>OW799235.1:134825336-135275336 GCA_941918925.1 Phyto melanocephala | reverse complement strand
TTTTGACGTTTTTGGTGTTTTTAAAAACTTTTATAGCGGACAATTTTCGAATCAATGCCTAGTGCTTTTTTCCCTTATTTTATAGTGCTTTAATTTGTTTTTTTTTTTGTAACATATGTATTAATAAATTTAAAACATTGTAGATAAAAAATTTAGAACAGAAGTCGTTGTGAGTAAGTAAAAGTATAGAAAAAATATTTAAACTTTTAGGGAAATGATTAGAGTTGAAAGTAGACAATGTTTCTGTTTCTGACAGGTCATCTGCTTATTATTGTTTTGAACTAGCAACCATTAAGAAAAAGTTATAAGTGAATTAATTATTGTAATAACTCGTTTCGTAATATTTTGTATGGTTTAGGAGTCATAAAGCACCTACTGTTAATAATTAATAATTATATTGTCTCTAGAACTTAATATGTGAGTAAAGTTTCAAGTTGATCGAACGTACTGATTATGTTTATAAAAACTACATTGGATAATATAACAGTATTTTTTATTTTACAATTTCATGCAATAATACTTGACACCCTGGTAAATAAATTTTATATTTAAATATATATATAGCAACGTTCGTATTGATAGCATCCTAAATTATAATTCAAAGGGTCTTGTGTACAGAGGATATAAATAATAAAATATCCATAGACTATAAGTCAATTATCAATGGCAATACAACTTCACTTTCGTTGCGAGTTGTAACATGAGGTATTCCAGAGGGCAAATGGCAACTAAAAAATGTAAATTTTTTTTGTAAGTTAGTTTTGTTTGACTATTTCTTAAATTATATGGAAATTTATTTAAGACCTTATGTCATTAATAGGAGCGGGAATAACTTACTATATTTTTATACGGAAATTTATACTTTAATGAAATACAATCAAGTTGCAAATTTTAAGCTCATTTGTTTTATACCCAACAACAACAATCTACTATTAATAAAATTTAAAAGCTCATAAAAGCGACAGAATTAGATGTGTGATAATGAAATTTTACATTTATATCTTCCTAAATAATTTTATTATAATGCGCGAAAATGGATGTGACACGCCTACTGTAACGCCCACCTTGCATATGACCTTTGCCTTTGATTCATATAATTTCTCCATAGACAAAGATTTTAGAAGAATAAAGGACTCTCAGAAAACCTACAGAATAAGAAATATGATGACGAAATTTCGAGTATATAATTTTCTGGTAAATTTCATTATAATGCCAGAAAATTAAGATGAAAGCGCACTTTCATGTCCACTTTCCATGTTACGCTTTATCTTAAATTCATATTTACATTTCTTTATGGACAAAAATTTTGGAAAAAACTAAATCTATAATGGATTTTCCAAGTTGACTTCAAACATTGATAATATTATTTTAAAATTAGGAGGTGCCATGCCCACACAATGTTAATATTGTTTTTAACTACCTCCAGCTACCAATGCATACTTTTCAGATTCCGTTAAAGTAGTAAAATGACTTGTTTAAAAATTCGCAGTAAGAAATTGTATAAAATATATATGTATATACAGGCAAATGTCTGAAAAATAGGTATGTATTTATGTCTCACATTATCAATCAAATCATTACTAAAACACTTCTTAGCAGGACAAACCATATGTACTCAGTAATAGAAAGTAATTTCGAAGCCTCTAGCATACAATCGGTCTCAAATTTCTGCTTAAATAATTTTACAAGCTTTTACTCAAAATATTAATAATATATAATAGTATGTATCTACATATGTATGTATATGAAAACTTTTGTAAATTTTTGGACTTGACCCCATTTGTATTGAGTGCGCTATATATAGAATTTACATTGTATATATGGATGCATCGAAAAATAGTGTCCGCAGAAGGGGCCAGATAACTTAGTAGAGGTAAATATCTTCCCCACGATATGAGAAAATACTTTTTACGGCGGTTCCACTGGGATTGTGGCTAAGTATAGTGAGGTTTTTTTTAGCGAGTATAAGTCTCGCACGGAGCGATTGTTACTTATCTCTTTCCTTTGCAGGATAGTTTTACGTGAAGTAGAATCCCATTGAAGAAAATGGAAAACTACATTCCTTTCTGCAGGATACATGAAAAAAAGCTTCTTATTGGAATACCAAGCCAATGGAAGTCACATCATACCCAGAGTATCTAGGAAGTACTCAACGTTTTTCTCGACTTGAAAAAGACAAAAATTTTCGATGCTTTCGATGGGAAAAAAAGAATCCGTCGATCCATTACCGAAGGAGGGCTCCAAGGTTCCGTACTTGGAACGCTCTTATGGAAATTAATGTTTAATGGAATTCTGCAACATAATTTACCAGTTGGAGCTATGACCATTGCTTTTGCAGATGACATATCCCTAGTTGTAGGTAGGTAAGTAAGGCTGGTGCAAAGTTACCCTTACACCCTCACCCGGAGACCATGAAGATCCATTGTGACGCCTTAATAGAGAGAAGAATAGAAACAGTTAGAATAGAAGAGAAAGAAAAGCAGACCAGTCCAGAGTCTCTGGCGGGAATCGAACCCGCAACCCCTAAGCTACTGACTAGTCCTCTACTGACTAGTCCACCGGGGCACCCTTTCCCTAGTGACTGTGACATTAAATTAAGATGAAGCCATTACAGCGACAAATGCTAGTATTAGTGTGATGAAATCAATAGGGTTAACACTTGCTGATCATAAAAAGAAAGTTCTCGTTTTATTCAGCCGATAGGTTGAGAAAAATGTAAATATAAATGATGGAGACTTCGAACTTTTTTCAAAGGACTTTTTAAAGTATTTTGGCATAATGATACATCCAGAAAACAGACAATCAAAATCAATGTCAATCGAATATTTTAGTTCTTGCAATCGAAATTTTTCCTTGGTGGTAATACAATTTAAATTGCAAGAATCATAAATCTTAGTGCTGAATAGGTACTTATTTATATTCCGAAACGAAATTCTTTAGATACAACCGTAAAATTCTACTTTCACAACTAATCAATGCGATTGACAACAATTACAGTACTCACAACCGCTACCATTTCTCTTTATGGTAAACTGTCTTTGAATAACTGTAGCACCCCTTTGCAGAATAATGTCAATTACAAGAGACTCTAAATACCATAGAAGGAAGATTCTATCAGGTGTTGTTGTGCTTACAGAATGATATCTAATGAAGCTGTGTTCTGGATCAGTGATTTCACCTTGTTAAAAAAAAACATCGATACATACTTACATTCATACAGTCATAAATAATTACATAGAAATGTATACACAATATCTTAGCGGTGCTTTATATTTTAGAAGTAAAGAAATATGTACATTCTTGTATTTTTTATATTTAGAGCAACAACAAAAAATGGTTAAAACATTACTAAAACCAGATAAAATTAAAGGAAACCACATCGTGCTTATTTGTCTATTAACTAATTATCTCGTGTCAAAAAAAAATTGTTATGTATGTGTGTTTATATATTACAGTCAAATCCCGATAATTCGTACCCCGATAAATCGTAATTCCCGATAATTCGTAATAAACTTTCGGTCCATTGAAAAAATCTCGTTAATTCGTAAAATTTCCATACATTTGGGCCCCCACGCTAATTCGTAATTTTTTGTTTCAAATAAAATCTGCTTTACCTCTTATAAATCCTAATTGTTTGCTAACTACCACTTATAATTCGTAATAAAAACAACAGAAACATGGAAAGAATGCTTAATACTAACAATATAGAAAGTGATGACGATGATGGCGAAGTTTCCTTAGTGACGAATAAAGATGCAAAATTGGCAATTAATAAATTAAGTTTTTATGTCTCCAATCATACTGTGGACGAAGAAATTTTTAATTCCTTAATAAAAATAGAAAATACCTTGGACAACCTCCGTGAGAAAAGTCTGAAACAAATGCAAGTCCCTCATTTTTTTTTTTTTTTTTATTAATTTTAGATAATGTAAATATATAAATTATGTATTTTAAGTTCAGAAAATGAATTTGTCAGTTTAATCTTTATTTTATTGTTTTTTGTTTGCTATTAAGATTACACGTATTTTACGCTATGTAAATGAATTTGCTATTTTATTTTGTATATTAATTTTATTTATTTTGTATTTTATTTTTAACAATTGTTTTTTGTGTTTCTTTTTATGGTTTTAGTATATATATTTAAAAACCTCGTTAATTCCTATTTATTTTCTTTTAACCCCGTTAAATCGAAACCCCACTAAATCGAAAACCCCTATAATTCGGAAGAAATGGCCGGTCCCTTGCGATTACGAATTATCGGGATTTGACTGTATTAAGCTTAGAAAGGCTCTTTAACGCTTAATGTACAAATAAGAAGTGTTATTATTTAAACAATCCAAATTGGTGCCTGTTATTGAAAAAATTTTGATATCCATGAAAATAACGTTTAAGATACAACAATATAGAATAATAAAACATCAGAACTTTGTGCTTTATCAAATCAGCGTCAAACGAATTAAACTAAAATTTAATTCCGATTAAAATTGAAAATTTGAGAAACAAGATCAATCTTAAATAGATTTTTATATAAATTGAATTCAAGTGAAATGCAACAAAATTCCAAAAATTAAAAGAGGCACACAAATTTTCAAATTTTACTTTTATCTCTAAATGTTTGTTCTAAAATATGTACATATGTATGTATGTCCTTAGTCAATAATTATATTTAAAAATAAAAAAAACTTAATAAACGTAGTCAAGGCATATTAATACAGGTACATATTCAATGGCGAATTGTTACAACAAAGCAACTTTTAGGGGATGTTTCCTGTCAAGGCCTATTCGTATATCAGGAATGGAAAAGTTGTTATAATATGTGTAATTTAATAAAATTTTATTAAAAAAAGACTATGGGCCATATTCATAAAAAATATTTGAGGTTTATTGAAGGCTTATTTGACAAATTTCTCTACAACATCTGTCAAATTAGCCTTAAATAAACCTAAAATATTTTTTATGAATACGGCCCTATATGTATATACATATTTGTGAAACACATTTGAAGTTTTACAAAAAAAAAAAAAATAATATTTATGTAAACCTACATATTACCTACATATGTATGTATGTACGTATGTTCAAAGAAAACAATTCTAAAATTGCTCAAAATCCAATATGTACAAGGTAAAAGACCGACATAAATTCGGTACATAAAAGTACATTTAAGTTAATTGTTAAAACCGAAAACAAAGTCTAATTTTTCATCATTCCATTAATAAATTAAATCAAGGCGAATTCAACAAATTCTGACATTATGCTTCTCCATCAGCTGAGCGGATAATTTTACCTGTATGAATTCGCCCTAAAGGTAGTTTAATTTTGAATTTCAGTTATACAACTCACCTCTTATTAATCATTGAAATCCTTAAAACATAAAAATCATGATGCGTGAAAATAGAAATGCTTCACAAATTTAGTGTTGACAATATTTTCTTGTTTTGTTTTTCACGATGTTTTTATATTTGTTTGATAGTCGACGATTTTTGTCGACGGCTTAAATAACTTTCAGTGATTTTGTTTTTATTTTTAATAAATGTTTAAGTTATTTTGTTTTGTGTTTATTTATATAAATAAATATTCTTTTTGTTTTTTTTTTACTACAAATTAAAAATACTAGTTTTATGAAAATAATTATCAAAACAATTTTAAATTTGCATTGTAAACAATATCTTTGGTAGACTTATTTAATTTTCTTTCATTATTTGGAAAGGTATTTATTTCTTTTTTCGGTTGTTGTATTAAATACATAATTTCACATTTTTTTTTTCTTTTTTTGTTATTTTATACAACAAAAACACACATAGAGTGAGTGAACATATACGGTACGATCATTTACTCCTTCCTACCGTTGACCCCGGTTTTTAATTGTATATATGTATATAAATGTATACATATCTATATACTTTTTTTTATTATTGTTGCATTTGTTTTATTTTTATTGTAGTTGTATTGATATCGCGTGCAATCTTTCGTTTATTGACCTTGGTATGATGGCAAGTATGATGTATCAATGAACGAACAAACCAACGTAATCATCATTATAATCGTCATAATCATTTGTTGTATGAAACAACGAACAAATCTCATCAACGCCAAACTTGTATCGTTTTGTTTGATCGTTTGCAATTGGAATGCAAAAACAAAATGAAAGGCAACAACAACGAAACGATTATAATATTACACTTTACTGAAAAATATCCGTATTGAAATGAAAGTTGTGGAGATAGTTCATGGGTAAAAGTTGTATGATGTTGAATTGGTTGGTTGGATGGATGTGCAGATTGTTGTTTGATTTGTTATTATTATTGTTTTATGGTTGCAAATAACACGTAACTTTTTCACAATTACCGCATAATACTTAACATTAAAATTGTATGTACATATTTATGTTTAAGACTTTTTTTTTCCAAAATTTCCCATGTGTTTATTTATTCAACTTTAATTAATTGAAATATCTACACATGTATGTATGTACATACATATTAGATTTTGAGCAATTTTTCCGTTAAAATAAAAAAAAAATTAGAATTGTATTTTTTGTACACCGGTACATACATACATAGGTAGGTAATATGTAAATATGTACTTTATTTTTATTTTCTTTTTTTTTTTTTGTAAAACAATATTGATTTTCAAATTTTTAAACTTGTATTCCAAAAGTGTTTTTTATTATTTTTAAGTGAGATGTTTTTTATTAATTTTTTTAATATAAAAATATCACTATTTATCTCTATTCACAGATAGGTATTAATAATTTTATTATTTAATAATAAGGCAGTTAGAAAAGGATTTGTGGCAGATTCTATTTAATTTTTTTTCAAGATTTTTTAATCCTTAAGATAAAGTTTGGTAGGTAAATAATTACATACATTCTGATGAAGCTTTGTATGTAAATATACATACATATGTACTTATTTTTGGCTTTTAAATGATTTTTAATAATTTCGTTTTTGGGTTTTTTCAGTAACAGTTAATGCCGATTAAACAAGCATGCAACTTGTTTCATATTTTTACTTTGTTTATATTTTTTATAATTCATTTTTTCTTAATTTAAGCCGAAAAAAGTAACGTTTGTAAAAAATACTTGCCGCCTTTGTCGATACATAGAAGACGTATAATATATAAGTGTCGTAGTTCTGTTTTAATTGCTATTGTTTTTCATACACACTGTTAAACATTTTATTCTCAATTTTATTCCACAACCGTTTGATACAATAGTCCGATATAGACTAAAAATGAAATGTTGGAATTTGCTCGCAATGAGCTCCCAAAGTCTACATCTACATTTACAAAGAAAAACAACAAAATAACAAACCACATCATCAAGTTCATAATCATTATTATGAACACAAACAAGGGATGCCACTCCGTTCCAATTAAACACACATTTGTAGTTTTTATTTTGTGCTCGTTCGTACTAATGTGATAAAATATAGTTTTTATACCTATTGTAAAACTAAAAGTTAAATAAAAAATGTTAGTTAAAAAATATTTAATATTAATATTAAAATGTTTAAAAAACATAAAACGATAATTATTTTAATTAAAATTACAAACTCTAAATCAAAAAAATCTAAATGTAAAACTTTAAAAGTCAATTCAAATTAAAATTGTTTAAAATTATGCATATAGAATCTCTCTTTCAAAGCAAACGTGTAAAAAGATGAAAGAAGTAAATTTTTTATGTGTATAAAACTTGTTAAAAATACTGAATAGTTAATGTAAGGTATTCTGAAAATAATTTGATGTACATATATATTTTAATTGTGATTTTATATGTTTTGTATCTATTGATATTTATTATCAAAACTACTGAATTATTATTAAAAATATAGAAAAAACAAGTAAGAGTGCTATATTCGGCCGTGCCGAATCTGAAAATACCCTTCACCATCATGCACATACATATGTACATAGGTATAATCCCACATCGTAGCTTAACCTATATTTCATGTTATACGCCATTTTGCCTTATTATTTCCGACGCCATCCTTGATTTTCAATTTATACGTAGTTAACTGGATTCTACTAGTTAAGCCCTTTAATTTAATACCCATGTTGGTGCGGTTAAAAAAATTTGATCTGCCATCTTGAATTTTACATTTTTTAATAATTTACTGTTTTCTACTGGTCAAGCACTTTTATTTTATACCAATATTAAGGGGGTTCAAGAAGTTACATTTTAAAATACCAGATTTGAGCCATATACATATAAATTTATTGTCCGCCATTTTGTAGTGGCGGCCAACATGAATTTTAATTTTTTATAGTGCTTATATTGCCCTAGTCAAGACCTATTAGATAATACCAATATTGACTCACTCGGTTGTCACAGAGGTTGTCTCTATAAATTATTTTTATTTATTATAAATTATTCCATGGCTGAAAAATTTTAATTTTGGTGGTAAACATATAAAAAAAACAGAGGCAGTCCTCTATTCATAAGCTTTCAGAAAATATGGGGTCGGAAATGAAAATTGTAGAAATTACAAACGGAATGACAAAGCTATATATACCCTTGTGTTGTGAAACTATATATATTTTTAAGCATTTTTCTTTAAATTTCATTAATTTATAGCCTAAAACTTAATTCCATAAAAATTGTAGAATGTAGTACGCCTTAAATAAATATTTAGTTTGCTTTGTATGGCATCATTTCAATAAACTTTGGATTCTCTATTTTTTCGGTTTAAGGGATGTCTCAACCATGGTGTAATTACATAAGGTGATAGCGTAAAGGAGAGTAATTTTTGTCTATCTTTTTTATACCCTTTCACCTGTGGTGCACAAGGGTATACATACATATATAGCTTTTTCATTCCGTTTGTAATTTCTACAATTTTCATTTCCGACCCCATAAAGTATAAATTTCTGAAAGCTTATGAATAGAGGAGTCGACTAAGCCCTGACCGTCTAACCGTCTGTCCGTGTGATGGTTGAAATCAACTTTTAGAAGCAACCATATGTACCTCAGATCTGTGTATGGTATCAATCTTTTGGAAATATCCGGGAATGAATCGCTTTTGAAATTCAGCACAATCGCCCGATAACTTTCTGAGATATGAGCAAATGTGTTTATTATAAAATACTGCCTCTGTTTTTTCCTATATTTTTACCACCAAAACTAAAATTGTTCAGCCATAGAATAATTTATAGGTACCTTTGCTACTATTTTTAGATATAACATGCCTCTAGAGATATTCGTGTAAAATTTTGGATAAATCGGGCTCTTATCGGTAAAGTTATAGGCAAAAAATTTTTTTTTAAATATATATTCTAAAAACTTACAAACGAAAATTAATTTTTATCAGCTTCTAGACAACCGAGAGAGTCAACATTGGTATCATCTGAAAGACTTGACTAGCACAATAAAAACACCATAAAAAACTTTAAATTTATGTTGGCCCCCACTACAAAATGGCGGACAATAAATTTATATATGAGGCAAATCTGGTATTTTAAAATGTAACTTCTGGAACCCCCTTAATATTTGTATCAAATTAAAGGGCTTGACCAGTAGAATACAGTAAATTATTCTAAAATGTAAAATCCAAGATGGTGTCTAAACCAAAATGGTGGATAAAATTTTTTTAACTCCATCAATATGGGTATCAAATTAAAGGGCTTGAATAGTTGAATACACTGAACTACGTAAAAATTCAAAATCGAGGATGGCGTCTGAAACAATAAAGAAAAAAGGAGTATAACATGAAATATAGGTTAGGCTACGATGTGAGATTATACCTATGTACATGATGGTGAAGGGCAATATCAGATTCGGCGCGGCCGAATATAACACCCTTACTTGTTATGTATGGAGTTTGACAATTTTTGGAGTTGAAATCATTTTTTATATGTGTAGTTTGTAGTTTTGTGTACACGCTAAATAGCATGTGTTTAAAATTTCGTTTAAAGCTATCTCCGAAATTTAAAAGTATCCTAAAAATTCCGTTAAGTAGAGGATACAATTGCGTGATTTATGTCCTAAGAACTTCATTATTATATTACATTTTTTATTCTAATGTTTTTTTGCTATAGTGGCACAATGGGTGGGTTAGAAAAAAGCGCTAGAAATCCCGCAAATAGCTAGATTTTACGGTAAAATAACTGAATTCCCATCACTGCTTGTTGTATATATTTAATGTTTTTATGTTGAACATATGTTTGTAAATATGGAACGAGAAAAACTTTTAAGCATTATTATAAATAATAGCAGGAAAATTGTATATTTTATAAGAAAATATACAATCGTATAAAAAGAAAAAAATCTATTAAGTGCTAATAAAATAAAGCAAAAATACAAGCGTTTTTTGACATGTGTAAGCATTTATATGTAATATACATAAGATGTTCCTACTGCCGTATTCAAAAAATATTTTAGGTTTATTGAAGGCTTATTTGGCAGATGTACAGAAAATTATTAAATAAGCCTTTTATTAAAATATTTTTTATGAATACGACAGCTATATTTTAAAAGATATTTCGTTGTAATACATGTTTTGAAGTAATATGCATTGTTTAGCAGGGTAAGGCGTCAAATTTTTAGGACTTTAAAGTGCCAAAATTTGACCATAAGTCTTAGAAATAAATTCTGTGTGAGCGAATTCACATTTAACTACCTACCTTGTAGAATTATTAAAGCACTTGGGCGAATGGAAGATATGCAATTCCACTGGAAAAGCGGCTAGGCACATCTTTGTACGCATTAGGGTCTTTATCGAAATATGGTACAATTGCCAGTATATTTGGTGTTGGAAAATCAAACATCGGAAAAATTGTCATTGATGAATGCATTGCCATCAACACTCGTTTAATGAAAGTTGCGTTTAATGCATATCCTCCCACATATTTAAAAATAATAAAAATTGTGTCCGGATTTGAGCGGCTAGAGGTCCTACAATGTTATGGTATTGAGCTATTGATAAATATCATATTAAAATTAAAAAAATGAAAAGTATAGTTGTACTTTTTGCAAGTGTGGCTCGTCAATTTAGATTTACATACATATGTATGTATGTATGTATATTATTGTATGTGCCCCTGGACGAATAAGTGGCACATCCATATTTGAATCATCAAAACTAAAACATGTATGATACTCATAATGCATTTAAGCGTAACAAAAAAGAAATAGATGGATTGGAAGTTCTCGTTATAGGAAATTCGACATTAATTTTGTCGAAATTTATAATGACGTTTCTTTATAACATCAAAATGAAAAAGAAAAATTGTTTAACAGTCGTATCTTTTCATGCATACATACATACATCAAAAAATAACTGCGGAATAAATATAAGAAATGCTCTGATGGACCACCTTAATAAATGTGAGTTTATTAATATATTATATTAGAGTTATTTTTTAAGAATTTCAGTTAATAGTTTATTATTTTCTTGAAGCAAACTAATAATATTTTTATCATTTTCTAAAGATTGTTTTAAAAAATGTTCCATTATTTCCTGATCCTTTTTTAAAACATCCAAAAACTCTGTATTTGTTTTTCTTTTTTTAGCTGAACTAGGTCCAGGAATACTGTCGATAGGTAATTCCGGAGTTACAGATGCTGGCGATGATTCGTAGGACTGAGTTGAAGCTAGCTCATCAACAACAAATGAGTTTTCTTCTATAACTACATCTGAGTCAGTCAACCAATTTTCTGTAAATAGTAATAAGAATTTATGCATGTAGGTATATGAATGCAAACATATGTTCGTATAAATAAAATTGAACAAACCTGTACTCTCTTTTATATGTTCTTTGTTATAAACGGATTTGTATGCCCCTATCACATTATGTATCTGTCCATAATATTGCCACTGGGATGAACTGCTTCCACTTTTGCACGTTTTAGCTCTCTCAGCTCTGCAAATAAAATTTATATATCGATGGTCACAAGTAGAAAAACACTAGCTCGATAATTTTAAATATACAGAAGGTGAAAACGTAATAGAAACTGTATTATCATAATTAAACTTCTGTAAAATTGCTTGTAACTTTAATTTTTGATAGGTTCTATTATTATAGATTTTCGCGTTGTGCTGAATTTATTTATTTAATGTCAATACAATGAATGCGAAATGTATCACTAAAAACTTACATTTTTAAAAAAATGCAAGTTAGGGCCTTTCTTACTTGTGACTGTCGATATGTATGTATCTACATATGTTTAAATGACAATTGATAACTAATATTCACCGATATTTTTTTGTTAGATTGTTTAATCGCATGCGTAATTCAGGCGGCTTTAACTGGATACCATATTGCTTTTCCATTTGGGTACACATAGCCTGATAAACGTGGCTATTGCGATGAACACCTTTCAGCTTATTAATATGCTCCTTCCATACATCTATCAATATATAAATTTCTCTGCTTCCCAAAATTTTCCTTTTTGAAGACATTTATATTATAATCTTGATACACATATGGTTAATGCCTAGACCATAATATGTATACTACATTTATTCAACGTACATTTTCGTAGTATACAAACCACCTATATCCTAATTTGTTCGATGGTATGTATACTACATTTACTCCACATAGATACTTTTTTTAGTTACAAACGAACTGTAAACCACAACTACCCAGCAAAAAAATCTATGACAAAAAAGTGAATTTGACGAAGTGGTTAAATTTAAGAGAAAACTAATGATTTTAACATTAGCGTGTCATTAGAGATCATGTGTTTACATGAATATAATAAGCAAGGCGAATTCATTATCAGGTGGTGTTGACAACGCAGCTGATCTACTTTTTTTATTTGCATAAATGATGGTTGAGTTGTCAAATATTATTTATGTTTACATAGATTACTCTTTCCCGCACAAAAAAACACTAACAAAAACCATGTAGTTTTTGACACATCGACAGTCGAAAGCAGCAATAAAAACCGTGTGGTTTTTTTTATGTTGTATATGTTGTAGAATTACCACCACCTGATAATTAAATTCGCCTTGATAATAATGAACTTCACTCCATTCTAATAAGTGCAATGTAACTCATGCATATTTGAATTTGTTTGTTTACATGAAGTTTTTAAAATATTTTGCATGATGATGCTTTTACACAATTGATTTAGAAGTCTTGTAAATGTATACGCTTTGCAGTACTTCCAATTTTTTTTGCTGGGTATAAACCAATGCATATGTATTCATCAGGTAATTGCAGTTCGGAGACAATTTGTTTGTTTATGTTTTAAATATATAAAGTTTGACATTTGAAAAAAATGCAAGAAGAGATAGAATTGTTTTTTATCTATGGACTTTGACAACTGAAATTTAAAATAAGTAGAGAAAAAGATAATCAGCTGACGAATTAAGACTACCTGATGAAAAAATTTTCCTTGCTACTAACCATAGTGAAATAAGGTGTACCCTGCTAGTTTTTTCGATTCCTTAAAAGTAGTTTAGGTTAACATCAAGGCGAATTCAAAAAAAAAAGGACTAATGAAGCCGTGAAAAGGCCGTACACAAATTGGCCTTAAAGTATGAGGTAGTTGACAACACTTAAAAAATCACGATATATACATATATCAATAGTATGTGTTTTGAAAACTATAATTGATATATTTACCACATTGTTCCTCTTTTGTTTTTTTGTTATTAAAAGATATCCAAACAGCTGAGCTTAAGGAATGAATGAAAATTATTCTACAAGAATGATTTTGTTGTTGGTATAAAAGTGTGTTTGTATTGATTTTTAGTTTAACAAAATAAAATTCATTGAATTAAGCAAAGCTAAGTTTAGATACAGCTGTTTAAAAATGTTGCTAAACAAAACTATTAAAGAAATTCCTTGAATATTGCAAAGAAAAGTAATTGATTTGTTTTCACCAAGATTTCAATATAGTTTTTAAGTAAAGGAGCAGAAAAAATTGTATTCAAAAACAAGAGAGTAACCAGTGACCCATAAAATTTAAAGAAAATGATGAACTAATTCATAAAAAAAATTTTATAACAAAACCAGTAAAATACAAAAATTATCAATTAAATTTAAAGATAAGAATTCTTACAATTATAATGGGTGGTTCGGTTAGTCAAATATTTCGTTCGGGTTCTGCCCTGTTGTCTCACCGTGATGGTCATAAGGTTTCAAAGGCAACCGAGGAAAAAATTAAGACTTTATTTGAAATTTTGCGAGCAAATCCAAAAATATCAATACAACCATTAGAAAGTTTACTTTTGGAAATCCCAAAGGTTTGTCTAGTATGAGTGCGTATGTGTTTGAGAATGGCTGTAGTATTGATTTTTCTTTTTGCAGAATGAAAATATTTTGGTCATACACGATGATTGTGGTTTTAATATTCTACAACGCAGTGTTGGTCTTAATCACATCGAATTAACGAAATGGCTATTGCAACGCCATCGTCCCGATCTTAATCGCAGTCCTTGTTCGCTGCCGCTACATATTGCATGTCTTAAGGGTCACGAGACATGTGTAGAGTTGTTGCTTAAGTATGGTGGTCGCATAGAGTGTGATTCTCGAATGTGTTTTCCAGGTTGCCATAGTCCAAATTGTGAACTTTTTCAATACAATACCAGCCATTATGAAGATGTCGAATATAGAGACCGTTTCGATAATTCAAAATTGCAAAACGCGATTTGCTATGCTATCGATGGTGATCAGATTAATGTACTTAATATATTGGTACAGAAATTGGACGATCCCTGGGTGAGTATTATAAACAACATACATTTGGAGTCCTTAATACAAGGTGGCATTAGTAAAAGATAGAATTTTATAGGACGGATAAAATGTTATCCATTATTACAACTTCACTTTAATCTTATGAAAGCGATAGATAAAAAACAAGTTCAATCAACCTGACAGGCTAAACTAAAGTAAACTAGGTTTAACTATCGCCAAGTTGTAATAATGGCATTTAAAGTTTTATATTAGAAATAAAAAAGAACTTTTGAATACCTATAACAAGTTTTATGTTACAGATTCCGTTTAGATCAAAAAAGACTGTATTTCATTTGCTGCATATGGCTTGCGAACGGGGTGCCTGGAATTGTGTACAGCAATTAGTAGTAACACGATCAGATGAAATAAATCTAATTAAAGACGAATATTATCCTATACATCATGCAGTTTTACATGAGCTACGCTTCTTAGAGCTGCTAATACACCATGGCGCAGTGACTACTGTGCGAACATGTACACAGCAATTCACTCTACTGCATATGGGTAGGTATTTTTTCTAACTCCTAAATTTGAAAAAAAAAAAAATGTACTAATTATAAATTAAACAGTAATATTTATTGCCCGCAAATCAGCTGAAGATACTCTTAGCATTTTAAGACTTTTATTAGAACGTGGATGTAAAGAGCTTATTAATGAACCGGATGTTTTGGGAAATACCCCGCTACATTCTTTGATAGTACGTTATGCTTTAGAGGAAGCCAGGTAATAAGTTTTTGATAATTTCAAAATTATATGTTGGTGGTTATTTTATTTGTACCTACTTTAGGTACGGATATGATAAATGGAGCAAATGGGATGTTTTGCATTTGGTACGTTTTCTTTTGCAACATGGTGCAAAAAATTCAATTAATCAGGCTGGTAATAGTGCTTTAGCTTGTGTTTTTCGTCACATTCGTGATATGGAAGTTTGTTTTGAACTTTTGAGTATGTTAATAAAGGAAGATGGTAAGTTAATTCCGTGGTCTTATTATTTTATGAATGCAACTGATATAATTTTTTTATAACTTTTAGGTGATCCTAACATTGTAGGTCGTGATGGTTCAGTGCCAATAATGGTTTTATTGATACCTTTAATCAACACAGATACTTTGCAACATTATACTCATTCTATGAAGGTAAATATTTCGATATTTTGTTGTTATGTAATTCTAAATATCAATACTGTTTTTCTTTTAGGTCTGTTTTCTAAACTGCATTCGCATTTTATTGCAACATGGCGCCAATCCAAATTGTTCTTATCATCACAATTTGAGACCTTTGCAAGTTTTAGTATTTACTGTTAGTGAAAATTTTACCTTAAGCTGTGACACTCTTAGGCGCACAAATTTTGATTTTATTAAAAATATTTTACTGCTGCTACTGCAACACGGACTCGACTGTAATCAAACATATCAGAATATTCTACAGGCTGTAATGGATATGGTACGCAATGTAAGAGACTGCCAGGATATGCTGCGCATACATGAACTAACCCTAACGCTCATACAGTACGGTTCAGATCCAAATGTAGTATTAAGTAGTATGACCACAGGTGGAGCCATATACTCGAACGAAATAGCCAGATTTGGTGATGCTCTAGGTCTGACAGGTTCATCGAGCGATAGTGCTAGTGGTGTTGTCACTGGGCCGGGCGGTGTAGTAGGTAGTGGTGGGGTAGGTGTAGTAGAATCCGTTGGCGTAGCACGCCAAACTTTGGGTGATTCAACATTTCGCAATTCATTTCGTACAAATTCACGATATTTATTATTTTACTATATTGTATTGATCACAAAAAAAGAATTTATTCTCAATGACCCTGCTTTAAATTTCACTCGTATTATTCATTTATTTTATGCCACCATGCAACACGAACCTCTATATAATTGTCTCAAATCATTGCATAATTTTTATGTGGCTCAAGTACCTAGCAAAAAGACAGAACAACTAATAGCTGTCATTTCATCATTGTACCGTAAACCCCGAAGTTTGAAACAATTATCTCGTCTTGCCATTTATAGGTCCTTAAATAGAAAATTAGCACAAAATATTAATAAACTAAAATTACCCAGTCTTCTAAAAGACTATGTCTTGAATTTTGAACATTAGATAAACTTTTGCCAATCTACATATATACAAGAAAAAAATTAAACAATTTAGGAGAGATAAATAGAATATGGTAAAATTAAGATCAGAATTAAAAAATTGATAAATAACATTTAAAAGGAGTATGCATGTAGAATGATCAAAGTCCTATTTAATGTCTTAACTGTATGTAAAGCTGATCAAGATCAATTCTGTTATCTAATGTATACGGTGTCGATGAATTTATTTCACTAAAAACTGTATTATGGTAATATGTTATGCCTGTCAAAAAAATATTGGAAAATATACATATTTTAAAAAATATAATTTTTGTCGCGTGCTACCGATTGAAGTTGGCATTTCATTAAGTTTCGTTAAAAAATATGAAATTCATCAAGAAATTTTTTAATACAAAACTTTATAAAAATTATTTGTGGCATTCCTTTGAGCTACTGTTTTCAGCAACTCTTAAATTGTTTACATTTAGCAACTATTTTGAACGAACACACCTTGTACCACCATACCTTTTCCCAGAAAAATGACCATGACAGGAAGTGATTTAGCATGGGTTTATCTGGTGGCGAAGTGATTTTATTTATTTAGGTGAAAACACTAACCTGTAAAATTTGATGTGTTCACATGATAATATCAACTAACTACTTTCTGTTCTAATAAGTACATAGAACTCATGCATATTTGGTGAAAAGCAACCGATGTTTCATGAGTTGAAGATAAGTAAAGTGTCGAAAACGACAGAAATACAACAAGGTCTCATTCATTTTAAATTGTCGTAAATAATACACGGTACCAAAAATACGACAACGCCACTGTCAATAATCCAATAAATTTACCAGTTATATAGTGATAAAATTGCCTATAAAACCGATGTATTTTTATACTTAAAAAAACAACTAAGAGTGCTGCATTTGATTGTTTCGAATCATACATACATACATACATACATACATATGTATTTGCTTTATCAACATTTGGTTTGTAAAACTCTAAAAATTATCTCATCATTTTAGGGCATAGATAGATAGAGTAGCTTTAATAAATATTTAGATTATTGTTTTATATCGATAGTCACAAGTAGAAAGGCCCTAATTCATATTTTTTACGAAATAAGGTTTTTTAGTGATTCCAATACATTTCACAAAAATACACCTCGACACAAAAATGTAACGCAATAGTATTGAAAATAAAAGTTTACAAGCAATTTTACAGAAGAAGTTTCTTTGTGATAATACAGTTTCTATTACGTTTTTATCGTATCCTGTAAAGTTACAATTATTTGAGAAAGGGCCTTTCTATCTACGACCATCGGTATACCCTTTGCATAAGTTTTCTATTAAAAAGAAGCAACCAAATCATACCGAGCAAAAAAACATTACAAATAAGTGATTTTCAGGGATTCAACCTGTAAAAAGGTGAATAAATTTCAGAGAAAATACTTATTATTGTAACATTAGCGTTTAACACAGCAAAAGTTTATTTTGGCAGTCATTTAGAATGAATGCTATGTTTACTATGCTATAATTACTATGCACTTATTAGAATGAAGTGCAGTTCATAAATATACTAGCCAGTCCGGCGCGCGTTGCTAGACCCCTTAATGAATAAAAATGCATTCTAAATTTTAATTGAATATCAAGTGCAAGAAGCTAAAAAATTATAATTTTTTTATGGGCGTGGCACTGCCTACTTTTCTAATCACGAAACTGTATAGTCATAACAGCTCAATATGTGTGCAAAGTTTCAGAAAAATCGTTGAAGTTCAAGTAGCTGAAAATTATCACTTTTTTATGGGCGTGGCCCTGCATACTTTTTTTACCATTCATAAACACTCCCTGGAATGTGTACAACAACTTGCCAAAGTTGTTACGGTTTCGGAGTCTACAGCTTACACACACACAGACAGAGTTTTACTTATATATATACATATGTGTATATATGTATATATATATATATATATATATATATATATATATATATATATATATATATATAGATAGATAGATAGATAGATAGATAGATAGATAGATTCATGTAATCACATAATTTCTAATGAGGAGAAGCTTATGTTAAAATCATTAGTGGCTTTACCTTAATTTAATCACTTCATCACCAGTTGAACCCCTGCAAAATTGCTTTTTTCTCATAGTTTTTTTTGTTTGTTGGGTACATAATAATGGACATATTTGTTTCTTTCATACATATGTATGTACACATTTACATACATTTATTCACTTGTATGTATTATATAGTTATAAGTTTCAAAATATTAAGCTAATGTACATAAATATATTCTTAAAAAATAGGATTTTCAAAAATAATACATATACGTGCACAGATATTTAAAATCAATTGATATTATTGTTCCTGTTAATTAAAACCAATAAAAGAATTTTAGCAAATATAACGTGTAACATTTTGTAATATACATGTATACATATGATGTATTCACATAAAGCCCTAATTGTCGTATTGTCATAAAAACAGATTTTCCCAAACATTTTAAAAATTCTTAGACATTTAAAAAATATGATGATACGACACTAAGAACACCGTGTGAATTAGCCAATTGTAATTGTTATTTTTTTTATAATATAATTATTTCAACCTCGTATACATGTTATAACACATGCATATAATTATTTAATATTACTATATTATTAAGATATTACTGTACAACAAATATTATGAATAATGTTATTTTATTTTTTTTTTTTTAATTATTTTATCTTAACTTAAAGTTTTATTTATTACTTTTAATGTTTAAATTATTATAACAAAATGTAAAATTAAAATAAAAAATTAATGAAATTTTTTTATTAATGCATTTTAGTTTGAAATGCATACCATGCATTATGTCCATTAACATCGGCCGTCCTTATTAGAACTCTCTTTGTAACAGGCATATAATTCTCTTTATAATAGCTAATATTTTATTTATTTACAGTTCTTGTTAAAGGATTTTAAATGTTATATAAATTAAAAATAGGTATATTGGTGAATTCACAAAATGTGCTAACATGTTGAATTGTAATATTCCAATAATCACGGAAATCCCCAAACTTGTGAACAATTGGTATCATAAATAAAAGCATTGTGAAAATTACCGAATTTTAAAGCTTCGAAAAAAAAATTGTGACTGGCTGCTTAAAAAAAATCCACATTATTTTGAATAGCTTCCATGTGAACTATTTTGACAAGTTTTAAAGAAAAGTATTATATTCACAATAAAGACCATGTGAACAAAAAGTTTTATTCGGAAATATTCACATTGTGAAATTCATGATAACCGTAAATAAATGTTTACGTTTTAACGTTTTTAGGTAGTCCACATACAAACTGCTTACGTCTGTCTTAAATTGATTCCCTTTAAAATAAAGGCTATTATAAAACTTCTGCGCTATTTAAGTTAAAGGGTGTATTGGTTTTCGTAGATATAGCTAAATTAAAAGTTAAAATAAGTTTTTATTTCAAATGATATTGTTCTTTAAAAAATATAGGCAATAAGATTTTACCTTATAACTTCCTGTAGAATTGTCCAAAAAAATTGAGAATTTGCCTTAAGCTAGCTTTGAACTTCGGGATTGCAATGGTGTGATTATTATTATTATTATATCAATTTTAGATTAAGGCGACTTAACCAGTTTTCCCTTTTTGCTTGTGCAAAAAATTTATTAAGAACTTCCTGCACACATACATATGTATGTATGTATATGTATTGAAAATAATAAGGTATATTAATCTACCTTCAATTTGAATGGAATTGACCGACCGTTGTTAAGCAACATTTTTATTAGAAATTTTAAACAAATAAAGAAAGTGCAGAAACGATTTTTCATAAAAGCACACAAAACAAAACGACATAGAAATAATAATAATCATAATAATAATAGAAATAATAAACACACACATGTATTTTTGTAGAATATTTTAAAACAGAAAAAAAAAATCCATAAAAAATAAATTTAATTTCAAATATTTATTAAACCATTAAAAAAGTCGAATAATTTAAAATATTGTGAATTGCAAAAACAGTAACATGTTTAGTCGTAAATTGGATCGAATGTATCATCCGCCCTCGAATCTGGATAGATACGACAATGAGGAGTATATGAAAAATCCGTTACTTAAATTTCGTTTGGCCGATGTGTACGAAAAACGACATCACATGTTCTTAAAATATCGGGCGGCCGAGGTAAAAATGAAACTATCACGCATACGGTTGCCATCCGAAAACGATGTACGCTACTTGCCCGAGTCTCATTATGTAGACAATTTACGAAGGTCTGTGCGTAAAATTGTGGTACCAAAAATGTTAGCAAAAACCGAAAAACGAATACTGAGCTATGTACCGAAACACTTGAAAGAAAAACTTCCGGAACTAGTTAATTCCTATATGAAGGATGTGCACGCAGAGTTCGATCGCTTAATGAAGATTTATAGTATGAAAAGTATTTTAGTCAATCCCGAGTTACCTGGAGAAGACCCGGCAACGTTCGATTTACCTAAAGCAGACTTCACATTCGCATTACCGGGAAAAACAGAAAATTATTCCAAATTTGTGCAGAATCGAAAGAGAATAAAACAACGATTACTGATTTTGAATGTACCCGTAAGATTCGTATTAAAGTCGTGTGAGTTGGAGTTTCCGGAGTTGTTAATTGCATTTGATCCATTACAACTGAAAATTACTCAGGCTGCATTGGTTCAAATGGGTTTGGGTCAGAGAGAATGTATTTCTCACAAAAGCTTGCTAAAATATTGCCGTACATCGCTGGACAATAATAATACGCATTTGAGATGGACATGGTATCCAAAGTTTATATGCACCATAAGACGCATGTATAAAAAGCGTATTATAGCTCCCAAACAATGGCCAGCAACATTTCTGTGCATAGAGGGTCTTATTAACAGACAGCTAAATAATTTGAAGCAAAGAACCCTTTTTGAGCTGCTAAAAGTTTGTGCCAATGAACGTAAAATACCTATGCTACGTTTAAATTTAGTATGTTACGATGAAGGGGACAGCATTGACATAAATCCTAGTATTGAGGAGATACTGGAAGTGTATGAGACTATTGCTAGAGAGATAGCCGATGTTGGTAGTCGAATGGAACCCATACAACCTCAAATCGATGCCTCAACAGTTAGTCAGACTGCCGAGTATTTACGCATAAATCTTAACAGCAATTACCTCAGCGAATACATCGAACAATTAAAAGCTGTTATCGTGAAGACGTATCAGCCGATACAGCAGTACTTGGAAAAATATCAAAAAAAGTATTACAATCTTTACAGCAAAACGGTTACGGAAAATTTGAATGAGTTTTTGTCCAAGTCGCGAGCATTTGAGGAATATTTTAGTAAAGTAGACTTCTATTTCGAATACATCAACCTATTGCGTAGTGAGCCGCGGCAGGATTGCTTCACTTTAGCTGTTATAAACAATGAGCCGGCCATAAAACATCTTCGTCAAATTGCTGATGGCTTAATAGCCCGCATAACAACGGAAATAACTAAACAGCATATTAAAACCGAATTAGATATTTGCAATGAATTTAAATATATCAAAGATAGGGCCTTAGAAATTCCAAAGACCACAGAAGAGCTTTTGGCTGCCGCAGAATATATGATTTTCGTAAAGAAGGAAAAACTCTTCGAACTGAGAAATAGCATACAATATTGTCTAAAAGTTGGCACCAATCTGGTAGAACTGTGTGAAATGTCTCTATATCACTTTAATTTAACCATCACCACCATTAATTGGTTGTATGACATCAATGAAATTTGTGATTATAATGCCTCTCAACAAGAGAATTACAAGTATCTGTTTGAAGAGCACTTGCAGGAAGTGGTTAAAAAGCTAAATGAAGATATAGGGGAATTAATACCGAAAATAACGATTATTAACGATATGAGTGATCCGAACAAATTTAAAGCGTATTATATAACGTTGCAGAATTTTATAGACCAGTTGAAGATTTTCGATGACTACGTGGCCTGGATCAATAAGGAGGAGAAACTTTTTAAAATCCCACAGACACAATATCCCACACTGGATGTTTTGAAGACATTCGTTTATCCGTTTGCAACATTAATGAAGTAAATAAATACACGCATACATACGTATGTATGTACACATTTGCATGTGTGTTTTTATCGACAGAATGATTTTTATTGTGGCTTATTGCTATTTATTGCAGATTATGCATAAATTGGATGCGCTACCATAGTGTTTGGTTGGATGGACCCTTTGAATATTTGGAACCGAAATTTGTAGAACTTACTACCGATAATTATTTGAAAGAATTTCAAAAGACCCAAAAGTACTATAGACAGAAGATTAAACAAGATCTAATCGATAATCCAATTTGCAAATTTAAGGTATGAGAAAAACTTACAATATTCGTGTGTAGTACAATTTTAAAGTAGATGAATTTAAATGTTTCTAGGGTCAAACGGAAGATCCGGATCCCGAGAATCATCCAGTTCCCTTGCGGCTCTGTAACAAAATGATACAATCGATTAAAGATTTTACAACTGGCGTGTTTATAGTTAACAACATGTGTAATCCCGCTCTAAGAAAGCGTCATTGGAAAGAAATGTCTGAAATAGCCGGATTTGAAATAACACCAGATGCGGGCACTACATTAAGAAAATTATTAAATTATAAATTGGATTCTAAATTGGATCAGTTTGAAATAATAAGTGTAGGCGCTAATAAGGAATTACAATTGTGGAATGCTTTGCAAGCAATGATTCACGAATGGGATAATAAGAATTTTCCAACGGGACCTTATAAGGAAACAGGTGTACAGATTTTATCTAATCTGGATGATATACAGGCTCTGCTTGATGATCACATATTGAAAACGTTATCAATGCGTGGCTCAGCTTTTATGAAGCCCTGCGAGTCTGAGGTGTTATCTTGGTATGATAAAATAAACAGAGCTAATGAAACCTTAGACCAGTGGGGAAAGGTACAGGCGAATTTTTTATATTTATTGCCCATATTCTCTTCGAAAGATATTGTAGCTCAGATGCCTGAAGAAGGAAGGCTTTTTTTGATTGTCGAACAAACATTTACGCGTAATATGGGAATGGTACTGAGGCAACCGTTAGTTATGGAAACTGCACCAGCACCTGGTTTATTGGAATCTTTGGTCAAAGCGGTAGAACTTTTGGATGACATAACCAATGGCGTTAATGATTATTTGGAAAAAAAACGATTGTATTTTCCACGTTTCTTTTTTCTTTCCAATGACGAAATGTTAGAAATTTTATCGGAAACCAAAGATCCTTTAAGGGTTTTGCCCCATTTAAGTAAATGTTTTGAAGGCATCAATAGCTTGGAGTTTGATGAAAAGAAAAACGTTTTGTCTATGATAAGTGAAGATATGGAAATTGTACCATTCGTGGAACAGGTGTCTACGGCTGCTGCAGGAGGCAGTGTCGAAAAATGGCTTCGGGGTGTGGAATCTGAAATGTTAAAGGCTGTGCGAGAACAAATGGGATTGTCATTTGAACATTATTCCAAATTGGAGAGATATGAATGGGTTCTGCATTGGCCACAAATGGTAGTCCTGTGCGTATCACAAATATATTGGGCTGCAAATGTTCACAATAATTTAAGAAAATCCAGAACAAATTATCAAGCAATGAATGAATGCTTTTCTGAATTATCTTCTGATTTGCATCAGATTGTGGGTTTAGTTAGATCCACAAGACTAAATAACTTAAACCGAATCATAATCAAGTCTCTGATAGTTATAGATGTTCATGCCAAAGATGTAGTAGAGGAATTAATACGCTTAAAAATAAACAGTGAGTACGATTTTCAATGGATGTCACAGCTACGTTACTATTGGGAAGAGGGAGATAGTTGGGTGAGAATTATTAATGCTACCGTGCCATATGCGAACGAATATTTGGGCAATTCGGATCGTTTGGTAATAACCCCGTTAACTGATCGTTGCTATCGTACCTTAGTGGGAGCTTATCAGCTACATTTAAATGGAGCTCCCGAAGGACCAGCTGGAACGGGTAAAACTGAAACTACAAAAGATCTAGCAAAAGCATTAGCGGTTCAGTGTAAAGTTTTTAATTGTTCTGACGGCCTCGATTACAAAGCAATGGGTAAATTTTTCAAAGGATTAGCATCTAGCGGAGCTTGGGCTTGTTTTGATGAATTCAATCGCATCGAATTGGAAGTGCTATCTGTAGTGGCCCAACAAATATTGTTAATAATCCAAGCTGTTCGCGCCAATGCTGTGAAATTCGTATTTGAAAATACCGAATTAACTTTGAATCCTTCATGTTACGTATGCATTACAATGAATCCAGGCTATGCAGGACGTTCTGAACTGCCAGATAATTTAAAAGTTTTATTCCGATCAGTGGCAATGATGGTTCCAGACTATGCGATGATTGGCGAAATATCCCTTTATTCCTATGGTTTTGTGGATGCTCGTAAATTGGCGGTGAAAATTGTTACCACTTATCGTTTATGTTCTGAGCAATTGTCTATGCAAAATCACTATGATTACGGTATGAGAGCGGTAAAGACAGTGCTTTCCGCCTGTGGCAATATCAAGAAGCAATTTCCCAATGAGCTTGAGGATATATTGCTGCTGAGATCTCTATTGGACGTAAATTTACCAAAGTTCATGTCTTTTGATATTCCTCTCTTCGAAGGTATAATAGCGGATATATTTCCTGGCACCATCTTGCCCACTATTGATTATTCACTCATCGAAGGTGAGTTTACGAAATTCTGCAAGGAAATGATTCTGGAACCGACAGAGAGTTTCCTTAACAAGGTTATACAGACATATGAAATGATTGTAGTGCGGCATGGCTTCATGCTGGTGGGAGAACCTTTAGCAGGAAAATCGAAAACACTACAAGTATTGGCAAAGATTTTGTCATCTCTAAAGGTTAAAGCACCTGAAAAAAGCCTTTATTTTCAACACGTACAAATCGCCATTATAAATCCTAAGTCCATTACCATAAATCAGTTGTATGGTTCATTTGATCCAGTTTCTTATGAGTGGACTGATGGTTTAGTGGCCCGTATATTTAGAGATTTTGCCATGAATCCTACACCAGATAGAAAATGGGTATTTTTAAGATAGTGATAATAATTATTTGATTTCATAGTTAATAGAAATTATTTACAGCTAATATTTGATGGCCTTGTAGATGCAGTTTGGATTGAAAATATGAACACCGTATTAGATGATAATAAGAAACTCTGTTTAACGTCTGGCGAAGTTATAACCATGACTAAGGAAATGTCCATGATTTTTGAAGTCATGGATTTGGCACAAGCTTCGCCGGCCACGGTTTCACGATGTGGTATGATATATATGGAACCTAGCACTTTAGGTTGGCAAGTGTTTGCCGACTCCTGGCTCAATAAATCCGATCCAAGATGGGCTGATGAGGAGACTAAGCCATACGTTAAGTCCCTATTTTGTTGGTTATTAGAACCAGTAAGTTGATTTTTTTAAGCAAACGATAAACGATACGATATTTTTAATATTTTTAAGTGTCAAGAATTTGTTCGCAAAAACTGCACACAGTATCTAAAACCAGGAGAATACAATTGTCTTACAACGACTTTCCATATATTTGAGATGTGTCTAAACGAGGCCATCGAGGAAAATCCGGAAGACTATCAAAAATATTTGCAAATGTATTTTCAGGCAGCAATTATATTCGCATTGATTTGGGGAGTAGCTGGTATATTGGACTCTAGGTCCCGGGAAAAATTTGACACATTTTTAAAAGAAGTATATTACGATAAAAACTAAAAATATTTTACACATTAAGCTCTTAAATTTGTTTATATGTATCTTGACGATTAGATCTGGGCTGACGATGAAAACATTCCCTCAAATATAGGTAAACTGGAAATTGCCATACCGGTTGAAGGACTTTTATTTGACTACGTGTATATTTTTAAGCAACGCGGAGCTTGGCGTTCTTGGCCAGACATAGCTAAACGTATGGAAGTAGAGGAAACTTCTTTAGGAGTTCAGGTTCCTACTGTAGATACGGCACGTTACATGCACTTATTAAAAATGCATATTGATGTGAGTTTTACTTAATTTTAATAAATATCAAAAATATATTAATATATTGATATGGCAGCACGATAAGAAAATGTTATTGGTTGGTCCAACAGGAACCGGAAAAAGTGTCTATATTCAAAATTATCTAATGAACCGTCTGAATAGCGAACATAATGAATCTGCATTTATGACATTTACCGTCATGATAACCGCTAATCAAACCCAGGAATTATTAATTTCCAAGGTAACGGTCGGCTATACTTAATTATTAATATACCAAAAGAAATAAAACTAGCGGCTATGATTTATCTTAAATATATTTGTATCTTTTTCCAAGCTTCAAAAATGGAAACGTGGAATATATGGTGCACCGAAAGGTAAAAAAATAGTACTATTTGTGGATGATATGAACATGCCCATTAAGGAAGAATATGGTGCTCAGCCGCCTTTAGAACTTCTGAGACAATATTTCGATTATGGGCACGTTTATGACCTTAAGGATAGCACAAAGATATTTATACATAATGTGATTTTTGTAAGTGCCTGCGGTTTACCTGGTGGCAGCAGACAAGATGTCTATTCAAGATTTTTAAATCATTTTAACATCTTTTCAATAGACACTTTTAGTGATGATACCATGAATCGTATTTTTGTTAATGTTTTACTCAATGGTTTTCGAAAGACGGGTCATAGCAATGATGTATTTGTGGTAACCAATCAAATCGTTTCGGCCACGCAACAAATGTATAAATTAGTACAAAGTGAAATGAGAGCCACGCCATCTAAAAGTCATTATATTTTCAATCTAAGAGACATATCACGTGTGGTAACTGGTTGTTCTTTAATGCGCAAGGAGTCCGTTAATGATAAAAAAGTGTTTGTACGTCTGTGGTATCACGAGGCCTTAAGAGTATTCTATGATCGCCTAGTGGATGATGGCGACCGAATATGGATGTTTAACAAGCTCAATGAGTGTGTAAAAGCAAACTTCAAAGAAAGATTAGAAACTATATTTGAGCACTATTGTAATGAAACGATTGGCTCGGGTGAAGCGTCATTTACTTTGGAAAGCGCCAGTCGTATGTTATTTGGTGTGTATTTCGATGAAGATAGTGTGCCAGATGAGAGAAGATACGAAGAGGTTCCTACAATGGCTGCCTTTTATAAATTAGCCCTAACAAGCTTAGATGACTACAACTCCATTAGAAGATCGAAAATGGATATAACGCTTTTCACGTTCGCCTTGCAACATTTAAATCGTATATGCCGTATTATCTCTATTGCAGGGGCCAGTGCTCTTCTTATTGGCTTGGGTGGCTCAGGTCGTCAATCTCTAACAACATTGGCTACCAATATGGTGCAGACTTCATTATTTCAACCAGAAATTACCAAAAATTATGGCGCCAATGATTGGCATGATGACTTAAAAAATGTTTTAAAGGAAGCTGGGGGCTTAGACAAGCACACGGTGTTTTTAATGACTGAAAATCAAATAAAAATGGAATTGTTTTTACAAGATATAGACTGTTTGCTTAATCAGGGTGAAGTGCCAAATATTTTCGCCATTGATGAGAAACAGGAAATTTTGGAAATGGTGCGTCTAGCGGCTCAAGGTGGCAATAGAAACATTGATATATCTCCATTACAAGTCTTTTCATTTTTTGTTAATCGATGTAGAAAGAAGTTGCACATTGTTTTATGTATGTCCCCTATAGGTGATGCTCTAAGAACACGCGTACGTTTATATCCATCTCTAGTGAATTGTTGCACAATTGATTGGTATCAAAGTTGGCCCGAAGAAGCTTTGCAAATGGTTGCAAAAATATCGTTAGAAAATGTTAATGTTCCATCCGACGAAATTAAACAGGCCATAGTAGAGACAACACAATATTTTCATACCACGGCAGGCTCTATATGTACGAAATTCTGTCAAGCAACCGGCCGCTATATTTATCTGACTAATGCTTCTTTTTTGGAATTGATACAATCATTTCAAAAATTAATCAGCAGCAAGCAACAGAAGGTAATGGACGCAAAGATTCGTTATATTGGTGGCTTAGACACTCTAGCTTCAGCAGCTGCCGCCATTTCAATTATGCAAAAAGAACTGAATGATTTGCAGCCTAAGCTGTTATTTATGGCAGAAAAATCTCGCAAAATGTTATTAGAAATCAATACGGAAACAATTGCAGCTCAGGCAGCAGCCGAACAGGTGAAAAAAGACGAAATAGTGGCTGGCATACAGGCGGAGGCAGCACAAGAATTAAAAAGTGAATGCGAAAAAGATTTGGCGCAAGCGATTCCCGTACTTGAGGAAGCATTACAAGCACTTAATACCCTCAAACCAACAGATATTACTCTGGTTAAATCTATGAAAAACCCTCCATCGGTTATTAAATTGGTAATGGCAGCAGTTTGTGTTATTAAGGGAATACCGCCGGACCGTATAGCAGACCCTGCAACAGGAAAAATGGTTAACGATTACTGGGGTCCCAGCAAACGAATTTTAGGCGATTTAAATTTCTTGCAAACTCTCAAAGATTTTGACAAGGACAATATAAATCCCGAAATAATGAAAAAAATACGCAAAGATTTCATACCTCACAAAGACTTCAATCCAAAAATTGTAGCTAAAGCTTCGAGTGCTGCCAAAGGCTTATGTCAATGGATTATAGCCATGGATCTATACGATAACGTGGCAAAAATTGTCGCTCCAAAGAAGGCGAAGCTATTGGCAGCCGAAAAGGAATATGCAGATACAATGACTTTCTTAAATGAGAAGCGAGAGTTGACGGCTGCTTTGGAAGCCAAGGTGGCCAAACTTAACGAAGACTTAGACAAGGCCAATCAGGAAATGAGAAGAACGCAGGATGAAGCTGATCTTTGTGAAAGTAAACTCAGCCGGGCTAAATCATTAATAGATGGTTTGGGTGGAGAAAAATATCGATGGTCGAAGGCAGCCGAAGATTTGCAAAACCTCTATGATCACTTGCCGGGAGATATATTGTTGTCATGTGGAGTTATAGCCTACCTTTCAGCAGTCAATTATAAATATCGTTTTATGTGCGTAGAAGACTGGTATCAGAAGTGCATTAAACATAAAATTCCAATATCCGATAATTACAGTATCACAAAAGCATTAGGTCTTGAAATCACCATACAAAATTGGAATATAAATGGTTTGCCAAACGATATTTTTTCGACTGAAAATGCAATCATCTCTGCCAACTCAAGTCGTTACAGTTTGTTCATAGATCCTCAGGGTCAGGCGAACAATTGGATTAAAAATACGGAACGTAAAAATCATTTAAGCGTGGTTAAATTCAATCAATCTAATTACATGAAAATCATTGCTGAGTCCATGGAATATGGTTATTCAGTCATAATCGAAAATATTCTAGAAGAACTAGAAGTACCCTTAGATCCCATATTGCTGAATAAAACTTTCATACAGGGTGGTCAACAGTTTATTACCTTGGGAGATAACATTGTTCCGCTACATAAAAACTTTCGATTATACATGACTTGCAACTTAAGAAATCCGCACTTTTTGCCGGAGACATTTAACAAGGTAACAATTATAAATTTTGCTCTAACACAAAGCGCTCTGGAGGATCAGCTACTTAGTATAGTAGTGGCTAAAGAAAGACCTGATCTACAAGAGTTACGTATGAATTTAACAGATGAAGCGGCCAAAAACAAGGCAGCCTTAGTTGATGCCGAGAATATGATACTAAAGACATTAACCTGCTCTGAAGGCGATATTCTAGAAAATGAGGGCGCCATTCAAATTTTAGGAGAATCAAAAATGCTATCATCTGACATAGTAGCCAAACAGGAAGCTTCTACAGAAACTTCTGCCAAAATAGAAGCCTTCAGACTTAATTACAAACCCGTAGCTGTACACTCATCTATACTATATTATTCAATAACAGATTTACCCAACATAGATCCCATGTACCAATTTTCACTGAACTGGTACATCAACTTATACATGTATTCTATAGAGGCCGCTAATAAATCGAAAGAATTGCCCAGACGTATAAAATTCCTAGTCGACGCAGTGACTAAAAATCTCTACAACAATGTTTGCAGATCCATATTCGATAAAGACAAGTTATTGTTTTCTTTCATTTTATGTTCACGCATCTTGCTGGGCAATAATCAGATAGAGATGCGTCATATGGTTCACTTATTAACGGATGCCAAGGAATCCAGTCATGGTCCAGGCAATCCAAATCCTTCCTGGATTACAGATACCATTTGGGCAAATATATTACGCTTGGAAGAATTGCCGGAACTAAAGGGCATAGTGCAATTCTTTCAATCAAATCTTAGTGCGTGGAAAGAAATTTACGATCATTCAGAACCAGAACTGCAATCTTTACCAGAACCTTGGCATAATAAGACTACACGATTTGAAAAAATTCTGATTTTAAAGTCCTTGCGGCCAGATAAAGTGTTTCTGGCCATACGTAACTTTATAGCTGCTGAAATTGGTTTGCAGTTTGTTAATCCACCGGACTTCGATATAAGTAAATCATTTATGGAATCAACGGCATTAACTCCCTTAATTTTTATACTTTCACCGGGAGCAGATCCTTTGGGTTCGCTGTTATCCTTCGCTGAAAAGTCTGGCTACGATGAGACTTTTCAGAGTATATCTCTAGGTCAAGGACAGGGTCCAATAGCACAAAGTCTTATAAAAGTTGCACAAGAACTGGGATATTGGGTGTGTTTGCAAAACTGTCACTTGGCAGCTTCATGGATGCCTAATTTAGAGTATATATGGGAGAATATGGATACATTTAATACTTCACGTAAATATTATCTCTCACAGACAAATACATATGTATGTACATATGTAGGTACATACAAGTTATATATTTATCATTTTTGTCGTTTAGGAAATAGAATAGGAATAGAATAGTAAACTAAAAAAATAAAGAAGAGATCAAAGTCAGTATCAGGTGATATTGATTTATAGAATAGAGTAATATAAAGTTGGAGGACAGGTGAAGGACAGAAATGATAAAAATGTAACTTACATACACACATACATGCCTTTATACATATACATATGTACATACTAACATATCGATTGCTTAATATAAAAAAGGCGTATTTCGACTATTTGTTACTTTAAAGAACAAGAAAAAAAACTAAATAAAAATGAAAAGAATGAAATTAGTTTGTGCTTTTTAATGTGGCCACAGCAAACTACATTTTTTATGGGTGACATGTTTGTTAGTGGGTCGAGATACGCCCCTTTTTTATTAAACCTTCGATATATTCCTATGTTTGCTTTACAGCTGGATTTCGTTTATGGCTAACTAGCTATCCAACACCTCAATTTCCTGTATCTTTACTTCAAAATGGTGTCAAGATGACTAACGAGCCACCTACCGGTTTAAAAGAGAACATTATTCGTTCGTACAATTCCGAACCCATAAACGATCAATCCTTCTATACAGGTGTTGGTAAACAAGATCGTGCTTTTACCCGTTTACTTTTCGGAATATGTTTTTTCCATGCAGTGGTGCAGGAACGTCGCAAATATGGTCCTTTAGGTTGGAATATTCATTATGGATTTAACGAGTCCGATTTACAAATATCTGTTTTCCAATTAAATGTAAGTTTTCTTGTTTTTTTTTTTTTTGGATTGCTGGCATACACGTTATGTACACTTTACTCTAAAAATTAGATGCTATTAAACCAGTACGAGCATGTGCCCTACGATGCCATATCGTACTTAACAGCAGAGTGTAACTATGGCGGTCGTGTTACTGATACCTGGGATCGTCGTGCTATTGTCACAATACTAGCCGATTACGTGAATTCCGAGGTGGTGTCAAATAATCGCTATAAATTCGCAGTAGATGACAGATTTACAGTTCCTCGCAAAACCGAACATCGCGAAATTGTACGTTATGTTGATGGAAACTATCCCAGTTTGGCGACTCCTGATGTGTATGGTCTTCACGCTAACTCGGGAATAACACGCGATTGGCAAACTACTAAAACTCTATTAGATTCAATGATTTTAATATTTGACAGCGAAGTTACTTCAGGTGGAGGTATGGGCCAAAGTGCCGATCAAATGTTGTTAGATACCGTTAAACAAATTGTTGGCGATATGCCAGAAAATATGGACGTTGAGACTGCCAAAAAAACGTATCCTGTAGAGTATAGTGAATCAATGAATACAGTTATTACACAGGAAATGGAACGTTTTCTCAAATTACAGCTGGAAATTCGTGCTTCGTGTGAAGATGTTGAAAATGCCATTCGCGGTATTATTGTAATGACACCCGAACTGGAAGGCGTAATAACGGCAATCAGGTTGAATCGAATACCAGCGAAATGGATGAAAAAATCATATCCCAGCTTAAAGCCTTTAGCTTCTTATATACAGGATTTATTTAAGAGAATAAATTGGTTGCATCACTGGTAAGTGTTTATCTTTGTTTTCATACAGATATATGTATTAATTAATAATTAAAAGGCTGCTGCTAAATTTTCGCATTCGAATGCGATCAAAAATAGAAAATTCTTAGTACAATTTGTATGTATATTAAGTAAAAGCACATTAATGTTAAAATTTTGTTAGCGTTCGAATGCAGAAATTAGGTCACTATTTTTAAATGCAACACTTTACTGCAGTGATTTGCTACAGCATTTCATTCCAAAAATTTGTTTATTCGAAAAACTGGAAGTGCTGCTGAAAATGTATTTTTTGCTGCGCTATATTGCAGTGATTAAATTTACAAACATGTCCTAAATCAAACGTACATATGCACGCATAGTATACATTTATATATAATTATGTTCGAAGTTCTCGTTAATTTTGTATACTTTTTATAGAAGTTATTTCAATAATTAGACTACAGTAAAACAGTTTAAAAGTCAGTCATTCATTTATTAGTTTAAACATTAAAGTTTAATACGGGTCTGTTCCGATAGCCATGTAATTTAAAATCACACCTGTTTTAGGTAGGTAGGTTGAACAGGCAGTAGTTGTCCAGCTCACTTGGGTTTATCATATTGATACCTGAATAGAAGGAAGAAAAACAGAAGCAGACCAGTCCAGCATACAATTTATGGCGGGAATAGAACCTGCAATAACCAGACGTCTTTACCGTTACATTTAAATAATATTTAATATCGAAAAAATAAAAATCAAAAAATAACTTTTATTTTTGCTCGAAAAAATAAAAATCAAAAAATAACTTTTATTTTTGCTCGAAAAAATAAAAATCAAAAAATAACTTTAATTTTTGCTCGAAAAAATAAAAATCAAAAAGTAACTTTTATTTTTGCTCGAAAAAATAAAAATCAAAAAATAACTTTTATTTTTGCTCGAAAAAATAAAAATCAAAAAATAACTTTTATTTTTGCTCGAAAAAATAAAAATCAAAAAATAACTTTTATTTTTGCTCGAAAAAATAAAAATCAAAAAATAACTTTTATTTTTGATCGAAAAAATAAAAATCAAAAAATAACTTTTATTTTTGCTCAAAAAAATAAAAATCAAAAAATAACTGTTATCATCTGACTTTTATGAAAAAAGGAATAATAATTACGGTCCCTGATAAAAAATATAAATAAAAAAAATTTTTGGCTCAGCTGTTTATGTACCGATTTTTCTGATTTTCAATACCGATCAGCTCCCAAATATTTCTGATATTTTAATACCTCATGCGGGTCCAGGCGATCAAAGTTCAGGCTTCAAAAAGTTGATTTCAACATACACACGGACAGACGGAGAATGCTTAATCGACTCCCCTATTTATAAGCTTTCAGAAAATAAATACTTTATGGGGTCGGAAATAAAAATTGTAGATTTTTCACAAGGAATGACAACCATATATTTACCCTTTTTTACGTTTGTGTAAAGGGTATAAAAAGAATAAAAAGTTCACAACATTTTTATTAGTCGCAAAAATAACTAAGATATAGATAGAACCGATAGTTACTTATCTGTTTGGTTTAAAATCATGTTATTTAAAAAAAAAAATCAATTTTGATAAAAACAAAATTCAATTCGATATAGTTCGAAACTTCGAACGTGGAAGATTTCCTTGCATTTTGTAATAGATTTCAATAAAAAAATTTTCATTTGATCGAGATATCGAATGTGGTAATTCGAATATTTTATATTAGCAGAGGAATCATTACTCATATATGTATACGTATACATACGTATGTATGCTGGGGTGTAAATAAATAAAAAAATATATTTTTCGGTATGTAATCCAAGTTTTATTATATCATTCAAAGGCATCATCATGGCAAACCGCCAACATTTTGGATATCGGGCTTTTTCTTCACCCAGGCTTTTTTGACGGGAGCAATGCAAAACTTTGCAAGAAAATATAAGATACCTATTGATACTTTAACATTCGATCATGAAGTACTTAATGAATCTTAGTAAGTTATTTCATACCAACAATAGTTTTGTATTAAGTTTTAAATACATACATATGTATTGACAAATATCAATGTATTTCAGCAAAGACAATGCCCCTGAAGATGGCGTATATATTAGCGGTTTATTTTTGGAGGGTGCTCGCTGGAATTGGGAACAAAATATTTTAAATGAACAATTGCCCAAAGTTTTAATATACACCATGCCCGTCATTTACCTTAAACCAATAATAATTAATGAGTTGAAGGAAGGCAACCGCTACAAAAGCCCTTTGTACAAGACGGCCGAACGAAAGGGTACACTTTCGACAACTGGTCACTCCACTAACTATGTTATACCCATACTCTTAAATACCGAATTCAAAGCGTCGCATTGGGTTAAACGTAGTGTGGCCCTTATATGCCAAACAAATGATTAATTATTAAATATGAACATCTAATTTTTTATATTTTATTTACGATATCATTTATATTCATTAAATATTTTTTAACATAATGCTTTTCATAAATTAATATATACATATGTCTGTATGTGTATTTTGGATAACAAATAACTAATTTAAAAGCTATAAACATATACATACATTTTTAAAATATGTTCTTCATTTATATTTCGCAATGAACAAAATTATAGTAAATTTCTTTGTTCTCAACTTTTTGCTCAACGAGCTAAAATTAAAAAAGGAAACTTTTGTAAAACAAAACACAAAAATTAAACATAAAAATTCGTTCATAAAACATATAACATGAGGAACAAGAAACAACGCCAAAAAAATTACCCAGTCTCATTCTCAATTACTTCTTCTTACGCAACATTTTTTATTTGTAACTTTTGATCACGATGAAATTTTGATCATCTTTATATGGACAATTTATTGAGTACCACAGGCTAAATTGCGCAGATTTGAAACATCATCATCATCATCTGTTTCGGTATGAACGTCGTGTATCGAAGAATCATCACTACTGATGCTATTATCACTATCTGATTCATTTGCATCGCGATTGCGTTGACGACGATTGGCACGATGACGACATAATATTTGCCTTATGAAAAACTGCATTTGACCATCATCGAAATCCATGTAGTCATTTAGAGCAGTACGTCGAATATTACGTCTTACACAACTAGTAAGTTTTGTTAAATCAGGTGGATGCTTTAATAAAAAATAGGAGATATAATATGTATTAAAATTAATGTTTACATACATTAATTATTAATGCAAAACAAAATTCTCAACATTATTCAACATTATTATTACCTTCTCAGCACTTGGTGTCCAAATTTTTATATTATGATCAAGTCCTGATGTGGCTAAAATTGGAGTATTAGGATGCGGCTCCAAACAATTGACCTGTAATATTAATTTTTTATATTTCACTTTTAAAACACACATTTTAAACTTACTTAAAACGTGAGAAACAACATATAAACGTTTTTTTTTTTTATAAACGTACATATAAACTAACTTAAATAAATTTCCAACATTTTTTTTTCTTCTATTTTTTATAAAAATACTAGCCAATCCCGGCGCGCGTTGCTACGCCCCTTCATGAATTTTAATCGCATTCTAAATTTTAATCGAATATCAAGTGCAAGGCTAAAAACTATAACTTTTTCTTTATGAGCGTGGCACTGCCCACTTTTCTAATTACGAAACTGTATAGTCATGACAGCTCAATAAGTGTGCAAAGTTTCAGAAAAATCGGTCCAGTGTAAGTACCTCAAAATGATACCTTTTTTTTATGGGCGTGGCACTGCCCACTTTTCTAAATACGAAACTGTATAGTCATGACAACTCAATATGTGTGCAAAGTTTCAGAAAAATCGGTCCAGTGCAAGTACCTCAAAATGATACCTTTTTTTTTAATGGGCGTGGCACTGCCCACTTTTCTAATGATGAAAGTGTAAAGTCATGACAGCTCAGTATGTTTGCAAAGTTTCAGAAAATTCGGTCCAGTGCAAGTAGCTAAAACTGATAACTAATTTTTTATGGGCGTGGCCCCGCCCACTTTTTCAATCACGAAATAATAAAGTCATGACAGCTCAATATGTGTGCAAAGTTTCAGAAAAGTCGGTCCAGTGCAAGTACCTAAAAATTAAACTTTTTTAGGGGCGTGGCCCCGCCCACTTTTCTTATCACAAAATTATTTAGTCATGACAGCTCGATATGTGTGCAAAGTTTCAGAAAAATCGGTCAAGTGCAAGTAGCTAAAACTGATAACTAATTTTTATGGGCGTGGCCCCGCCCACTTTTTTTCATCCATAAACACTCCCCGGTATGTGTACAACAACTTACCAAAGTTTGAGCCCGATCGGTTTTACAGTTTCAGAGTCTATAGCTAACACACACACACACACACACACACACACACACACACACACACACACACAGAGTTTCACTTTTATATATATAGATAAGCCCAACTGATCGCGTTGCTACGTTATTACATAAAACAATACATATAGAAAGCACCAGTGCAAAAAATTAATGTAAATCATTTAAAAATTATATCTTACCACACCAGCCATGTCACCCGGCATAAAATTAAGTATGGCTTCAGTATTTTTGTCCCAATAAAATATATTACCACAATCGCTGCCACTTATAACGTATTCACAATTAGGGCCAAAGAAATTTACACCTTTAATGGTCTTTTGGTTGCTAAAAAGAAAAAAATTTATATCGGATATTATTTCGGTGTGTTTTCATCACATACAAATGACCCTTGTATGAATGCAAATATTGTCCCGCAACGTAGTTTTTGTTATCGAATAAATAAATATTATCTTCACTATAAGTGGCCAATATTTCAGTACCAGTATTATTGTAAACGCAGCAAGTAATATTAGGTGAGTTGGTCTAGAAAAAGATTATAAACAGAAAATAATAGTTCGTTTTCGTTACTAAAATCTATTTACACACATAATTTTATTTATAAAGGATAAATAAAAAGGTATACAAAATTAATTTTATTTTTACTTACTTCTAATATGTGTTCCGGTGACATTGCATGGATAGGTTCTCTCATTGCTCTCTTATCATAGACGCGCACATATTGGTCACTACCACTGACGCAAATTTCCGGTGCAAATGGATGATGCGAAATACTAAAAAGCCGTACTTTACGCGTTTTTCTTGTAGTTGAAAAAACTTTAAGCATGTCTACTTTCGGATTATCTTCCCTTAGATCCTTACTGCAAATACAACCATCTTCGCCAACACTAATCACTTCCGATGGATTTTCTGGGCAAATGACCAGTTTATGCACGGCCCCCGAGTGTGCGTAAAGATTAAAGACTTGCACTTTCCCACCTGATGGAGGTACAATCGAGCGTCTTATTTTACCATCACGTCCAGCCGATATTATATCAATGCACGATGATGAGGGCAAAAATTTCGATTGAAAGATATTTGCACTGTGGCCAGATTTCCAAATGTGTTTTGTTTTATTGGCAGCCCAGTCCCAAATAATTAGACGAGCGTCATCTGAACCTGTTACTAGCAATTCGCCCGTTTTATTAAAGTTAACAGAGTTGACGCAACCAGAGTGTTTACGCAAGACATGCGAAATTTTCATGCGCTCAACAATATGTCGTGAAGCATAAAATCGATTTTTGAACCCGTAAGAGAAACCATTGCGTAAAGAAGTTCTGCCGTCACCACTTAAACCATGTTCACGTCGCATTAGTTCATAACTAGAACACCAAGTGTAGGGAGGTTTTTGTTTGTTCAACACTTTGTTAACTTCTTCGTCTTTTTCTTTAAGACGATTCGAATCAGCTGAATCATTTGAGGCAAAGTCTGGACTTAAGCGATTTTCAACTAAAAACGGCTCAAAATCTGTATCATCGTCATCTCTATTAAATGAACTACTGCTTGACGAGCTACTACTTGAAGATTCGTGAAAGTTGGTTGACTAAAAAAACATGTATTAAGTACAAAAATTATAACTCAAATAATTACCAAATATAAATTTATTATATTTATGCTCCTTGTAGAAATTAAATGAATTAATAAAAGTATATATTTATATATTAATATTCCCGAACAACAGATCAGTGAAAATCAACTTTTAAAAACACAAAATTTGTAACTGAACAAATCTACGAGTATAATTATTTACCATAAGACTGATGTAAACAAGTTTGAATATGAACCTATCTACATGCATATACGCAAGCAAGGTTCCATGTTATAGCTATACTTACAAACATATAAGGCGAAGGTGGTGATGGTTCATCATCACCGTTATTATTAACTGGTGATGAATTATCTTCGGCAGTATTAATTGGTTCCAGAATTTCGCCCTGCTCTTGTTGTTGTTCTACAGATTGAGACTCGACGCGATGTTCAGTTGACGAGTTAGAAGAAGATGATAATGATCTGCTAGCCACACGATAATTACGCGAACGGTTATTTTTGTGACGTTTAATTTGTGTCGAGTTTGAAGTGCTTGGCAGGTCAGAAATACCCCTAACATCAATTGCAACAATTTCATTAACTTTAGTGGCAGAGCCTTCAGAGATTTCGTTTCTAGTAGCACATTTAATAGTCAGCACTTGTTGATCTTTATCATCTTGTTGCTGCTCTGGATTGGAGTCGGAAATAGTACACATTGCTGTTTCATCTTCATTTTCGTATTTGGCTATGTCATCCTCAGTTATATCAGCATCAACAAATGAAGACTCTTCCATTTTTATACTCATGCCACTGTCAATTTGATTATTATTGCTGCTCTTATTCTGCTCTAGCAATTCTTTTTTGTGTGGACTAATAAACACAATATATCAGTAAACCAAAGAGAATATGAAATTAAGAAAAGTAGACATATTAAATATATAAATTAATCGATAAACTTTTCAAACATATGTCAAATGAAAACTCCTATTAAATGTACCTTTGCTGTCCACTATCGCTGCTGGAAAATAGATCTTTATCTGATTTAATTTCTTCGTTAGAGCGACTACGTTTTGGTGTCGATTCTTCATAAATATCTGCAGCTTCCTCCATTGCATATAATCTTTATTCTATTCAATTTTAATAAAAATTATTTAATTTCTTTCCGTTTTGGTAAATAACAAAAGCATTGCTTATTTCAGCAAAATTTCAAAGATTTTTCCAAGTCCTAAAACTTTTTCAAATATTTTTTCTTTTTATTAAATTAAAATATTTCCTTCTACAAACTTAGTGTTGAAAACAAAAAATAAAATGTAAACAGTAAACACAGGGAGACTCATGTTACTGAAAAATATGATAACTGTTAAAGATACAGACGCTGAAATCGAGAATGAGTGAAATAAAGACAATACACTAAAAATTTTTTACTAACCCAAACACACTTTTGCTACTTGCACCTCAGCTTGCAATGAAATTGTGAAGCAATTAAAATTTCACACTTGCGGTAAGTAAACTGACAAGACGAAAAATAGTGTACATATATACAGTGTTGAATACTGAATTTTTCGTTATTTCATGCAATTGTGGTAAATAATTTCGTTAATTTTTTGCTTACATATATACATATGTATACGAAAAAAAATTGAGAAACAACAAAGATATTAATTTTGAAGATAATTTTAAACATATATACATATGTATATATACTATTTTGTTAAAAATTAAAAAAAAAAAAAATGATATGGTACATATACATATATGCCTTATTAATTCAGTATTAAAACTTTTAATAACCATTTAAACAAAAAATTATTAACAAAGTTTAAGTAACTGCTGTTATTAAAAAAGTAATAAACGTAAATTAATATATTCTAATATAAAGATATTTGATAAATATTATAAATAATCAAAATCAAGACATATACATACATATATTCATCAGGTAATCGCAGTTGCCTTTTTTATAAATGTAAGGTTTAAAAACAGAAGAACAAATTAAGTAAAGAAAAAAATACTTGGCTAACGAATCAAGACCACCTAATGAATAAATATGCCCTGAATCGAAATTCTACATTTGTATCAATATATTTTTTCATCAGGTAATTGCAGTTCGGAGAGAATTTTTTTGTTTATAAAGTTTATATATGAAGTTTGACATTTGAATTAAATTAGAAAAAAAGAGAAAATAGTTTTTTATTTATGCATTTTGACAGCTGAAATTTAAAATAAGTGTTGAAAAAAATAATCAGCGAACGAATCAAGAGTACCTGATGAATAAATATGCCTTGGTTTGTATGTTTCGATGCTTAGATTTTTGTTACTCAATCACGCAAAAAAACAGAACGGAACTAAATGAAATTTTGCACACTCAATAGTCACAATCCGGGTACAATTATACGATGTGGCGGTGCCAGCCCAGCTGACTATTTTTTTGTGTTCTGGAGTATGTATGTCAAACTAAATATTTAAAAAAATGATTTTAGCTCCGGAAGTTGTCAAACTTCATACGTAAAACGGAGAGCCAAAAATTGCTCTCCTTAACTCTATCACCTAATGTAATTACACCATTGTCACAATATTCAAGCGAGTTCGCGAAAATATGCAAACATTTTTTTTTTGGATTCAGTTAGTCGGTTGTTCAAAGGTTTCGAGTTAGAGTTGGCTCAATCAGTTAATTTAGTTCGTTTTTGCCAACAACCGAGTCAATTTTTTGCACTAACCACAATTTAATTTTATAGAGATCGTAAAAAAAAACAACCGAGGTTGTTGGTAAAAATGAACTAAAGTAATTATTTGTGCCCAACTCTATTTCAAGTGTCCAAAATTTACATGTACTGGTGAACGTCGTATATACATACATATAAGTATGTTTTCTTCAATATTTGCATTAAATCCTATTCTACTAATATAATAAATTGAATGTTTGTAAGGTTAAATGTTTTGATATTTTTACTCAATCACACGAAGAACGACTAAACGGATTAAAATTTAACTTGCCACACATACATATAGGTATATTTATTATTGAAGGCTTATTTCACAAATTTCTGTACAACATCTGTCAAAAAAGTCTTTAATAATCCTGATATGCATACATACATATTTTTTATACAAACGGCAGTGTGTTTGTAAAATTTTGGTTTTCGAATTCTTTATTGATGACGCTGTTTGTTCAATCCAAAAGAGTTTTATTCATTGCATACTGTTAAAATAATCATATATCACATGACTCAGACCTTTCATTTGCAAATAAAAATGGCAGTGTTGCTGTAAATACTTCTTAGTTTTACATTTGTATAAGTAGGTACAAGCCAAGTTTTCTTAACTGTCTTCTAAATCTCAGTAAAGATATGTACATGCCTACATACTTATCTTCTTATGTACATATGTATGTAGTACTTGTTCTAATTTTTGGTTAAAAATAAAAATTATGTCTAAAAATTATAATTGCCAATATTGTGTAAAAAATTAACAATAGTCTCAATCTTGAATCAAAAACTCCATGTGTATTCATATATGTATGAACATTCATAAGTATGTAAATATGTAGTACAAATATAAGTATATTTAAAATGGTTTGATGTAGTTTGTAACGAATTTTAAATTTTTAAAGTATGTCCTGAAGGGTTTTTATAATAACTTAAAAAGTGATGTTAAAACAAAAAACTTATTTAATTTGTATACCTACCTACATTCAAAAAAATGGTGTGGGGTATTTACATATGTACGTATGTACATATAGCGCTCGTGCTGTATAGAAACGTATGTTAAAATTTGTTTAATTAAGCCAAAACTACAAGTCGACCAAGCAACTAAAATTTTCTTTCCGTTTATTTTATTTTTTTTAACAATTTAAGATGCATTATCACTTTTAATGCAAAAATTATTTAAGTTTCTTGCAATCAAATGAAATTGGACAAGGCAAAACAAAATAAAACAAGTAAGAGCGCTATATTCGGCCGTGCCGAATCTTATATACCCTTCACAACGTGTAGTCATGCAATAACAGTAGTTTGTATCACCATTCATCTCATATGAAATACGTACATGCATATAAAAAATATACATATATAAAAAACATCCCATTGTAAAATTATAAATTTACGTATGTATGTTAAAAAAAAAAATAAAAAAAAAAATTTAAAAAAAAAATTAAAAAAAAAAAATTAAAAAAAAAATTAAAAAAAAAAATTAAAAAAAAAAATTTTTAAAAAATAATTAAAATATATATAATTAATATAAAACAAAAAAAAAATAAAAAAAAAAAATTAAAAAAAAAATAATAAAAATATAAATAATATATTATATAAAAAATAAAAATAAAATAAAAAAAAAAATTAAAAAAAAAATTTAAAAAAAATTTTTTAAATATAAAAAAAAAATTTTTTTGGCTCAGCTGGGATTCGATGCCACGTTTTCTTTAACCAGTATACACGTTTGTATGGATGTATGTTGTTGTTGTAATGTTGTTTTTGTGAAAAAAAATCGAGGTGGTCGTGGGTTTTTGCTCATATCTCAGTTGTTTATGTACCGATGTTTCTGATTTTCAATAGCGATCTACTCCCGAATATTTCTGATATTTTAATACCTCACCCGGGTCTAAGCGATGTCGGGGGGCTTCAAAAAGTTGATTTCAACATACACACGGACAGACGGTCAGACGGACAGACTGACAGAGCTTAATCGACTTCCCTATTCATAAGCTTTCAGAAAATATATACTTTATGGGGTCGGAAATGAAAATTGTAGAAATTTCACACGGAATGACAAACCTATATATACCCTTTTTCACTGTGTGAAGGGTATAAAAAGACTAATTATCTTAATTAGTGATTTCAATATGTCGACTTCATGTGCGGATTCTCTTTCTGTTGTTTCCTGCATTATATCGGTTAAATCGGTTTTTTTCTATCTTAATACCAGATAGTCTAGCGAATACCTACTACCTACTTACTTCTGCACACAATAACCATACAAATATTAAGCAAATTGTGGCTTATTTAATAAATGTCAGTGTGTTGGCCAACAGCAAGTAAAAGGTAAAGACAACAGTGGCTGGCTTTAACATACAAAACTTTAGTTTGTGGATAAAGAGCAACGGTGACACTTGATTTAAATCGTTATACGCAAAAATAAACGGAATCGTAGCATTATTTATTGTTTTTCTCAACATAGTATTTTTTTAACAGAATTGTGCTTATTTATTTTTTATTTATTTATTAGAAACATATTCAATAAAACTATCTTAAATGTAAGTTTTTGAATGAACTATAGTGCGCAAGAGCAACACATCAATTTTCTTTATTTTACTGACAATCATTTGATATGTGTATTTATGTATGTGTGTATGTATGTATGGACTATATTTTAAAGTATTTACACATACATAAATAAGTATTTTAAAACATGTAGGGGTGTGTATTTTTATATCGTGTTTCTCTCTTAACAAACATGTGTATATCTGATATATAAATATTTGAAAAATAAATATATGATCTACATACATATCATATACATAAGTATGTACTAAATAATATTATACATGTATACGTACATAGATAGATACATATGTGTTGGGTCATTCAAAATCCATGGTGAAACGGAAAGTTTTATTATACGGATATATTAACTAAAATTCGAAGATGTGTGTTTTTGTTTGTCTTTCCTACACACATGCTTCGTGCTCATTTAGCTCGTTTATAAAAAAAAAAGTGCAAACAAAATATTTTTAAGAGTGAAATTGAGTTAACTCCGGTTTAAAACGCAATGTTTTTTTAGACTATCTATTTTAAATTGGGGTCTTAAATTGTTTTTTGCTTCTTAATTCTTTTTTATTAAAGTATGTATAAGCAATCTCCGACTGTCCGTCTGCTGGTTGCACAAATCTGTATGTAGTATTAATCTTTTGGAAAAATCCGCGTATGAATCGCTATTGGAATTCAGCACAATCGCCCCATTACTTTTTGTGATATAAGCCAATAAACACGTCTTCTCCTGTTTTTTCTCATATTATTACTATAAAAATCAAATAATTTCAGCTATAAAAACTTTTAGCCCAAAGGGCTATTCGTAAAATTGTTGGATCAGTCAATCTCTAATCGGCAAAGTTATAGGCATTAACAATTAAAAAAAATATATATTTATATATTTATTAATATATAAAGTTTAAACAAGATGTGATCATTATACATATGTATGTACAATATAGCGAAGGGTATTATCAGATTCGGCACGGCCTAATAAGCACTCTTACTTGTTTTTGTTCTTTTTTTTTATCCTTTAATTTAAATTATTGGTCAACAAATTATCGAATGATTACGTAAAACAATATAGGAAGCATTAATAATTTCTTCACTATACAGCTGTCAAAACATTAATTTTTGTTTGTTTGACGCAGTTGGCTGAACAATTTTCAAACTTGAATTTCATTTTGAGTTTGAGTTGGAAACTTGAAATTCAGGCAGAACCATGGTGTAATTATACAAGGTGGCGGTGCCAGCCCAGCTGATTATTTTTTTGTGCTCTGGAGTATGTCAAACTACATATATAAAAAATGATTTCAACTCCGGAAATTGTCAAACTCCATACATAAAAAGAGAGAGAGAGAGAAAAATTGCTCTCCTTTACGCTATCACCTTATGTTATTACACCATGGGCAGAACTGCTTATTAGTACAAAACTAAAAGTAACAAATACTAAACTTAAGTTGATAAATATGTGCTCGGAATATAAATTAAAGTTTTATATGAAGTTTTAAAAAGGTAAATTTTATAAAACAAATATTTATGTGCTATGTGCATATTAAGTACATAAATTTCCAATAAGTTTTTAAAAGAAAAAGAAAAAACTAAATATTCTTTCTACCACAGCCAGTCTTTTAAATTTTAAAATTTTATAAACTAGTGCGTAATATCTATATTTGCAAAAGCTTAGTTAGTTTTGATTTGACGGTTACTTTTGAATATGATAAGAGTAGTAGAACTAAAATTTACCATTTTGTATTGTCTATGCCACAAAATATTTGAAGCATCAAAAATATCAATATTATTAAATAATAAAAAGTATAAAAAAGTGTGAAAAAAATTTACACTCTGATCTAATGATAAAAATTAGGTTAATCTTTAACGCAGACATATAACAATGAACCATCACCACATGCACATGCACCACATGCGCAAATAAAAACTTTTGTATGTGAGTATGCATGATATATTTTATTCTTTTATAATTTAATATTAATTTGTTCCAGTTTATGTAATGTTCAGTTTTTGTACCAATTATGCAAAAATTATTTTCTTGTAACACATTCGCGCTCTACTGTTGCAAAATATTTTTTTTAAATCAAAAGATTAAAAAAAAAACAAGTAGGAGAGCTATATTCGGCCGTGTCGAATCTTATATACCCTTCACAATTGTTTGTATCACCATTCATCTCATACGAAATACGTACATACATACATATAAAAAACATACATATATAAAAACATCCCATTGTAAAATTATAAATTTACGTATGTATGTATGTATGTTAAAAAAAAAAATAAAAAAAAATTAATAATAAAAAAAGTGGAAAAAATGATAAAAGATAAAAAAAAATAATATTAAAAATATAAATAAAAAATCTAAAATAAAAAAATAAATAAAAAAAAATTTAAAAAAAATAAGTAACAACGCTATATTCGGCCGTGCCGAATCTTATATACCCTTCACAACGTGTAGTCGTGCAATAACAATTGTTTGTATCACCATTCATCTCATATAAAATACATACATGTAAAAAACATACAAAAAAAAAAAAAATTAAAAAAAAAAATATATTAAAAATAAAAAAATAAAAAAAATTACAAAAAAAAATTAAAAAAAAAATAATAATATATATATAATATATTAAATTAAATTAAATTTTTTTTGGCTCAGCTGGAATTCGATGCCACTTTTACTTTAACCAGTATGTATGTAGGTTGTTGTTGTAATTTTGAAAAAAAAAACGAGGTAGTCGTGGTTTTTTCATCATATCTTACCCCCATACCTAAACAAGAGCGTTGAGCGTCAAGCGTTGGAGTTTTACAAATGTTTTTTTTTTTGTTACAATAACAAAATACATGCAAAATTGCAACGCTTGACGCTCAACGCTCTTGTTTAGGTATGGGCCTTAGTTGTTTATGTACCGATGTTTCTGATTTTCAATACCGATCTACTCCCGAATGTTTCTGATATTTATGCCACACCCGGGTCCAGGCGATGTCGGGGGGGCTTAAAAAGTTGATTTCAACATACACACGGACAGATGGACAGACTGACACAGCTTAATCGACTCCCCTATTCATAAGCTATCAGAAAATATGAAAATTGTAGAAATTTCACACGGAATGACAAACCTATATACATATACCCTTTTTCACTGTGTGAAGGGCATAAAAAAGACAAAAAGATTTTCTTTAATATGATCAAGCGATTAAAAATGTTTATAATGCAACGTTTAAGTTTTAATTTAACGTGTATTAGAAACAGAAAAATTCTACACATAACACATAGATAGATAAATTTTTTCCTAAACAAAAAAGACATCCTGTAACTTACTCTATCATATATACCAGACATTTCACAGACAAAAAACTCTTCAAAAGTGGAATTGAAAATGCGTTGTGAAGTGAAATTCATAATAAATTAGTATTATTTACAATTAAAAATATAAAATATTCTCCATAAAGGAGCTAATACACGGCATGTTTTTTACATCTGACTTGTCAAATTCTCCACTGCTAATACAAACATGTCGTGTGTTACCTTTAAAACATTACTTCTGTAAACAAGTAAGAGTGCTATATTCGGCCATGCCGAATCTTATATACCCTTCACAACGTGTAGTCATGCAATAACAGTTGCTTGTATCACCATTCATCCCATATGAAATACGTACACGTATGTATGTTAAAAAAACGAAAAAAAAAAAAATTTAAAAAAAATTTAAAAAAAAATTTAAAAAAAAAAATTTAAAAAAAAAATTATTATATATATAATATACATATATAAAACAAACAAAAAATTAAAAAAAAAATAAAAAAAATTAAAAAAAAAATAATAATATATATATAATATATTAAATAAAAAATAAAAAAAAAAAATAAAAAAAAAAAATTTTTAAAAAAATTAAAAAAAAATTTTTTTGCCTCAGTTGGGATTCGATGCCACGTTTTCTCTAACCAGTATACACGTTTGTATGTATGTATGTTGTTTTTGTGAAAAAAAATCGAGGTGGTCGTGGGTTTTTGCTCATATCTCAGTTGTTTATGTACCGATGTTTCTGATTTTCAATACCGATCTACTCCCGAATATTTCTGATATTTTAATACCTTACCCGGGTCCAACCTATGTCGGGGGGCTTCAAAAAGTTGATTTCAACATACACACGGACAGACGGTCAGACGGACAGACTGACAGACTGACAGGGCTTAATCGACTTCCCTATTCATAAGCTTTCAGAAAATATATACTTTATGGGGTCGGAAATCAAAATTGTAGAAATTTCACACGGAATGACAAACCTATATATACCCTTTTTCACTGTGTGAAGGGTATAAAAACATGTGTTAAGACATCTGACAAAATTTTAATTAGAGTGCGCTCTATTTTCTTCTGTCAAAACATGTGACATCCGCTGTTGGCAGAAATATCTGCTGCTGCAAAGCAGTCAGCGTAAAAGTACAATTTTGACAGACATGTAGATTTACATATCGTCGTTCTCAAATTATTGTGTTCTATAGGTATATGTTTTATGTGTCACATATAACACAATAACTTGCGAACGACGATATGTCTCACAAATTTTAAAGTCAGATGTAAAAAACATGCCGTGTATTATAGCCTTAAGCATTTCGTATTTTTAATTTTTTGTTGAGTTTAAAAAATGTTTATACGTATGTGTATGTTGGTTTTGCTTTCTTATTCCAAGCATATTTATTCATCAGGTAGTCTTGATTCGTCAACTGATTTTATTTTTCTTTACTTATTTTAAACTTCAGCTGTCAAAGTTCATACCTTATAACAATTCTCTTTCTTTTCTCATTTATTTCAAATGTTAAACTTTATACCAAGGCATATTTATTCATCAGGTAATTGCAGTTAGGAGAGAATTTTTTGTTTATATTTTTTATATACATATGAAGTTTGACATTTGAAATAAATTAGAAAAGAAAGAAAATTGTTTTTTATTTATGCATTTTGACAGCTAAAATTTAAAATAAGTGTTGAAAAAATTAATCAGCTGGCGAATCAAGAGTACCTCATGAATTAATATGCCTTGACTTTATACTTAAAAAATATGAACAAAAAAATTCTCTCCAAATTGCGGTTACCTGATATACATATAAATATGCCTTGGGGGTTTTTTGTTAACAATTGCATTATTGTTTGAGTGCACGATTGATAGGGATATGGTTTTTTATTTAAAAAAAAAAATTAAAAATTTTAGAATCTTATTCCTTACAATTATAACGTAATTGTGTGGTTTCATGTACAGACAGCTTTATTTCTGTATGTACTAATTTTTATATTATTTTTTTAATTATTATATATTTACAGATGACCTGGCACGCCGTTTGTACAGGAAACAGGTTATTTTTTTTAGTTTTAGTGGTTTCCTCCGTTTGTATAATGAATACCAAGGCAAAAACCGGTAAATGATATATAATACTTGAAATAAAAGATACTAAAACAAATATGTATGTATGTGTATTAAAAAAGAAAAACAAATAAAATTTAAGGGTTAAATTTATATGACAATGTAGATGCAACATACACTAACATTAATAGAAACAAATGTCCAAGCTTTTTTTAGGTTTCTTTATTGTTTCATTCTTTAACAGGACCAGTACACGGTAAAGCTGTCGTTTGTTATATTTCTACGTGGGCCGTTTATCGTCCTGGGCAGGGCGCATATTCTATTGATAATTTTGATCCTAGTATTTGCACCCACGTTGTATATGCCTTTGCCGGTCTTGATCCCCAACAATCGGCCGTTAAATCTTTGGGTATGTAAAACTTCTTGCAATAAGTATTTTGCTCTTAAACTGAAAGGCTTATATTTAGTATATTCTGAATTACAGATCCTTGGCAAGATTTAAAGGAAGAATATGGCAAAGGTGGCTATGAACGTTTAACGGGACTTAAACGCGCACATCCCCACTTAAAGATTAGCTTGGCAATTGGCGGCTGGAATGAGGGCTCTAAAAACTATTCAAACATGGTAGCCGATCCCCTCTTAAGGGAAAAATTTGTCAAACAAGCCACTTCATTTGTACGCAAGTATAATTTCGATGGTCTCGATTTGGATTGGGAATATCCTACTCAACGTGGCGGTGTTCCGCAGGACCGAGAGAATTTTGTTCTACTCTGTAAGGAGCTGCGTGAACAATTTAACACTCATGGCTTGTTGCTGACATCAGCCATTGGTGCTGCGAAAAATGTTATAGATCAGGCGTATGATATAAGACAGATTTCTCGTTATTTGGACTTTTTACACATCATGTGCTATGATTATCATGGTAGTTGGGACCGTAAAGTGGGTTATAATTCTCCGCTAACCGCTCCATATGGTGATGTATTGAGTGTGGTAAGAAGTTTGTATATTTGAATTTTCAAATATTTCCGGAGAGCAAAAGAAAAAAACAACATATGCACATTACATGCTGATCACTATTATTAACAATTTGACGGCTTAATTCATTCATTACAAAATCAGTTTTATAAACCCATTATTTTACTGATTACTCGCCATCGACTTTTATGTAAAATAGTTTTGTATATGAAGTTGGTTAATATTTTTTTGTCTTTTCTCTCACAATTTTCAATTGTCAAACTTCTTAAAAAAAATCATAAAATTCTCTCCAAAATGCAATCACCTTATATACATACCAAGGCACATTTATTCATCAGGTAGTCTTGTTTCGTCAGCTGTTTTTTTTTCTTCACTTATTTTAAATTTCAGCTGTCAAAGTCAATAGATAAAAAACAATTTTATTTCCTCTCTCACTTATTTCAAGTGTCAAACTTCATATATAAAAAACATAAACAAAAAAATTCTCTCCGAACTTCAATTACCTGATGAATTAATATGCCATGTATACATACATAATTTGTTTATTTTTTTATTAAAGGATAATAAAGGGTTTGCAAAACTGATTTTCTATAGAAACTTGATTTATAAACGCTTAACAAACCCTTAATTATTTGTATAAAAAAGTCCGTAAATAAATAAAAAGCGATAATGATGTGACAAATTCCTGAACATCCATATGTATACATATATTTTTCATATATTTTTTTAGCAATATACTATCGATTATTTATTAAAATTGGGAGCTCCTGCTGAGAAAATTGTAATGGGTGTACCCTTTTATGGCCGAACATTTAGAACACCAATTGATGGCAATATTGACGATGATACTGATGGTACTGCATTCCAAGGACCATACACTCGTGAAGACGGTTTTTTGGGGTACAATGAAATCTGTAAATTATTAAGTAATAAAACTTCTGGTTGGACTACTATGTGGGATCCCGAAACATCACAGGCCTTGGCACGGTCAGAAAAAGATGTTTTCACCGGTCTTGTAGAAGTAGTTACTTTTGATAATTCCCGTTCTATAGCCAACAAAGTTAAATTTGCCATTGAAAGAAAATTAGCTGGTGTAATGGTTTGGTCCATTGATACCGACGATTTTTTAGGGGAGTGCGAAGCTGAAACAGACATCTACGAAGATTTCCGATACTTTAAACATTTAAATTCACCCCCCATACCTCATCGTTTAAGCAACAACTATCCTCTTTTAAGAACTATTAATGAAGCTATTCCTTTAGCTGTAGAAGAATCAAAACACAAACATGATCACCCACATCATCCAGATCGTGACCAAGATCAAGAGCCAAATATAGAAGATAATGAAATACCACACGGTTCAGTTGAGGATCATAAGGTGGATAGTAATAAGGGTTGTCACAGTAACTTGTTACATTCATTTTATATTGCCGCTGTATCGGTTTTTTTGTCATTAGTTTTATAAGTTAAAAATAAAAAAATACTAAAATATTATTATTAATTAGATGTCAAAAGAGTAACGGTTTTCATTTAAATTGTTTAAAAATTGTTATAAATAAGTGTAAAAAATAACTAATTTAATAAATTTAATATATTTAAATTTTATTTGTATTTTTCAAGCATACAACATAAATATAAGTATATGTCGTCATATGATTTCATGTAAGAGTCCTATTCTACATTGAACAAATTTTATAGAATAATAAAAATGAGAAATTTATTTAAAGTTTTTCAGTTTAACTCTAATTTTCAATCAAGAATTAATATGCGAAAAAAATATTCAGTTTTTATACCCTTCACCTGTGGTGCACAAGGGTATACATATATAGCTTTGCCATTCCGTTTGTAATTTCTACAATTTTCATTTTCGACCCCATAAAGTATATATTTTCTGAAAGCTTATGAATAGAGGAGTCGATTAAGCCTTGACGGTATGTTCGTATGTCCGTGTGTTGGTTTAAATCAACTTTTAGAAGCAACCATATGTTCCTTAGATCTGTGTATGGTATCAATCTTTTTGAAATATCCGGGAATGAATCGATATTGAAATTCATCACAATCGCCTTACAACTTTCTCAGATATGAGTAAATAAACACGACTGTCTTTGTTTTTTCCCATATTTTTACCACCAAATTAAAATTTTTAGCCACAGAAATATTTATAGGTATCTTTGCTATTATATATTATTTTGGATTAATCGGGCTCTAATCGGTAAATTTATAGGCAAAAATTTTTTTAATATATATTCCAAAAATTTACAAAAGAAAATCATTTTTTTTTCAGCTTCTAAACAACCGAGAGAGTTAATATTGGTAGCATCTAAAAGGGCTTTACTAGCGCAATATAAGCACCAAAAAAATTAAGATTTATGTTTACCGCCACTACAAAATGGCGGACAATAAATTTATATATGGGTCAAATCTGGTATTTTAAAATGTAACTTCTTGAGCACCCTCAATATTGGTGTCAAATGAAAGGGATATAGTAAATTAATAAAAAAATATAAAATCCAAGATGACGTCTAAAACAAAATGGCGGACAATAAATTTATATATGGGTCAAATCTGGTATTTTAAAATGTAACTTCTTGAATACCCTCAATATGGGTATCAAATTAAAGGGCTTAACTAGTAGAATCCAGTTAACTACGTATAAATTCAAAATAAAGAATGGCGTCGGAAATAATAAGGAAAAATGGCGTATAACATGAAATATAGGTTAAGCTACGATGTGGGATTATACCTATGTGCATGATGGTAAAGGGTATTTTCAGAATCGGCACGGCCGAATATAGCACTTTTACTTGTTTTATTATTTGCCGAGATATAAACTTGCGTACTTAAGGATTTGTTTTTTTTTCTGAAACTGAAAAGGTCGTACGTCAGTTAAAAAAAACGGTTTTGCTAATCTTAATCAAATCTTAATGAAAAGTGTTCTTATTTTCTCCATTAGTCGAATGAAATAGTTTTTACTTAAATTTTATTTTTACTAAAAACATAAAAGGTTATCAACAAACAAACAAACAAACATTAAATAAGAGGAAATTTTGATTGTAAAACGATAATTATATAAACACGCATGTAAAGTATACTTTATAATGGACAAGGACTAGTCCAAAAACCACCTAAATGTATGGAGAAAACATGGTCGATTTAACATTGGACTGGACCATATAACACAGGATTACATTACATAGGAGTAATCTCAAAACTACTCTTTGTCCCTACTCGATGAGATATCTAAACGACATACAGTATTTGACAACACAAGTACAATCGTAAAAATATGAAAACTTAACTGAAACGCTTAACTATTTACAAACTCTCTAAAAATGAAATGGCCAACTACTTGCATTACATGTTGTAACTAGTGCATTTCAGCTGCATTGGACGACGTAATCCAATATTATGTGCAGCGATATATTCATTTTTATGTGGTAAATTAGTACAAAAATTATAACAATATGATAGTATGAAGAATACCTTGAGTTCATTTATGTATATATTCCCACTTCTTTTTTTTTATTTTTTTATCGAAAGGCGTCAGTTACATTTTGTATAGACTTTTGTTTAAAAAAAAAATTATTTTTACTTGCAGGAAAGTGAGAATTTGCCATTTTTTTATATTTAGTGCATCATCATCAATCAAAAAGTCTATTTTGATTTACATATTTGTAACTTTTTTTTGGAAAACATATGATGGTACGTTCGAGGTCATTGGTCCATAAACGACAAAGATATTGCAAACAATATTTTAGATAATATTAATTTTTTTTTAACAATAAACATGATTTTATGCCTCTTGATAAATTATGAAGTAATCGTGGCTCTTTGTTTTCAATAGAAAATATACCCCATAATCATAAAATTTATTTTATTTCAAATTGTTCATACAAAATATTCTTAAAATAGTTGTTTTTCGTATTGAGCTTGAGATCACATTTTTTTATAAAAAATAGTTTTAATTTTATTTGTTTATTTTATTTTTAAAAAACTATTTTTTTTTAAAAAGTGATCTCAAGCTCAATACAAAAAAAAAAACTTTTGATATAAATAAAAAAGATCGAAGACCTTTATTTATTACTAGCTTGTGCCCGCGACCTTGTCTGCGTAGTTAAGTTAAGGGGTGATTGAGTGGATATAGGGTCGTAGGGTAATATAACAGGAGCTGGCTACGACATGGTTGGGTAGGCATATGCGGAGAGACATCTTTCTCCGAATTCGAGTGTGGTAGATTTGAGGTAAATAAATTATTGTGATTGTACTTACCTTTTTTTTTGTGTGCGGTCTAAATCCTAAGGAGAGGGTTGGAATCTTCTGCGATTCGGTAAGCTAGTTGGAAACCTCTTTAGGTGTAAACAGGCCATAACATAAAATGGATAAAAGGTAGACTTAGTATTAATCTTGATTGTTATTTATATGTTTGTCAAATTTATCCAAACATACAAACATTCACATTTATTATACCTATTATAGGATTATTAATTTGAAAATTTGAATTTGAAAATATAAAAGAAAAGTCAAAACTTAGAACAAAAATAAAAAATTTTTAACACAAACAACCCGTTTTGGCTGTGTGATGAATAGTTTGCCAACGACTATGCCTATGTGTTAAACTAGGTTATTATCTATCTACTAGGATGATCGACTCGGTTTTACAACCGGTGGAAAACCCGGTTTTTTACTCTTTCAGCGGGCGGTTTTTTCCAAATGTCAATTTTTCGAATGTCGAATACACCGGTTTTTTACTCACAGAATCCGGTTTTTTCATTTCTAGTTTTATGTTCATTTATCTTTGTAACCAAACGTACCATACTATATTACTCAAAATATCAGAAAATTTATTAAATACTCTTACATAATATTGTACGAAATTTATTTGTTGTTTCAAAAACATATTCAAATAAAAATAATTAGACTTAAATATTATTTGTTTTAAATGGAGAGCAGGTATTTTTTAAACGTTGTTGCGCTTATAATTTGCTGTAATAATCAGCTGTTCAGTTAAGTTTTTTGACCAAATTCTTGTACTTTGTAATACTTTTTGATCTCATTTTCGAATTTCATAATATTTTGTTTCTACGAAATCTAGCGACTTGTACTAAAGACTACCCATAGCTTAACTAATATCTCTGATAACATATGACTTGTATACCTAAATAGTTTGGCACACAAAGAGTCATTATTACAACTTGCCTGTAAACTTAATGTTAATAAAAGGTAACTTTGACTACCTGGAGCAGTGAAGTGACTTTTTAATATTTTTCATTATTAGAACCTCCTTTTTTAATATGACAGTACTAGAGCAAATACCGATTACTTTTAACAAATTAATTTAGTTCTTAAAAAATGTAGTGGCAATAATGTAAATTTATACATTTTACTTACAAAACAAAATAACATTTTTGATGACTTATTAACTATTTTGTGTCACTAATATTAGAAAATTAAAACTTAATATAAAAAAAATAAAAAGGTCGAAGTAGAAAAAAAATTAAATTTCAATTTAGTTGCCATATTTTGTTTCATGTAGATAAACAATGGCTTTTTTAAATTTATAAGCCCAACCTTAAAAGTTAAAGGTAATTGAAGCATAAACTTAACTTTTCGGTCACATTTAGGTAAAAATTGTCTGTCCTTTAAAATCTTTAATTTAAATAACGGCATTTTATAATAATGCCATTGAATGTGTGTCAATTTAAAATGCAATTAAACCATAGAACAAACTGGTTTATACCTATATACATATGTATGTATCTCTGTTATGGGTATAAGAAAGAATAATATTTTATGTATTCGACCGGTTAACCGGCTTTTGCTAAATTTTCAAAAAAGCAACCGGTTTTTTTTAATTCTAAATTTCGAATAATCGATCACCCTACTATCTACGTGACGAATTTCATTTAGTTCCGTTCAGCCGTTTTTGCGTGATTAAGTAACAAATATCCAAACATACAAACATCCAAAAATTCACATTTATTATATTAGTAGGATTCACAGAATATTTTTGGTATTCCAACGGTTTATAATACTTTATACTGCTATTTAATATCTTATTAAATACATAAACAAAAACTTTTATTCTATCGGGGCAAGCATTACTGTTAGAGTACGGCCATTACGATATATGTACATAAATATGGTTCTCAAAGTTTTTTCCACAGATGCACGGATTGTCAGAACTAACCGAACTCTAATCAAGATATGTACATACATATATATGTATACAATTGTCTGGAGGTACGTACATATATCTTGGTTTACACAGCTAATGACAAAATCATATACATAAGTACATATGGATATTTAATTAATAAATTCATTTTAATAAAAAATTATTTTATTTAGTTAGTTCTTTCTCGGCTATGTTTAGGCTGAAATAAATTTGTATGTATGTATTTTTTTGTATGGAGGTATAATTTCTCCTGCTCCGATCTTATCGTTTTTTTTTTTTGTTAGAATAAGGCAAATGAGATAAAAGTAAAACAAACAAAAAGTTTTAAGATTATAGATTTAATAGTCTTCTAGATATCTCAAAATGAAATTTTTTTTTATATTGAAGGCGCTCAACTATTTAAGTTATTATAATATTATATTATTTATTATATATTATTATATAATAACCGCCACGAATTTAAAAGACCTTGCGTATGACAGTACTCCGGATATGCAAAAACTGTTGATTTTATATACGAGATGGGTGCCAAACCCGACTAAAATTTAGGAAAAAATATCCATTTTTAAGCTTAATAGATTAAGTTAATAAATTAATAGATTAAGTTAACAAATTGGTGTAGCCGTTTTCCGATTTTTATTTTAAATTAAAAAAGTAAATTGGTTTATGACAAACATTAAGAAAAAATTTGCAAGTTGGCGCAACCGCTTCTAAGTGATGCAATACCAACGAAACACATTTAATGAAAATTGGTTAAAATCTTTGAAAATCTTTGGCTGATAAGTAAAATAGCGTGAGTCTTACGTTTCTAATTTTTACTTTAAGGAAAATGAAAATTCAAAGAGTGCTTAGTAAACTTTTGATTTGACTTACAATAATTTTAAAAATTGTGTATATTGAATCCCAAATTACCCAAATTCAAATTATTCTTTTGATTTGAAATATGCAGTTTTGACAGCCATAAAATAAACAATTTATAAATTCAATTCAATTCAAAGATAAATCTGCAACTTTCTTTAGTTCAATTGTTTAGTTGTATTTCAAACAAAATTAATTTAATGAAATTGATTATTTCATACATGTATGTATGTATGTACATATGTACATACCTACGTATGTATATTACATTTTCTTTTTATTAAGAATAATTATTAAACAATTTTTTCTAAATAATTACATATGTATAATTAAAAAAGGTATTTTTAAATATTATTAAACTTATGCACATATTTAATCTAACATGTACGTATGTATTTTTGTACATAGTATATTTATCATTATGTATTATATGTACATATGTATGTACATGCTACTCTATCGTTTGAAATTTAATAAATTAGCTACAATAACAATGTATATATTTTTGTTTTAAAATACGGTAGGTAAATGTTTAAATATAACATTTATATGTATAACTGAATGATTATGATAAAAAAAAACAATATCAGCTAATAATAAATACTATATGTATGTATATAAATTGCATATGATAAGTTAAGATTTTGTTTAAACATTTTGAATGAATTCTATTTAATTCAAATATTAAGTTAAGAGTGTCGAGTATGTATGTAGTATGCATGTATGTATGTAAGTATGTATGTACGTATGTATGTAAGTTACCTAATTAAGTGATTCTCAAATTATTTTAACATTAATTAAGTGTTGAAAAATATTTTCAAATGGCAGCAAAGTTACATAAACTTCAATTTCAATTGCGTAATATAAATTAAGTTAGCTACAATAGATAATAATAATAAAACGTAACGTAGTATACTGCATTGTAAGTGTAAACGTTGTTGTGAATTTAACAATGTAAAGCTCGAGGTCCTTGTTTAAGTTTTGAATTCAATATTTCCCTATCCACTGGAAAACATTTTCAGTAATACGAGTAACAACAATCAAAAAACAAACAAATAATAAACAACCTACTGTATTAACAATATGTGTAATATTAAATGTAAATACTATAGGTTGTTTATTTAATTTTATTTATTGTTAGTCGTATTCCTGAAAATGTTTCCAGTGGATAGGGAAATATTGAATTCAAAAAGAAAAAATTGAAATAAAACAAACACCTCGTGCTTGTCTATTCATTTAACTTTTTATTTAAATTTTTTATATTCATACTACATAACCAAACGGTATTGATATCGGGTTTCGAACTTTAGTTTGGTGTTTTAATCTTACAACAATACTTAAACAAATCGAGGGATTATTGATTATTAAATTATTTAATTAAATCAAGAACTTCTTGTATAAAATAAAAAACAAAAATTTACACTTGACCGAAATAAAATTTGTTGAAATAAATAAACGTTATTTAACGTACATAGCTTTTTTAAGTTTTATATTTTAAACGAAAACCTCATTTCATAATCTATGACGTTCTCCGTTGCTGTTATCCGACGACCATTCTCTATCGCTATTATCTTTTCGTTCTCTTGCTGAGGATTTAACCAATGTTTTGGCTTTAATTGTTGTTCGAGCAATATTACGACCCACCTGATTTTGGTGAGCTGTATGTTGATCGTCTATAACCTCATAGTGAGCTTCTGTAAGATTTTTGGTAGAGCGTCGGTGGGCTTCTAAGCTTTGAGATTCCGATGAAAACGGATACGATGCCACAAAATTCGTTGGAGTTGTGGAACCCTGAGTGGTGGCTTCAATGAAATCTTGTAATTGATTCATCTTATTACTACATGGCGTTAACGGTGAAAGATCGGTAAATTCAGTCTTGGCTTCTGAATCCACAGAACACATACTTTGTCTTGATATGTCCTTTGGAATTTGAGCATGGGCATGGATCACTTGCTGGTTATCTTTGTTTCCAGCAGGTGTTAACATTTTAATATTTTCGACAAAACCATCGTTAACAACATTAGGATTTTGTGGAAAAGGAAGTCGACTACGTATAGAGTTTTCTCGCTGGCCAAAGCGTTGGGCCAAATAGTCTTCATTATTGCTGCTACTACAATTGCTAAGATGATGATGATGCTGTTGAGTATTGGCGGCGTGTACATGATGATGATTGTGATGTGAATGTCCATGAACATTATGTTGCTGCTGTTGTTGAGTTGGTTGTGTAAGAGTTCTTTGCGAGGCTGTGGTATCTTCATAGTAGTGATCGTTTTTCAGCGACATATTGCAGCAACTGCTGACGTCCGCAAAATAAACTTCCGATTCTGCGGGATCACTAGAAGATTGTACTTGTTGTTCTGAATTCTGAGCTGCGTTCGTTGATTCACTACTATTCTGGAAGCCCGAATTCTCTACTCCACACTTATTTTGTTGAACAGATGTTGAAGAGTCTTCTCCAAGACCTTGCGGTCCATGATACCCGTGTATATCTCCACCCTGGCCCACATTTTCAAAAACTTGTTGAACATTAATACGATGAGAACTATGAGAATTTGGTCCAATGCTCTTGTTTCCAGGGTCTAAACGTTTTTTGATTTTGCGCGTGGGAAGTGTATTTGAAAAGCGATCCCTCTCCCGTACATTTGTACCACAATCGCTATCAGATGGAGTATTTTCGTATTCCCCTTTAGACTTAAAATTGCCTACACTTCCAATGGTAGTGTTATTGGTTCGTTGCAAAGAAGATTGTTGGCAACAATTTGATGCAGCTGGCTGTTCTATGTACTGACCACGAGAAGATTCATTTGTATTTGGATTAATCAAATTAGTAACATTTGGTTGCACGGTAGATGTGTTCATATGATGAGGTGGTTGAATGTACTGATAGTAACCGCGTCTAGCTGGACTATTGGGATCACTGTACGGCGGTGGAGGGCCCCATACACCGTATGGCAAGCTATTAGATAGAACATTAAAATGTCCTGTGTTTGCATTTGCTGCCTCCTCTGCTAGGGCATTTGCTGGAATGTTAGTGCTGTTGGAAAACCCATATTGTGAGTCAGGACTTGATGGTGTCTGGCGAAAACGTAAGTTCGGATCTGTTGAGTTACGTTGCCACCAACGGTTCCAACTCCATCCAGTGCCTCTGTTTCGAGAAGTAGAAATTTCATGACCACGACAAGTAGCTGTCATAGCTGTTAAATCTTCACCTCCCGGATTAGGAGAGTAAAAGTTTCCTGGTGGCTGAGTGGACCAAAATCTAGGTTCTGCACTTTCATCCCAGGGATAAGCTGATGCCTGTAATGGAACCTGTCTATGAGCATGACATTGTTCACAGCATCGACAGCCATGTGGAGCTGCAACACCCGGCAAATTTTGTGGTGGTATTTGAGGGCGAGTGTATAAAGAACGACAACGTAGCTCCAATTGTTCCCAATACATTTTTTTACGTTCATGGCTATAATATTGAAAATTACTGACAAACGAAATTTGTTTTACTAACGTAAAAACGATTTACCTAAGTAACTGATAGACCAGCATACAGCTGAAAACTGCTACTAAAACTCCAGCTACTGATAAACCAAATATAGCTCTGAGACAGGAGTACAAGGATCCATGCACCACACCGCAATCCGACAGAGAATCAAAAACTAAACGAACTCCTTCTAAAAGACATTTGAAAATTTTAAATATACAAATATACATACTCATGCACTTATGCAGATAATAAGGGCAATACAAAAATTATACAACAAAATCTTAATTATTACCTTTGTCAACTCGATCCACCTGTGACTCTATTAAATCCGAATAGCATGTACATGTACGAGTCTTTTGAGCATATTCGCATTCTCGTAGGGCTTGTAAACGGCTCATATGCAATACTGTTGTTGTTACCGTAACCAATGCACAAGTTAAAGCCGAAATCAGGCCACAAGCTCCAGATAATTTTATCTGCAAATAAAATTGTAATTAGTTAATTCACCTATAAATCAACGAGTTTCTATTTAAGTAAAAAAGAAAACTTATTATACCTACCAAATAGCTGTAACGATTTCGCCTGCGTGCCAAACTCATGACGCACAGACCCGTAAGAATGAGCTAAAGTCATTAAGAAATACATTATTTAGTACAATTAGTTTTTAGTTATTGGTTAATTTTACAGTTATTAACTTACTAAAGTGGCGGGTACGAAAGTTGGAACAGTCTCAAAATTGCCCACAGTTATCGTATAAGAATGCAATAGAAAATATACCCCTAAAAATAGAAGTCCTAAAATGCAGGAAAAACCGCCACATATCAAACACCATATAACATATTTCTTTACAACCATGCCAGGACGTGCTCGTGCTGCTGGAAATACATATAACAAACATAAAAACATATTAATTGAGTAAAAAAAAACTAAACAACGTTTAACTTTAATAGTTAAGTTTTGGCGATGCTAACATAAAGGATAACCACCATGTTCTTCACGCATTAATCCTCTGTGAGGATGTCGTTGTGGCATCCAGTTACATGTCGATGGTGGCATGTTGTATTGCATAAATTGCATTACGGGATAACCGTGCATTTTAAATTTTACACTTTTATAAATGTTTACTGTGTGTGTATGTACGTATATTTGGCACTTAAATTTTATAACAATTACAATGCATTTAAGTTTCCTTAAATATTTCCAAAAAATATTTTTTATAATCAAGAAACTATTAATTTGTGCTCTTCTTCTAATTTTTAATTTTTTTTTTATTTCGCTATGGACCTTGTATCTATCCCCATATGCTTTTGTTTTAAAAATTCCTTTACAATTATATGCAAGTCTCTATCTCTTAACTTCAAAAGCCTTTTTTATCCTTATTCAACTACCCACATCTTTGCGAGCAATTTTTTTTTTTATTATTAATAATTGTGCGTGTAAAGCTTTTTATAGCTAATGTTATGGCAAATTAAAAAAGCTTTCAAAGACACAGTTGTTATTAGTTTAGAATTTTAGTGCGCATGTTTTAAAATTTGATGTCCCCGAAGTTAAATGACATAAAATTAAAAATATTCGAATGCGAATAATTAGTTAAAACTTTAATTTTCCAGTGCCATTTTAACGGCTAAGTGGCCGCATGAGTTACATATAACTTATTATATATAACATATTGTCGTTACAAAAAAATTAAATTATTACAATTAATTATACATAATTATATTATTAATAATAAAAGGTAACAGATTCTAGGTGAAATAAAAAGACATCGTTGTTAGTGTTTATTTATTTTTGAAGAAGTTTAATTAAGGAATATGATTTTGTTTATTTAAAATAAAACTATAATTACATAAAAGGGCTTTGTAGTTTACACTCATATTTAGTTCACTAGACCCAGAGGAATTTTGACATTTATGAGCGGATAGAGAAATATATACGCTAAAATAATTCGCATGAATTTTGCGAATGCTAATATTCATTTTGCATTGACCACTTTTCTTATTAACAATTCTGTTATTACTAAAAATATTTATAAGATTAATACTCTCTAATTCTTGTGTAACAAATTTAAAAAATCACACAGAATTTCAATGCCTAAGGGCAATTATTACAACTTGCCTTTAGGTAAATGTAGGATTTTTTGTGCCCGATTAATAGCTTTGCATCATAGTAACTTCCATTTTTTATTGTTATTATTAATTTTGTAATATTTAATAGATAAAAAAATAATAATTGAAGGCATTATAATGCAAAGCCATTTATCGGTCCGACAAAATCCTGCCTTTAACTAACGACAGGTTGTAATAATTGCCCTAAGTCGGTGAATTTGTTGAAGACAGCAATTTTCTATCTATTGCATAAGTACATAATATAATTTAATTGTTTATTGGTACCATACATACATACATACATAATGGCATAATTTTGACAACATGGAAATTTATAATATACATTTGAATTTTTAAATATACCTACACTACAAAATATTGTTATAAGATCCAATAAGATATTTGCTATGGATAAGTAATCAACATAAATCTACGCAACCTTATACATATACCAAAATAGGTTGCTGTCTAATTAGCAGTAAAAAACATGATATCTTGTTGCAAGTCGATATCTCGTTAAAATTGGTTCAGTACTATAGGAATTATAAGCTACTGAAGTTGCTACAAACACATGCGCAACTCATATGTGTGTAACAAAAAAAAATTGTTTTTGCAAAAAAGAGTGCTTTATGTGTATGATAAAAACAAAAACAAAACACAGAGAGAGAGAGAGAGTAAGAGTAAAAATTTTTTCTGTTTTAAATTTGATGTTCATAGTTTATTGGATTTACTTCCAAATTGTTAAAACCCCTGATTTATCTTCTTTTTATTGGTAGTGTATAGATCAGTTTTAATACAATACAATTGAACATACATAGACTCTTTTAAATTTTATTTTATTTGAAATTAAAACTTTAGTTTTTGTCGAATGAAATGAATTAAGCGTAGAATAGAAAACGAAATGAGATATTCTTATATATAATAATGCATGTATAATATTTATGAACATTTAAGTACTATATTTAATATCTTACCATTTGTTGAGCCTGCTAACATTTTCGGACGTGGTGGTGGTCTGGGTGGCAGAGGTGGTCTTGAATCCGATGTAGAGCCATTCCGCATTCCATTTGATTCTTTTAAACATGCCTCGGTTATAACCTCTGCGTCGCCATCACTATAAATGTCAATGTTATTGGCATTGTGATAATTGGAACCATCAGAATTCGAGTTTTTTCCAATAGATTTTCTACGGTTAAAATAGATTCAAAACAAGGAAATTAATAAAACAAATTATCGAAACCACAACTGCAACGACGGACTTACAGTTTATTATTTTGATTACGTTCACAACGTTTTACGGTTGTACTATTGTTATCCGATTCACTAACCGTAATTTCATCAGCGGTTAACATGGCATCCGATACAACAAATTGTTGTTTATTCAACAGATGCATACTGTGATAATGGGAATGTTCTTTACTCTTATTACGGTTTGTAGCTGTGTCTTCTTCTGCTCCATTCTTCTCATCATTATTGTCATTGCCGTTGTTTTCTTCGATGCATTTACATTCTAAATCACAATCACAGCTGGATAATCTCTTCAATTTATTTTTACCGCCCGCAGCACAATCAAATATATTCTCCGTTAGTGATTCGGACATTTTTAGTGCTTGATAGGAATGATTTAGCAACGAAGTTTCTGATTGTGATTTTTTAGGCAAAATCTGATTGTGGGCCATGCCCTGTGAAGAGCTGTTAGTAGAAGAAGAATTCGTGTTGGTACTAGATGAGGTATTTTCACTGCTACTGGTGCTATTGCTACCACTGGCCTGTCGATGTACAATAACATTAACCATTTGTGAGTCCACACTGCTCTGGTGAGTATGATGTCCAACATTATGCTTTTGTTGTTTTTGCTGCAGCTGAAATTGTTGGAATTGATTACCACAAGAACAGCTGCATTGGCATGTTGTTTGCGAGAGAAGAGCAACAGGAGGATTTGCATACTGATGTGGTTGCAATTGATATTGCTGTTCTCGTTGCGGCGGCAACTGTTGATAGTATTGTATATAGTGATACTGATGTGACGGCGGGTAAATAACATTGTCTATAGAACTGGTTAGGGAAGGATTGAGTGACGATGATGATCTTTTTATAGAATTAGGAACATTAATCGGTTTTCTCTCCCCAACACCACCATTATCTAGTTCCATTTTGTGTGAATATTTTTTATTTATACATATATTATTTTTGCAAGCTGAACCTCGTTGTACGATCTCAGAAATAGTAAATAAAAAAATAACTATTTCTGCTTCTTTGGATTCAGACGAAATTATAGTTTAACACGAACATTGGCGCATAATAAATGCTCATACATAAATTATGCCGACAAATATTTGTTCATTCATAGTTTCAACCAATCATTTATTAAGTTGCTTCAAGAAAAATATTTCCCAGAGTTTAGTCTTTCTTAGTATTAAAAAACAACATTTAATTTCATTAGAGAGTATGTGAACTCTTTTGTTATTTCTTTGGAATATAAAAACGCTTTAAAACGGTTTTCTTAGCCTTAACAATATTTATTTGTATTTGTATTAACAAGAATATACATATGTATGTATGTATGTAAAAATGTACATACTTAGATACATACATATTTCTGTAAGTAAGTACTTGTACATAGTTGAGTTGAGTTTGGAATCATCCGTACGATTGGGATTGGGTTCTGTTGAGTTTTTAATATTTTGATGCTTAAGAGGCTGCTAAACTGGTTTTTCTTTTTTTTTTCGACTTGTTGTTTATATAAATCTACACATAATTTTTTATTGTAGGTTGTTGTTTTTTATTTTTCAAAAAACCTTTAAAATACGAGTTTTGTTCTCTTTTTGTATGCGTCTGATTAGGATTGTATGTATTTATTCCTTGAAATGTTCACATAGATTTTTAATTAGTTGTGCTATTAGTGTAATCGAATTGTTAATAATATAAATTACATACATTTTTATCATATAAGAAATATAAACAATATTCACAAATACTTAAACAATAATAATAGCACAAACACACATACATATAAACACAGAAACAATATAAAAGTATTTTAAAAAATTGCACAGTATACGAGCATGTCCGCTTATTTTGGAATGTCAATTTTCACATGCACAACTCTTAAGCAACTGATTTCTACGGTTACGGATACAAAGATCTTTCAATATGAAATCCACCTATTACGAGTTATATTTCTTAAAATAAAAACTCTCTCTAATATCTCTGAGATACAATTCTTAAAGCACTCATACTCATTTAAAGTACCTACATACTTCTAACTCTACATGAGATAATTTTTATTGGACTAAAATGCAACAATTTTTCACAGAGTAGAGATAAATATTTGTGTGTATGGATGTACATATGTAGGTGTTTATGTAAATGTTTTAAAAAATGAGGCACTTAAGACAAATTAATATGTTTTAATCATTATACATATGTATGTACCTAGACTATCTGCAATTTTTTGCATCATGTAAAGAATTATGTGATCCAAGCGATCGATTTTAGTTAAAGTTGTGCGTGTAATTTGTTCTTGTTACAAAAAGAAAACAAATGAAAAATTTACTCTCAAACCAATCGTAACATTAAGATCACAAAGATCGTTAATTTTGTGAGAATTTTCCAAAATATTAATTTCCGACCCCATAAAGTATATATTTTCTGAAAGCTTTTGAATAGGTTAGTCGATTGAACAATGTCCGTATGTCCGTGTGTTTGTTTCTTGACATCGCCAATACTCGTATGTGATATCAAAATATCAGAAATATTCGGGAGAAGATTGGTATTGAAAATCAGCATAATCGCCCTTTAACTTTCTGATATAAGAGCAAATGAACACGACTGACTGTTATTTTTCCTTATTTTCACCACAAAATTAAAATTTTTCAGCTCTATGATACTTTATAGGTACACTTGGAAATATTTACAGATATGATATGCCTCTAGAGTTATTCGTGAAAGTATTTGGACAAATCGTCCTATAACTGACAAATTTATCGGCAAAAACTGATTTTGGATATTATTTTTTTTTTATTATAACTTTATCTATCTATTTTTCTGGATTCTAAAAAATTTTGATCATTTTAAACACACAAAATTATAAGTGGTAGTCTCAAACATTGTTTCTAAATCTAACAAATCGGTTTAATACTAACTGAGATATAAGCACCAAAATACAACTGCTTCGGTGTTTTTACTAAAATGCACTATAAATATGTACATACATGATGGTAAGTAAAGGTTATTATTGAATTTGGCACGGCCGAATATATCACTCTTAAGCTCTAAACACATAGACGCCAGCAGACTTCACAACTTCACGGCTTCAAATGCTGCCAACTTCAAATGCTGCTCTGAAGTCAGCTTCATAATTCTTTTGAAGACAGCAACAACATAATAATCAGCTGATGTGTATTTTAGCAATACAAATTTTAGGGTTGCCGCATATATATTTTATAATGAATAAAATTAAAGTTATTAATAATAATAATAATAATGGATTTTATTTTTGACATATTGCTGCTTGCTGTCTGCTGTCGTCTATGTGTTTAGAGCATTACTTGTTTTTTTTTAATTTCTTTCAGTTATTTTTTGAGATTCAAATAAATAACAAGCAAGTATGAAGCTCTAAACACATAGACGCCAGCAGACTTCACAACTTCACGGCTTCAAATGCTGCCAACTTCAAATGCTGCTCTGAAGTCAGCTTCATAATTATTTTGAAGACAGCAACAACATAATAATCAGCTGATGTGTAGTTTAGCAATACAAATTTCAGGGATGCCGCATGTATATTTTATAATGAATAAAATTAAAGTTATTGATAAAAAAATTTAAAAATATCACGAAAAACTACAAAAACACATAAATTTATTTCTTTATTGTGTTTTTGTAATGTTCTTTTCTGTTTAATATTAAAAATAAGTTTTTGTTCTTATTTTTCCAATTTAATATGTATAATGGCAACACTATATTTGTTTCTTGCTGCCCGTCAAAATAGAAAATAGCCTAAGTTGGCAGCAGCAGCAAATGCTGTTGTGCAGTCGTGCTACTGTGCTGCCGTCAAAATAATCGTTTTCATTTAAACACATGGATTTTATTTTTGACATATTGCTGCTTGCTGTCTGCTGTCGTCTATGTGTTTAGAGCATGAGTACTATATTCGGCCTTGCCGAGTCTAAAAGCATGCACTTTTTTAGGTATTAAATACCTATGTATATTGACCCTCTAGGAGCTAATATATATCTGCATATATACTGACGTCCTTAGGAAAACGAGAGTAAAGTGTAAAATGAATATAAGAGAAAACGGCTTTAATGATGAGGAAATGTTATTGACTAACTTAAAATGTTTAACAAACTTTAGGCACTGCTCTTACTTTAAAATATTATTTAAAAAAAAAACTATTCTATATAAATAATAAGTAATAAATTATTAAAGGAATGTACTGGCACCAAAAAATTAAAAAAAGGCAGTAAGTGAATGTTAGGTAGGTAGGAAATGGGGATGCAGAAAGCAGTATCTGCCTCCTACACCCACACTCGGAGACCAATAAGATCCATTGCGTTACCCTTTCATATACTAAAGATAGAAAAGAGAGAGAGAGAAAGTTTCCAAAGATATAGTATAAGAGAAAATAATAAAAAAAAAAAATGAGTTAGTAGGAAATAAAATAGAAGAAAGAAAAACATATTCTCTACGAGCCCCATTGCATGTTCACTAGCCACCCGATCCCCATGATGAATCCGATAATATTCCCCAGCTTGCACTTTGAAACATAACCCAACTCATCGTGGAATCGTTTACCTAACCACTTTAGCCTGTGATTTTGTAGCCTTGGGCAGTGACAGACAATGTGTTCCACAGTTTCCAACTCCTCCTCATCTTCACACATTCTACAATAATCCGGAGTGTCGCGATCCCATTTACTAATCCTAGCCCTCACAGGACAGTGCCCTGTTAAAACCCGAATAGTGGCCCTCAGTCATACCCTTCCCAGGCCCAGAAGAACCGTAGAGTCCGCTGAGTTTAACCTGGGCCATAAAGCCCTTGATACCCTGCAGTCTCGATCCACCGCGCGCAAGTTCGTCAGCAATTTCATTGCCGACGATTCCATTGTGCCCTGGTACCCAACACAGTCTGACATCGAAGAGGTTCATGATCCTATTGAAAGCCGTCCTACACTTCTCAACCAACCTAGACTTGACATAATGTCCCTTCAAGGCCTTGAGCGCCGCCTGACTGTCAACGTAAAGTGAATGTTACTGCCTTTTTAACTAAGCACGGCAGTATATCCTTGGCACCACAGGTGAAGAGTAAAATAACAAAAACTACAATTGCATTTCGTTTTTCTTTGATTTCAGTCTCATTCATACATACTTACCAACATCAAAGAGTTCATTTCAAATGTACCGGATTTTATGTTGTTGTTTTGTTTTTAGAGAAAATCTCTAAAAATGCACTCTTTTGTTTTCATGTTACCGCTCGTTAGTTATAGCTCAGGTAGCTAATAAATGAAACAAATTGATTTTGGCTTATGGAAAGAACAACCTATATTTTTTATTTTTCACACATATAAGTGTGTACATATGTATGTACTTATATACTTACGTCAAAATCATCTACATATACATACATACATACATACATCTTTAACGGTTAACGAATGACTTTAATTTTGTTTTAAAAATATCCAGTTGGCTAAATCTTTTAGAAAATAACTTACACAGTGAGGAAGGACAGCTCATACAAATTGTTGAAATCGTATAGGACATTATAAGCGACAAAATGGTACTCGTATTGTCTTTGACAAAATTACGAATTGATAAAGAGTAATCGTCGTATTAAAACAGTTAGGGAATACCGAATTAGCATTGACGTTGTATTAAAGCGATGTTGTCTTAAAATTGACGGCGATGTGGGTGAATATTTGATCAATTTTCCCTTTCACCTGACGTTTAACAATACTACCATACAACCGATACAACAGAAATTGTGTTCACAAGTAAATTAACCAAAATTGTATTCAAAATAACGATACAGAACACAATACGAATTTTGAAGTGAACAATTAAGTTAGTTTATCAAATGGAGTTGAATAATAAAAAAAGGTGTAAACAGCTCCCCGTTACATCCCTATATGACTTTGATTTTTTTTTAAATAAAATTAAATAATGAAAAAAGTTTGCATATATTTAAGGAAAAATCATTTTTAATTTGAAATATAAAGAGCTTGAATATTAAATAAGTCGTACGTTGCTAATCAATAGTAAAAATAAAATGCATTGTATTTTTAACAACAAAATTCGTTATTCTATTTTATTTTTTTATTTGTATCATTTTTATTTAAACGCATAATTGTTATAAGTATTTAAGTTTTTATATGTCAAATTAAATGGCAACAATTTCAAAACAGCTAACACCATGGCAGATTAATAAGGTACTCATATCAATCAGCTGACTGTGTTTTTCTTATTTTCAATTTATCAGACTTACCAAATTTTTTAATTTTTTATTCTACAATAAATAATTTGTTTAAAACATTTAAAAAAATAACAACCGAGAATAGAAAGTTTTTACATTAAAGTTTCTTAAAAACTATTGAAATTAAAGAGAAAAAAATAATAAAAAAAATTGTGTGACATATACGGACATCAATAAAAAACCAAAATCATGGGTTTTTTAATTGTTGTGTTTGTTGCCGTAATGCATATACCTTATGAATATGCCTTGGCTAACACCTTCATTAATTTTTCATTACAAAATTAATTAATACTTTAAAACTCTGAAGGTGTTTTTTGTTTGTTCTCAAATAGAAAAATAAAAAAAAAATATTCATAATATTTTTTTTTCGATTTGTTTATTATAATTATAAATAAATATTTATTCGAACTTTTTATTCTTAAATTTATTAAAAATCATATTTATTCTGGCTTAAGTTCATTTGATAAGAAACAAAAAAGACAAATTTAAAAATGAATGCTATGCTTCCCTAAGTAATTCTATTTTCATTAAATTGTAACATTAAAAGTACTTTAAAAATTACATATGAGTGTACCGATAGAGAGTGCTTATGATTAAATCGTATCTGGTTTCGAAAATGCATTTCACTCGGCTAATATTAGAATAGTTTTTCAATATTCTTAAAATGATTACAATTTAATTTAATGAAATAAATGTTTTTAGGAAGTTTTAAAATAAGAAAATGAATTTAAGCCAGAATAAAAATAATTTGTAATAAATTTGATTTGTGTGAGCTTGGTGTAAGTCAAACAAATTTTCTAAGGAAATGATTGTTAAAAAAATACGTAAGAAGCTAAATAAAATATTTAAATTGTTAAAACATAAATGCTCGCAGATATAATTTAATTTTAGAGAATTCTACAACAAAGAAATTGAAGTAAGACCTAAAAGAAAATACATTGTTTAGTTATATACATATTTACGTATATAAATACTAATATCTTTTTGATATTTTACTGTTTTACTATTTCATTTTGGCAAAATAAATAAATGTTAAATTAAGCCTAAGTAGGATATACTATGTATTTGTTTTAGTTGAATACTAAGTACCTTTTGAATACATAATTTAATTAAATATGTATTTACTTTTTTTTTTCTTTTTTTCAATAAAATAAATAAATACAATCTTAATAAAATAAAATAAAATATAAGCTAAAAATACTGCAATTTTTACTTCGCTTTTGTTTTTCATTTTTCATAAATTCATGGACGTAGTTTTTTTTAATAAATAATTTTGGATTTTTTTAATTTATTTATTTTCATTTGTTAAAATTTTAAATTTAATTGGCATTAATGTCTTCACTACAACTTGGATGACTCTCGGCCTCAGCTAAAATGTGAGACCAATTGGCATTAAGCTTAACAACTTCTAAATCTTTGTGTAGCTGGTGTAAAGCTGGATTATCACTAATTAATTGAGGGCTGGCGGTATTTAATACCGTTAAAATGTTTTCCAATTGATTGGCATAGATGCGTAAACGTTCATTTATAGGATGCACTACATCGTTATGATTGTTTTGGTACTGAGCCTAAAATATATAGATACAAATAAAAAAACGATACGTAATTAATTTAAATATTCACATCGTATTTAATTATTTATGCGTTCTTACATTTAATTTTAAAATGTTGGTCATAAATTTGTATATTCTACTATCCTTTAATTGTCCACCTGCTTGCCACATTTTAAGCAGATTTATTATGCCTCCAATATCGTCTTGATTATTAACTATTTCCGATTGTAAAGTTAAATTCAAATCGGTAAATTGTGGCAACTCAGTGCTGGGTGATAATTTTCGATAATTACTACACAATGTGCTCAAATTACAGATGTCCTCGGTTAAACGCTAATTTTTGTGGATGTATTAATTTATTTTAATTATTGGTTAATATGTCTTCTTTTTTTAAATTTTCATTAACGAAATAGGGATTTCTTCTGTTTACATTTTTATGTATTTTATTTTAATGCAATACGCACGATTATGACAAGTTTTTACAGACATTAAATGTTTTGAACGATGGTTTGGTGATATAGTGATGACAAAATGATTTTTTTTTTCGATGATCATGATATTGGTACATACATAGTACATAAGTATATGATTTATGTTTTCATAAATGGATTGGTTGCATTTCATAGATAATAATGAATATTTTGAGTACAGGAAAAAGTGGAATCATTCATTGTAATTTAAGTAAAGTTAAATACGTATACTTAAATGTACATGCATACATACTAATGAACATAAATTATGTTAAATATGTGGGATTGATGATGGACATACAAATAAATGAATGTATAAGTTTTTAACTACAACTACTGCGTTGTACAGTTTTTTTTTTTTGAAATTTTAAGCTAAAACACATATCAAAACACAGATAATTGAGTTTCTACTTAAAAAAAACAAAAATTAAAAATTAGGATAAATTTTAATAATATGCGTATGTATGTGTATGTACTAAATGAAAGTCGCTTGCAAAATGTGCTAAAACATAAAAAAGATTAAAAAATAAATAAACGAACTTAAATCAAAACAAGTTAGAGTGCTACATCCGGTCGTGGTGATAATATCTGATAATACCATTCACCATCATGTACATATGTATGTGGGTATAATCCCACATCGTATCTCAACCTATATATATATATATATATTTTTTTTTTCTTTATTATTTTCGACGCCATCCTAGATTTTTAATTTTTACGTAGTTAACTATATTCTACTAGTCAAGGCCCTTCATTTAATACCAATTTTGAGGGAGTTCAAAAACTTACATTTTAAAATACCAGATTTAACCCATATACATATAAATTTATTGTCCTTCATTTTGTAGTGGCGGTCAACATTAATTTTAATTTTTTTATTGTGTTTATATTGCGCTAGTCAAGTCCTTTCAGATGATGCCAATATTGACTTTCTCGGTTGTCTAGAAGCTGAAAAAATTGATTTTCGTTTGTAAATTTTTGCAATATATGTTTTAAAAAAAATGTTTGCCAATAACTTTACCGATTAGAGCACGCTTTATCCAAAATTTTTATGAATACATCTTGAGACATATTATATCTACAAATAGTAGCAAAGGTACCTACTAATTATTCTATGGCTAAAAATTTTTAATTTTGGTGGTAAAAACATGGAAAAACACAGGCAGTCGTGCTCTTTTGCTCATATCTCAGAAAGTTATGGGGCGATTGTGATGAATTTCAATAGCGATTCATTCCCGGATTGATACCATACACAGATCTGAGGAATATATGGTTGCTTCTAAACGTTGATTTCAACCAACACACGGACAGACTGATAAACGGACATGGCTTAATCGACTCCTCTATTCATAAGCTTTTAATAAATATATACTATATGGGGTCAGAAATGAAAATTGTAGAAATTATAAACGGAATGACTCTTGTGCACCACAGGTGAAGGGTATAAAAAATCAAGTAACTAAGGTTTGTGGTGAAAATCGTTCCCTTTTAAATTGGATCGTTTTGAAACGGTATGTTAAAGGGTCCGCCATCTTACGATTTTTTTCAAATAGTGCTTATTTCGTGAATGGTGTCACTTAGCTCATGTCTGATTTGACAGATAATCGGCCTTATTGTCATTGGCGTTGTCGTGTCGTTTTTGTGTCGAAAACGACAGAAATACGACAAGGTCTCATTCATTTTACATTGTCGTAAATATTACACGGTACCAAAAAATACGACAACGCCACTGACAATAAGGCTGAATTAGTTTTATCATTCCGCTAAATGAATATGGTTGTGTATACGCTTGAACAACGCTGGGAAATATTGCGACATTACTTTGGCCGATTTTGCCAAAAAATTCGTCGTAGTCAATGGCGATCGTTATCGGGCCATGTTGAACGAATTTTTGTTTACAACAATTGAAGAGGAGGATATTGGCAACATTTGGTTTCAACAGGACAGCTCTACGTGCCACACAGCCAAAGCTACACTTTTTTTTATAGCATTATCAAAAAAAAAAAAGTTATTTGGCGGACCCTTTATATTTCGGACTATGTACATTTGTATATAAAGTCTAATAAAGTCTTTCAGTCGAGTCGTGATTCAACTCCGGTCGGGTCAAGAGCTCGCGCGTTTTTGTCATTATCATTTAATGGCAATCAGGTTGTCCCTTTTTATCTGTCTTCGAGAGTTTTGCGTCTCACTTTCGCAAGGTTAACTGTGTGGCGTCGCGTAACTGTGCTTTGGATACAGTTTCCAGACTATTCTAAAAATAACCATGTGATTTCGTTTTAATTGGAGGAGTACCAAATAAACTCATTTTACTTGTGACTGGAGGAGTACCATATAAACTCAACATGAGACTGGAGAAGTTCCATAAAACTCAGCAATAATTATTGTTCAGACGTCTCCGACTTCCTATACAATGGTATAGGTCGACCTGCGGTACCTGAACCAAAGTTTTATAACTGGAGGAGAACCATTAAACTCAATTTGTACTTATTGTTCAAGTGTCTCCAACTTCCTATACAAAGGTATAGGTCGACTTGCGGAGCCTGAATCAACATATGACTTACTAAATCACAAGTAATAAATCTTGTGAACAGTAAGTCGCACTACAAACACTTTTGGAGGGATAACCTGGCAATATGCTTATGCAGCCAACCAATTTTAATAATTAAAAAAAAAATAATAAAGTCTTTAAAAATTCTGTAGAAACATTATTTTAGTAGCGTCTTTAAAATCAGTTGTGTCAAATCAACAAGTTAAATTATACGATTACGCAGCGCCATACAAATGTTTTAACTTTATTATTTAAGTGAGTGTTCAAGTACAATCGTTAAACTCCAGCTTCATTATCAAAGAGCGCTTCTTGAATTGTCTACTTAGTGCACAACCAAACTAAATTACAATGCAAAACATGGTAAGTTAATGTTGCCAAAAGTATTTATTATTGATTACGAAAAAGAACTTTTAAACTACTTTACAGATTTATTTGTCTAGCAATTCACAATGTAATTTTTAGAAGAAAATATGCAGGTATTTTCACATTTCCTACAGACCTACAGACACATTTCGTAGATTATGCTGACAAATAAAATCAGGAAGTGCATGAAATGTATTTTGGTTTGTCCTAAAAGGCTTCAATAATCTTAACGCGCTGCTCAATTCTGTACCTTTCCATGGCTGAATTTGGCAAACACTGAAACAAAAACATTTCAAATTAAGTTGGGCAAAAAAACTTGAAGTTAAGGTGTGACTCACAATTAACAACTTGCATTATGGTTGCACCACCCTTAAATATGGGTGGAAAAACTTGAACATGTCGCAGCAGTAAAAGCAATTATATAACATTTTCTAACGTTCACGAACTTAATTAATTTTGCGCCGTTTTTTTAAATTTAGTAAACCGTTATTTAGAAAGAGTAGTTCTTAATAACAAAAATTTATTTTTTAAAACTATCTCAAGTATGCAAGACAACAAATCAACATTAAAAACTTTGCATAAATTTGACAACTGTGACGCAAGGTGTCTATGAACATTTTACAGTTTTTATTTAACATTTTTAACAAAATTTTGTTGAAAAACATTTGTTTTGCAAAAATATGGTGTGTATGTATATTAATCCATGTTTTTTACAAACATGTACCTAAATTACTTTGATAAATAAGCATTTAATAAACTTTACCAAATAATAAGTTCTCTATTTCGAACAGTTCCCTAAAATTCTTTCGCAAAAAGAAACTTCCATATTCAGTTTAAAAACATAGTTTTCAATCTGATTTTTTCAATTTGTAATAAATTTACAATAAAGTTATACTCCAAATAACAAATAACTAAATTATTTCGTTCAAGTATTTTTAAGTATTTTCTTTAATTAATAAAATAATCTAGCTGACCGGCTGGCGAACGTTGTTTTGCCATATAAATTATTTCTGGGAAACATTTTTTTTGTTCAATATAAATAAATAACTTACTCTAAGTAGAATAAAAAAATGTAAAATGTCATTACGTTATTTAGATCAGGCATAAATTGTCCCTTGAGGTGAGTCACCCTTAATATTTACGAGTACGAAAAATAGATGTTGACCGATTCTCAGACGTTTATTTCTGCATTGTCTGGACTATAAATTGTGTACAATTTGAAGAAAAGTACAAAAACTATGTATATCGATGCAAGTACATAATTTAAAAAAAGTGGGCGTTAAAGTAGGCGTGGTTAAAAAACTATCCTGTTAATCATATCAGAGTCTTAGTTATATTATGGGAAAATTTTAAGGGGCGTGAAAAAAGGTGTGGCATTGAGATTTATGAAAAATAGATGTTGACCGATTCTCAGACCTATATGCACACAAAATTTCATGAAAATCAGTAGAGTCTAATCACAAGAAATTAATCACAAACATTAGATTACTAAAAATAAAATATCTATTAAAAAAATACACATGGAATTCTACTATAAGTGTATATATTTAAAACTGATAATATAAAAATAAAACCAGATATACAATAAAAGTATTTTTACTTCACCGATTATAATCTTGCGAAAATGCAGCAAAAAACGTTGAAATCTTAAAAGAATTACTTTGGAAAAAATATAAATTATAGCTACATTTAAGGAATAATTTAACTTTAACTTTTAGTTAACAACAAACCAAAACGAATTAAAAACTATAAAAAATTAATAAATAAAAAATTAATAAATAAAAAAAATGCTGACATGTACATATAACTCTGTATGTGTATGTGTTATGTAAAAAAAAGCTGTAATTTTGTTATTTTTCCTTTATTTAAAATCAAAAATTGATGTCAATTTGTTGGTGCCTTAATTAAATACATAGGAAATGTACAAAATAAATTTTAAAACTACAATGGAACAATCAAATAACTGCCGTATTCATACAAAATAATTACGGCTTATTAAGGCTTTTTTGGCAGATGATGTATAGAAATTTGTCAAAAAAAAAAAACCTAAATAAGCTCAAAATATTTTGTATGAATACGGCAGTAAGTATGTATTTTTGTATAATATATCTAAAGTAACAAAAGAATAAAAAAAAATAATCATAAATACATATATCAATTAAAAAATACTCTTCTAAAACAATATAATTAAAATGTGTGAATAAGTGGATATAAAATGAGACCAAAAACTATCAATCAAATAAACAAGAATATAAAATAATAATACAAATAAGAAATATATAAATATATATACACATACATACATAAATATATTTTTATATGCAAATAAAAATTGTTTGCAACAATTACTTTGTATTTATAAATATTAATATTTTTTAAATACTACAAACCACAATAGTGATTAAGAAAAATGTATATCATTTATATTGAATAAAACAAAAGGAACAGAGGGGATTTAAAAATCTCTCTTATTTTGCAAATCATTTCATATTATTTTTAAAATACATATTTCCGTATTTAATTTGTAAAAAGTTAAAACAATGTCTATGGAAAACATTATAATGGGGTAAAACATTTACAAAATAAGAGAATATTTGAAAAACATACATGAGTGCAATATATGTACCTACTACATATGCACTTGTTATGTAGATACTATGTACATACAATAAAATCGAGATCCTACTTCTAATTAATATTTTCAATGAAATGCTTAAAATCTTACATCAATTTCATTACGATGACGTTGGATTTCTGCTTTGCTATTTGATAAATCATTATTCTTCAACATTAGCTCTTGTGTGGCATCCATTAGTTCGTCTTGCAGCTTAACATTAACATCTTGTAAGTCTTTAATTTTTTCCAACATGTCTTCTTTGCTTTGTTGTAATTTATTTCTAAGAGAAATTGTTAGTTAATAATAATTATGAACGCTAAAATGTTAGAAATATTAGACATTAAAATGTCTAACTTACTTATCCATTATTAACTGTTGTATACAGTTATCATTGTCCAACTGTATGAGACGTAAAACCTTTAGTAATTTTGTTACAATGGTGTCCACCTCAATAACCTGATCTACCACAGCCTGAGCAACTGAATATTCGACCAATGAGGGCATTTCAGCCACTGAATCATGACAACTCACATCTTCTGTTAAACTCGGCTTATCACTAAAAAAAAAATCAAAGAAAAATAATGTTGTAAATTAATTAATTATACGATTTGATTTGTAAGCACTTACTTTAATTGGAAATTAATTTGTTGTGCACTTAAACAATTCACTTGTGATTCCATATTTTGGCGATTGACAATGGCTTGCGATAGATTTTGCAGAGATTCGTCGGCCGTTGTAACATTAAGTACTTCCGAGGGTATTTCTATTTGTGATATCATACCCGTACACGACGAAACCATGTTATGGGAGTGAGAATCTGGCATGGGTACATCCTCCAAGACATTGTCCATCATAAGACAGGGTTCAGTTTCAGAGTCCAACATTTCTGTAGAATCTGAATCATCTGCAATATGTGAAAGTTAAAAAATTAATAAAAATTCAAAGTTTCTAAACAAACGTTTTATGAATTATAAGCTACTTTTCGAAACTACTTAAGAACTCACCTTCATTATTTTCTTTTAAATTTTGTTGATTATTGTTATTATTATTATTTTGACTATTAACATTTACTTTATTATGATGGTGCTGATGGTGGTGTTGGTTTACGCCATCACAACTACCTCCGCCAGAACTGTGTCGTTTATTATGTCTTACTAGCAATCGTTTGCCCGAGTGTGTTGTCGCATTTCTAATGGCACTAATAACAGCCGCTATAAATGATTGATTTCTTTGTGGTGACAAAGAACCATCGCTGGCCGAATTTAATTGGAATTGTGTATGATGATTATTATGATTATTTTGAGCCTGTGCAAAGTGAAGAGTCTGAGGATGTTGCTGCATTTGAGTAACTTCATGCCCATTGACCGTTAATTTAAGGGATGATGTTTCACAGTCCAATGAATTTTCTCCACTGGCACTTACATTTGTTTGTGTATCATTTTGAAAACCAATATCCTGAAATAATAAATAATAAATTGTAATAACTGAGTTTTGATAACGTTTCTTACACACCTCGCCTGAAATACAAACTGGTTGACCTAAAGTGCAAATAAAAACGGATAGCAAGGTTTTCCACTTGAATTGAAATCCTAGCTCATCCCTTTTTCAAGATAATTCATCATAATTAGGCGATATTGTTTCTTGGCGGTGCTATTTATTAAGCATGCAAGTGTCTGTGTGTGTGTTTTATTATAAAATTTGGTTATAAAATCTCGACTATACAGCGCATGGTGCAACGGGTACTTTCGCATTAGAAAATCTTATCTGTAGAGCATAAATGTGCACCATGTAAAAAAAAACATTTTTTGCAACAGTCAAAGATCAGAATTTTCAATTACTGAAAATCTTGTTGGTTTAATTAAAAAGCCTACAAATTGCCCATTAACATTTGCAGTACTTGTCGTTAAACTATAATGGAACGTAATGCAAAGGCGCCATTTCCAACAATGTCAAATTATAAAGACATGAAATAAGCAAAAGAAGCCAGAACAATCTAACAGATAAAATTGTGGTCTTTATGGAGCTACTATAAATACTCAACTACAAGTTTGTCTACAAGTAGACAAAGTAACATTTGCAGTAAATGTTAAAAAAAAAATTGGCAAAGGTTTGTATCATTCTTATGGCGCAGGTTCTTCTTGTTGCTTGTGAACTTACAAACAACTTATTCTGGAACGTCATAGTCCCTGCTGTAGGACGTGAAAAGGCTCTGCATTGGCCGTCAAAATTGAAGTTATTATGTAAGAATGATAAGGGTGAAAGGGAGGGTAATGCCTGCCGAAAACTTCTGCAAGAATCAGATAAATAACTTGATTCTGATATTTGCGAGCATGTTGGTCCTTTGAATTTACAGCCATACGTCACTGCTTTTACAACAATGATCAAAATTATTTCTCCACGCAACTTGCATATATTACCGACTAAAATGAAAACTTAAAAAACTCCGCAAATACCTAGGGAGTGCTGGAACATCTCACACTCTAAAAATGCATATTTTACTTGATCACTTGAAAGAGGTCATTTCGTAATTAAACAACGATGTTTGTTGTTAAAACAGGCCGTTGAATCTGTTCACAGAGAATTTCTAAAATTTCAGGGAAGATTCAAAATAAATTTAATAAATGATTAATCATATTCCAGCCGTTAAAAAAAAACGGTAGTTAATTTTTCTTTACAGCATTTATAGAAACAGGCCATAGATATTTTTCACTTCAATTCTTAATTAATTTTATGATGAAAAATAAATAATTTTGCATTGGATTAGGTCTACAGGGGATACCTCTTAAAAAATACGCTCCAAGATATTTGTTTCATTAGATAGATGGTGTAGAAACAAAATCGCTTAAATATGATAAAAAATTACAAAAAAGCGAAAATACACTTTTCTTGAAAAAATAATCATCTAAGGATTTCAATTCAAGCGGACTCTTAATGTACTACTTATTAACTGCCAAAGAAACACGCCGCTTTCCATTTTTATTGGCATTTTAGGTCGGTCAACTTGTTTGTATTTCAAGCGAGGTGTCCATAGATATGCACATTAAATATAATAAAAATATTAAAAAAAGCTAAAAAAATATTGTTGTTGTTAACGCATTTTTTCCTTTACTAACTACACCAATTTATATTATTAATATGATGTTTAATTTGTTTTTTCTTCTTATACTTATGTACATACTATATGACTTATATAAATAATAAGAATATTACGCATATATGTATGTATGTATGTACGAATATAAAGATAATATGCATGTATTTATGTAATTATATAGTCTTCTACACTAAATCATGAATATGCATGCGTTTTAAATTTAATACGTTTTTTTTTTGTTTTAGTAATTTGTATTGTTTTTCTAATTTCAAGCATAAAAGTCCGGCAAAGAAAATTATGAGAAAATTATTAAATAGAAACCCACCCTACATAATCTTAAGAAACAATGTCAGTGCAAGACTTGTTCATCTTCACTGCTGCTCTGCTGTGGAAAATGTAATGAAACGAATAGAGAATTGGTTATTTCAAACACACTCGAATAATTTTACATTTTTTATCAATCAAATATTTGTATGGAAGTACTCGCATGGACATACATACATATATATTGGGTTTGTTCGTTTGTTAAAAGTTTTTACTATATGTTTGGTGTTGTGTGTTTGTGGATCTGGATTTTTTATTTTATTTTTTTTTTGTTAAAATAAAAACAACTTTTATTTTACTTTCAGTTTAGTTTTAAGTTATTTAGTTTTTAAATTTGTTTAATTAAGTTTTTTTTTCCAATGTAATAATTTTTGTCAAAATTTCTTATTGTTATTTACTCATTGTTTGTTTCATGTTAATTGTTCAAAATGCTGCGTAGCGGTTTACAAAAAATGATAGGCAAAAAATTAGGGAATTCTACAGTGACAAAAGTGAACAACAATATTGAACGCTACATTTTACTGGACTTTACTGGATTGTTAACGTTTTGAATAGAATTTTGTATAAACGAACGCAATTCAATAAAGTTCAGTAAAAGATAGTAAATACTTTTGAGGAAACGAACGAACATATTGTAATGGATCTCAGATGATACGATTTATTTCCCTATAGCGGTTCACAACTTTTATAAACTTTTGGTCGACGTTGATATATTTGCATTGACATTCTCAACTTAACCGAAACATTTTTCTTTTTTTCGTCAATTTCCACGAATTTTTTTCTGATTTTATATAAAACTTGATTTTTAAAGTTAATAACAGTTTTGTTTCAAAATGCTTAAAAAAATTTGTTTGTTGTTTGTTTGACAAAAACAACAGGGGTAGTAAAATATATACAAAATATTAACTTCATTAAGGTGTAAAATTATTTTACTCCGCTAACTTACGAATGACAACTTATTGAGAGACACTCCTAATACATACATATATACAAACATACATATTAAACTGTATCGCCTTATATAAAAAAAACGTTTTCCGTACACTACCGAATAGAAAGTATTGTTGCAAGGCAGTTTTGAAAAAAAAATTATTCACAATATTCCTATCTTTCCTAAAATTGATAAAAATGTAAAATGTATCAGCATAACCGCCTTGTTTTTGGCAAAATATTAGGCAGGCCCATACAGAAAATCAGAGCCCGATAAAAGAAACTGAAAACGGACTTGAATTTGGCGCGCCAAAATGTCTAGAGTCAGCATATTTTTGTTTAAAGGCGGGCAATTTTTTTTATTTTGCAGACGAGTAAAATTATTTCAATGTTAGCCGAGTGGAATGCATTTTCAAAGAACTCTTTATCGGTATACTCATATGTTATTTGAATCTACTATTTATGTTACAATTTAATGAAATTTTAATTAGCGAACAATAGCATTTATTTCCAAATTTGTCCTGCTTTTCCTATCAAAAGACACTTTTCTTCATGTTCATATTCTTTCATATTTCTTTCTGCCTGTGACCAACGATGCATATGTAAGGATATGCAAATATAGTCTTTGGGATCAACTGAATTTACTTTACTCGAGAGAAATTTATAATGTACAATGTACTTATGTACACACATACCTCTAAATCTTGTTCGGATATATTGTAAGAAAACACTAATTGCTCTACCAAATTGTCCAAGCGTGAATGTAAGCCAGACAAAGCAGCAGTAGCCCCTGCTACTGAAGCATTTTGATGCATTATCAGTTCCTTAGATTTTGTTTCTAGAGCAGCGTATTTCGTTTGCAACATGCGATTCTCCTGTCTAAAAGAGAAAAATATATTTCCAATCAATAAAAAATACATATGTAAGTACATATTGTCGATGAAAAACTACTTACCTTCTTTGCTCATTCAGACGCACCAAGTGCCGACATTCGTCTCTTAACACCTTCACTTCCTCACCTTTGCTAGCTAATTGTTGTTGACATTGTTGATAATCTGTTTCGAGATCCTTCAGAGCATCACACATGGCAGCCTTTTCGTGTTGTAGAAAATCTTGCAACTCATTTGATTCATGTTCGATAGCAGCTTTTTCCTGCAATAAACTTTCTTGTTGTATGAGAGATCTTTCCATTTCTACCTGCAGAGATCTACATAATTTCCTTAGTTGGCCAACTTCTTGTTGGCGGTTGATTAGCTCGTGGCCGGACATTTGAATTTGAGATTCTAACATAAGTAGGCTATCTTGATTTGTTTCACCCTCATCGGAAGTAGGTGTACCGGCATCCAACATCTTGCCATTGCCAGCTATGCGTGCAAGGTTGAGAAGGCTCATAACTTTTTCCGTGTTCAAATGTAATTCCCGTTGCATAGCCAATTTTTCTTCTCGTTCTCTCTTAAGTTTAATTGACAGATCTTGTTCACGTTGAGCTAAATGTCTGATTTCATCTCTTAAACGTTCCATTTCTTGATCTCTTATTTCAGCTTGGATTTCTTTATCCTTCTGTTCTACCGAATCTATGGAACGGGCTGACAGAGTCACACCGGCAAAGGCCTTTTCTATATCACTATTTGTTAGAGCAGTTTGGGAGGCTGTTTCATGATAGATTCTAGTTTTGCAAGATAGAGTTTGAGGTTTTCTGATGGAAGATGTTTTAGCTAAGTTCAAAGAAGAGGTCAAGGTTTTGTGTTGAGTAGGTGTGCTATTTGAACTACTGGCCAGGCTTTTGCGTGAAGTCATTATAACCGACGATGTCATTCGGGATTCTCTACTAATCGAACTGCTTCTTGAACTTCGTCCTGTTAGATCCTCTACAGACTTTTGTTTACGCCTTCGTGGTAAAGTGCCATAAGGATTTGATGAAGACGATTTAATTTCCATGCTAGCCATCATGCTAGATCGCAGTTTCAAAGAAGACAAATCCGGAGTGACGGACATACCTCTTCTGCCAGCCGTAAATCTAGAATTACTAACACTGGGCCACCGTCCATCATCGGGCGTTGATGGTGTACGAGCTCTACTTAAGGAGGGAGTACGCTGTATAAGACGTTGCATGCTCATTGAAGTAGTACGACTTAATTGGCTAGGCAATGTTTCAGGTTTTTGGGGTTTCGCTTGTGGCGTTCGTGCCTGTGTAATACGATAAGGAGTCAAACAGTTGTTGTTGGCCTTTGAATTGTTGTGTATTTTATCACTTATACGTTCTCGTATCTGTTGAGATGTACCTTGTGTAGGTCGCGGCAAAGACACAGCTCGTTTTAAACCACTTAAACGTGGTCTGTTCTGTTGTTGGGCCGGTGTTGAAACAACTGTTACTTCTTTAGACGAACTTTTACTTTTCATAATCAAACTTTCATGCATCGATGGTTCAAATAATGCCACTTTTTTCTTAACATTACTGTGATTATTAACTCTGCGCACGGCCATAGAAGTGGGTCCAGCTACAGAGCTACTCTCACTTCCATTCTCACTGCAGCATTCATAATTGTTTGAAGTGCGGCCACCATTTAAATTTATACTTGCCAAACTGTGAGGTTGCTTCAAATCGTATACATCTGAACTGCAGCTAATCATACTCGAATTACAGGAAAAATTAATACCTTGTGTGGTGTCATCCATACCTCCTTGGTTACTACTTGCGTAACCACCACTCTGGTTACTCAGTGCTCGTTGTAATGTAACATTGACACTACTTGGAATTTCTACACCACTATCGCTTCCATCGCAATAACTCTGATTATTACTGATATTGATAGGTGGATTAACTCCACCATCAGTATCTGCATGAATTTTTAAACAACTCAGTTTTGAGTCTAAAATTAAAATGTCTTCGTAAATGGCCGAGCAAGGTCGATCTAACTTCTGCTTTTGTTGAGGGTAATTATCTTGATAAGTTGAAAAGTTTTTATCTATGGAAGTATTCGACTCATTATGTGTCAAAGTTGTTGATTTTAAGTCCTGTTCCGAATCCGGAACAAAAAGTATAGCGGACATGATTAAGATTTTGCTCTCAATCACTCTTTTATTCAATTAATTAGTATAAAATTCATATTTTTTTCCTGCAAAGAATTAAATTTAAAATAGGTTTATAAATGGCAAAAAGTTGTACACATTTGTTGAAAATTTAGCCATAATTTTTTCAGCTTCTGATACACGATTTACTAATCAAACACGTTGTGTGATTGTGTGTGTGTGTAACGTTTAAAATTAGAAAATAAATAAATAAAAATGTTTGTATGTTCTTTTTTGCTAAAGCGAACCACATTCATATGAGTTTTTTATAGATCCGTATGTAACTGCATCCATATGTATCTACATATACATATCACTCCAAAAATGTATCGCCCGTGATAACGTCTGGCATCATTTCTTCTTAAATAGTACAGTACAACGTTTCATGCGGTGTACGATTGAAAAATTAAGAATAGAAAAGTTTTAAAAAAACTTTAAACTTTAAAACATCGCCAAGCATAGGGCTCAAGTTAGAGAAACTTAAAGGAAAAAATATAGATTTGAAGTATTTTTTGTGTTTTGATTTAATACTTCATAAATATTGTATTTAAATTTACTTGGACTTACTTATGTTTAATTAAAATGATGCCATACGCAGTTTCATTAAAAATCGTTATTATGTTAAATATGAGATTTTAATAATTATTTTTTTAAGTTTTGAAAGTCGTTTAAGGTAAAACTATAGCTGAGTTCACAGTAACAACATTTTTTTAAGATTTTCTTTAGTTAATTAAAAATAATTTAATCATAAATATTAATTTTAGTGTTACCATCTAAAGGTCATTTTGCAGTTCTGCCTGAATTTCAGATTGCCTTAAAATGAATTCTATATGAATATGAAGTTGGGAGAGGATGACTAATAATTTCTGGAGGGGAAATTAAGAAAAATACACGAAAAACAATCAGCGGTTTTTAAAAGTACACCTTGTGGTCAATAAACCTTAGTTCCTACAATTAGCTAAGTATTTTGTTAAATATTTTGTATTTTTTTTTCAAATTCCTATGTGTTTTACACGATTATACATATTTCCGTGTAGAAACAAATGAAAAATGTCAATCCTGAAATTCAGGTAGTTTTGCGATATTCTACTTGGCAATTGTTAGATGGTTAGTCCTAATGTACTGGGTGGCCCGAGCAAAACCTACCGATATTAAACACGTACAACTTTTTCTTTTTTAAATATTACTATTTTCTTTTTGAAGCAACGAATTTAAGTTCTCGAATTTTTCTATCGTCATCAGTGATCAATTGTTATGATGCAACGAAATTATCGCCAACATTTTAGTTTAAGATTAGCTACTACAGCCCTTATGATGAGGAATTTGGTCCGTCGTTTTGAGGAACGGGGTTTAGTGATCGATTGTCATAGAAAAAATGCTCATCAAAATATTCGCACTGAAAGCATAAGATTTAAACGCCACAAATGATTTCCAAGGCTTCTTATAGAACAATGATCGACAAACTTTTGCGCCTAGTGGTTGAACAGTACTCTATGCTGTTGTTTCAACAAGATGGAGATACTATGTATACTGCTAGGCAATCTTTGGAACAGCTTTGAAAATTTTTTTTGCAAACGTTTGATTTAAAAAAAAAAAAACTAATATTTCCCTTAGTTTAACAGATTTAACTAAGTTTAACGATTTCATCGAAAACACGCTACAGAGATTATGTTAATGATGATCTTTGATGTATAGTTGTCTGATGTTATACTGCACACATAGTGCCATTAAGTTTCCCTAAAATGTATTAAATACATACATATATAAACAGTATACATATAAAGAGTTAAATATATGTATGTGCTTTAACATTGTTGGGTCTTATTTGGGCCACTTAGTACATAGTTTTGTTTTTCATAACACTTCAAATCATTTGTGATCCTACAGACAAACTTAATAGTTGCAAGATAATTAATAAAAAAATAAAAACACAAATAAATTTAAAGCGCTTAAAATCTTGGCAATAATATAGATTTCTTTGTTTTTGTGCGTGTGACTTTCTTTTCGGTTTGACTAGGTTTTTGACATTTTTGTATTTATGCAGAAGAAATGTATGATTTGGTTTTACGGTCAAGTTAGATAGATCACTGGGCCAACAGTTTTTTACACATATTTCTTAATCATCTATTAGAAAAATTACTGACAGAAAAATTTAACATCAAGCAGACAAATATTTACAAAAAAGGGAAAATAAAATGAGCTACAATGCACAGTGACAAATGACATATGACCTAAGTAGATGATTTCAGAAATGATACGCTATATACTTCATACTATTAGGAATTACAATACATATTTAGTTATTTGTACTAACAAAAATATTTGTTATATTTGCAATTGGTTTAAAAAAATTTTACAATAAACAACAACAAACAGTACCTTTTATTCATTTGAATTTTTTTGAGAAAATATCTTATTACGACATGTACACCTTCTTGTGAATACACCAAATTTTTTGAATATTTTGGAAACAGAAAAGCTTTACTGTAGTTACAAAATTGCCTGTCTAAGTATTTATGTTTTAATTGATATAGTAGTTGTTTGTTTCCCTTGTGATTTTGTTAAGTACTTCACCTTATTTTAAACAATTTTAATTTCGAATCAAATTTCGGTGTAACCCCTTAGGGTTTTTTGAAAATTTTATTTAGACTTAATTCTTAAGTGCGATAAAATGATCTACACAATAAAGCGGATAAATTGTTCATGAATTTGTTTTCATTCATTTATTTGGTGTGACAATTTCAATTTTACTCGTAACTTATGGCATGATTTCTTATACATTTGCTTTTAACATTTATGTATGACAAAAAATGAGAAAGTATTAAGAGCATAAAAACTTAAAAAGAAACAAAAAAAACCTAACTAAATCAGGTTGTTCAATAAATTCAGTTCATGAAAAGATTATTATTTATTTTGTCTCTTTTGCGTTTTTTGTTTGTTTCAAACAATGACATTATTAAATGCATACAATAAATTTTAATGAACGTGAGACCTTTTTATGAATATTCATTTATTTATTTATTTATTTATTTATGTATTTGCTTATTTTTAAGAGAATAATTTGCCAATAATACAAGTGAATATGACTTGTTTAGAAACATTTTTTTTAAGTTATGTGTCATTTTTTATTGTTTTATTATTTATTGTATTTACCTACTAGGAAGATCGAATAGTTTCTTTTACCGGTTTTATACATCCATTTTTCAAATTCGGTAACGTAAGCAAGTCAGGGTGCCGAAAGATGCGGATCACAACAAATACGAGGAGCTAATTCGCAAAGGCAATGGTACCAGGACGGGGACGGTGTAGAAAACTTTTTTTTCGCTGATTGAGGTACATACAGAAATTTAATATCGGATGACTCATGGGTTCCCATTAACAGAGGAGCTAGTGAAACCAAGCTAAGGAATCCTGAAAGGAAAGGGTGTTTGGTAGATATTCCTGAGTGGATGTCAGAATGCTTACAGGGCAGGAGGATCTGCAGAATCTGCCCCCCAAGAGCTAGCAAGGGTTACTGAAAAGAAGGTTTTCAATGGAGATGTCGATTTGTCTATATTTATATCTTTAGTGGGCGCTTTTAATAAGATCTCTTTTGGTAGACTGAGAAAAGCTCTAATTAAGCGATTGGTTGATTATTATAGTAAAATGGTTTGTCTTAATGCTGAAATTTAGGGCAGTAAGTCCCAGGAATGGATGCGCCAGTGTTCAGAAACGGGTAATCAAATATTGTAGGAGTTTTATCGCCGATGCTGTGGAACATAACCGTATACGGACTTCTTAGAAGACTAGAGGCAATGGGCATACACTTGATAGGGAATGCGGATGGTTTGGCAATTGTGGTTGGTAGTAACTTCATGGAAATCATAATTGCTGGCAAATCAGATGCTTTGATCTTTACACGGTGAAGGAAGGGTATAACAGTTGCAAGCTTAATACTTTTTAGGACCGAAATCAACGTGTTCAGGAAGTTTAAATATTTCCAATTTTTTTTGTGTTTCTTGAGCTAATACAGGTGATTGTGTGTATGGCGCAGATAACGCTTATGCGTTGCTTCAGTTTGTATTAAACTACATAAATTGTTTGTCTTATGATTGCCAAAACTTTTATTTATCAAAAGAAAAAATCTGGTTTTTAAACCAAATCAACACATCACACACAAACAATAACATTTTACACCTTTGGATCCGCGCTCGATATAAGTATATACATATATATGGAGACATTAAGGCAAACTTTTACGTGTATAAAGTTTTATTTACTTATCTGTACTTTTTCCACTTTTACTTAGTTAAAAAAATAAATTCGAAAAATACTATTTAAAAAATATTTAATATCGAACAAAATTTCAATGTTCTATCTCTAAGAAGATATACATATATGTATTAAAAAAACGAATTTTCTTAATGGTTTTATTAGAATATTTTCGTGCTATAGCGCGTCGCGGCGGTAGATGGTTCCCAAATTTAGTTAAATTTTAGTTAGGTTGTACGTGTAATGTGCAAGTAAAAATACAACGAATACTTATTACGTATAACCGTGCACTTATTAAGATTTACTTACATACAAACATACATACATACATATGTAAGTGCATACGTGCAATGTAATATAAAAATCTAATAACTTACCGCGTAACCGGCTAATATATACATGAAAATCAAGAAGATTATGTTTTTATGTACTAACATATCCAAATGTGTATTTACATTCGTATTTACTTATGTAAAATATCGCACACTAAATACTATAACGCCATAATTCAAAATTCTCAAATGTAAAGGAGAGGCAAACAATTGTTGATCGTACAGAAGCAATGCAACTGGGATAACAGGCAGACATAACGACATTTCTTTCACTCGAAAAACGATAGTGATGAGAGTTTATTCTTCGGAGTAGTTAGAGATGTACAGGGTACACTAATACAGGTAGCGGTGCTAGCCCAGCTGATTTTTTATTTTTTTTGTGTGCCAATATTTTTCAAGCTCCATATATAAAAAGAGACAAAACATATTCACTATTACCTTATGTAATTACACCATGGAGATGTATATTGTGTATCAATTTATTAATTTTTTAAATATTTTTAGTTGTGACATTATTGTAATTAGTGTACAATATATGCAATATATGTAGAAGTGCGATTGACCGTTCAGCATCTTTAACGTCACTTAAAAAAAAATAATAAAATTAAAACTTTAGTGTTTTCTAGATACACACAACCGACTTGCAATGTAATGATCTTGGCATAAGAATGTTTTAAAATTTTTATTTGTGCAGTATTTCACTTGATTTGTATTCCTTTTTATGAGTCTAACGAACAGACAAGCATGAATTATTTTTTATACCCTTCACACAGTGAAAAAGGGTATATATAGGTTTGTCATTCCGTGTGAAATTTCTACAATTTTCATTTCCGACCCCATAAAGTATATCTTTTCTGAAAGCTTATGAATAGAGGAGTCGATTAAGCCCTGACCGTCTGTCCGTCTGACGTCTGTCCGTGTGTATGTTGAAATCAACTTTTTGAAGCCCCCCGACATAGGTTGGACCCGGGTAAGGTATTAAAATATCAGAAATATTCGGGAGTAGATCGGTATTGAAAATCAGAAACATCGGTACATAAACAACTGAGATATGAGCAAAAACCCACGACCACCTCGATTTTCTTTTCATAAAAACAACATTACAACAACAACATACATACATACAAACGTGTATACTGGTTAGAGAAAACGTGGCATCGAATCCCAGCTGAGGCAAAAAAATTTTTTTTTAAATTTTTTTAAAATTTTTTTTTTTAATTTTTTTTTTATTTTTTTTTTATTTTTTATTTAATATATTATATATATTTTTATTATTATTTTTTTTTATTTTTTTTTTTTTAATTTTTTTTTTTATTTTTTTTTTTTGTTTTATATATATTATATATGTATATAATAATTTTTTTTTTTTTAATTTTTTTTTTAAATTTTTTTTTTTTAAATTTTTTTTTTGTTTTTTATTTTTTTTTTTGTTTTTTTTAACATACATACGTGAATTTACTGTTATTGCATGACTACACGTTGTGAAGGGTATATAAGATTCGGCACGGCCGAATATAGCGCTTTTACTTGTTTTTGTTTGGTTTTATTTAGAATTCAAGTTGCATGTACTATACATATTTTTGTATTAATTTCCGCCTTATAGCCGATGTATGTATGTATGTATGTGTGAACAATTGAAATACATACATATGGTAATAGAATTGTAAATTACACACATTTACTTGTAGTGCATTCAGTTCGGTGTAAAAAATATATTATTTATTTGTTCGTGTATTATAATACGAGTATTTGTGGTACGAGTATGTTGAACTCTTACGCCCTTTTTTCGTACACATTTGCCCCATGTTAAACATTCAACCTCCAGTTATTACTTTTGCGGTTTGTTTTTTTTTCAATTTATTTTAATTTCTACACACACAAACTTTATATTACAAAAACAACAAACAAAAAAAAGAACCAAACTTAATGAAGCATATACATAAAAGTGTAATAAATTAAAAAAAAAACAACAATTTCAAAAAGCACCGAAATCGAGGAAAAATTTGTAATTTCCAAAAACAACGAGATAGTTTAAAATGTTTTATTTTATATCTATTTATCTATATATGTATATAAAACAGTATGTATGTATGTATTATGTATGTAACGTATGGACTCCAAAACGGCTGTACCGATTTTGATGAAATTTTCAGAATTTTTAGGCGGGTGACACTGTGATTTTTGATTTTCGATCTGCGGGCGGAGGGGCGTGGCAAAATCAAATTTTATATTGCACCACCAATGACATACATATATTTATTTTGTTTAATTTTTTTGATTTTATTTTAAAACCGGTGTAATGTTTTTCAAAACGAGATATCAAACTCTTAAATCGGTTATGCAGTTCTGAAGATATTTACAATGTTAATAATGATCCAATACCAAAATTTGAAAACTTTCAAAATGTTGCATTAAAAAATCCGAGTTTTCGGTTTGTTTACAAAAAATATTCACATCATTTGATAACACAAGATATTCCGCGCTTACCGTCACAGTAATGGATGAAGAACAAGCCGTCAATTATCCCACTTCATTTTTTAATTCATTGGAATCACCCGGAATGCCACCGCATATACTAACATTAAAGGTTGGATCACCGGTATTCTTATTCGCAACTTAAACGCACCAAAATTATGCAACGGAACCAGATTGACAAAAAAAAACTGTTTACCAAATTTAATTGAGGCAACAATCATCGGTGGCAGGCAAAGACGGCTCCAATTCCCTTCCAATTCCGTCTTTGCTATTACCATCAAAAAAGCACAAGGCCTTAATATGGCTGGCTTAATTTTGGAAAATTCATGTTTTTCAAACGGCCAGTTATATGTGCCTTACTCCCGAGCTGGTACGCCAAAAAATTAAATAATACGTTTTTACACCAAATAATAAAACAAAAAACATTGTCTATCCGCTGCCCTTAAGATGAAGTAATAAATAAATATAATTTCCAATTTGCCTTAAATACATGCGTTTCTTTTTTGATTGAGCCGTACACCATATGTAAGTTATTCTGTAAAAAAAACTTTATGACAGTTATTCCATGGATTTTTATTTAAAGGCCGTAAATTTCGTTAAAAGCTCAATTTAAATCGTGTGGTAACACAACACTAATGTTTGCTTAATGCCACCAACGCGGACCGGGTCAGCTAGTATTTTATAAAATTATAAATTTCCATATACTAATATGTATATATTATGTAGTTTCATAAAAAAGAAACAAATTAACAAAGCGATTGGTTATAATGCTTTAATAATAAAATAATAAAATTGTGTGCTTTTTAAGTTGATTTTAGACTTCCGCGTTTTCTCGAGACTTAAGGGTTCCACTCCAGCGTTTCAAGGCAAATTTTGGTTGTACGGTTTTCAAAGATTTTAAAGGTTGTTTATTTGCGGGTAGTCGCAAAAATATTTCGCTTACATCTTATTTATAAAGCTTTTCTTTTATATTCTCGTTAACAGGACTAAATCAACTAAACCAGTTTTTTTTCCTTTAGTAAGTAATAATTTTAGCAGTCGAAAAACAAACAATTCTTATATTTTAATAAAGACTTTCCCTTTCCAAATGCGTAAGCTGGACCCGCTTTTGCTCAGAACTATAGAGGAGTTGTAAAGCGATGCCTTAAATACTTCCTCAACCTCGTATTTTAAAAAATACGGTTTTGACTTTTTCATATCAAACGAATGTTTTATGCTTTAACTAAAAAAGATTAGTATATTATTACTACTAATATACATACATAAATACAATCAATTCCTTAATAATTGCATTTAAACTTTTAACCAAACACCAAAGTATAAAAAGATGAACCATTTTGTTTTTCTCTCCTGAAAAATTTTATTTCTTAAGATACGAGGTTGAGGAAGTAAGGCATCGAAATGTGAAATACGAGTACTTAATAAACTAAACCTTAATGCAGTTGCTATCGATAATCAACACAAAGTTCTAGAGATTTTTTATTATTAATATTTTAATATCTTTTGAATTTTAACTTATTATGCTATCAGTGGACATTGCTATTAATTGAGTTTTTTGCATATCAATTTCTTTTCGCTTTTTGGGTGCATCTTCTTACAAACTAAAAAGGACAATTAGTATTTCAAAGTAATTTTTTACTAATTTCAATACATCCGATCAATTTGAAATTTTTCTTACAACCAACAAACTGTGAAGACTTTTTAAAAAATTTCCCACCAATTTGTTTTAGACGCTTTGATTTTACACATGTTCTAAAGTTTACTGTATTCCACTGGTCAAGTCATTTCCTTATATACCAATATTGTGTAGGTTAAAGGGGACTAAGACTTAATAAATCTATTTTTGATAACCACTATATAGATTATATGCATTATGGATACCTAAGTACAAAAATGGTTAAATTTTTCAATTCTATGGATAATTTTTTTTAAACATTTTTTTTTTTTAATCAAGATTTTTTTAGACGCTGCTCCACATAATCATTAATAACTCGAAAACGGTTAGTCCGATATTCTTAAAATAAACTTTGAAAAATTTAGACTTACATAGCCTTTAATCCATTTATATATTGCGTTTTAATCGGATGAGTAGTTTCGGAGTTATAATAAAAAATTAAAGAAAAAATATATTTTTTACGTCAAAAAAGCAATTTTTTTTTTGTTTTCAAAAAATCATGAAAAATCGAAAACGGCAAAAATTGTTCAAATTTATTATCTTCTCGCAAAGCCACATGTAATAGCAACAAAATAAGATATCGATCATAAAAATCGATTGATTTCTTTCGAATTTATTCACAATTAAGCTTGTAATGCAAGAGTAGGACAAAAAAACAATGTTCTTCTAACATCGAATAAAATCCAATTGTATCACAACGCATTAACGTAGAGCCATGAAATTTCGAATGTATATTGTATATGAGCAAAAAAAAGTATTTTTCGCAGAGTTATAGAACAAAATGTACGAAAATTTATACCGCACAGAATAAGGGGCTCCATATTAAAATATCTGAGTTGAATTTTTTTTAGCAGAAACTACTTCGACACGCCCAGTTAACGCCCACTTTTCACGTAACCTACTATTAATGAATTTTAAAAGCTCATAAAACCGACAAAATTAGAGGTATGATGATGAAATTTTGTACATATGTATAACTTTTTAGTCAATGTCATTGTTATGCAAATGAAGGTGACTATTCTATCTATGTATATCTATTCAAAATTTAAAAATATTAGTTTAAAAACAGAAAAGTTCGACAAAATCAAAATTCATATAATTTCTCTATGGACAAAAATTTTAAAAGAATAAAGAACTTTATTAAAATATCTAAGTTGTATTTATTAGCAGAAACAATGTTGAAACGCCTACTTTAATGCCCAATTTTAGTGAAAGACTTTAATAACAAAAATATTTTACTAGCATATCGAAGTTATACAAAGAAAGTGATAGATATTTTAGTATAAAGATATTATTCCATAGCGATTACTGTTAAAAGCAAAATAATAAATTTTGTGCTATAAAAGTACATAAAATTGGTGGTGGGTGTAAAAAATCGGCACAGCCGAATATAGTGCTCTTACTTGTTATTTTTGCTCTATTGAAATATTTTAAATAATTTGTTTTGACAAAAGTCCACAGATACTGCCTTTTTTTCTAAAATATTGACGCATCAAAAACACTATGAAGAAGTTGAAAAAAACTTTGAAGTAAAAAAACAAGGTTAGAAAATGCTTAAGAAGCTCTTACTGGTAGAGTTGAAATTAAAAAAAAAAAAAAAAAAAAACGTACTCTAAAGTTGTACAGGTACGATTATAATTGTATAACAACCGACACAGTTACAGTTCTTTGTGGTACAAATAAAACTTCTTGTTTAATAAACTGTAGTGAATTTTTTTTATTGAATTTCTTATATTACATATTTTTTGTTTGTAAAGATTTTTCACTCTTTTGATTAAATTTTTTACGATGCATGCTGATCTAAAACTATACCAAAACTAAAACAAAACTGAAGAAGGTAAATTAAAGGCAATGGAAAATTTGTAAAAAAAAAATTATTTTTTAACGAAAAATGCGACATGACTTGTAAAAAGTACATTATTAAATGACATGAGCATGAGCGTTTGTTGAAAACTTTAAATTGATTTTTTTGTTTATAAAATTATTGCCCGTTAGTGTACTTTTTTATACACGTTATTTTCATGCTGTAATAATACAAATAAAATATGGTTTAAGTACGAGTAATTTGCTTAATTTGTAATTATTATATTCTAGAAAAATTATGACGAGCTCACTAATTCGTAGCATGCCACCCTTTGCACCGCACCTTCATTTGAAGTAAATTTTACTGTCTACAGTTCGTTTAGAAGTACATACAAGTAAATATTTTGGAGTATTGGGTACCATACCTTATTGTACTTTTTCGATTTACACTCGTTAAGTGAAAAAGAAAATATAAAGTTTTTTTTTGTGGTTTAAAACAATGATTTTTTTTATTTCGTATGCATGGAAATCACTTTATTCATATTTTACTTAAGATAAACATGCATACACACCTATATACATACATATGTATACATTAATAAAAGAAAAATAATATTGTAGTAAAAATATGCAGCTTGACAGACAGACGGACAGACTAGCAGGCATAGAATTAAAAGAGGGTCGATGTGGTACTGGATTTTTATTACTAGTATCGACTTGTCGATGCTAATATAAATAAAATGAAAACTTGTACAAAAAACGCAACAATTAACAATTAAAAGGCAACACAACAGACAGTATGTGTGATGCTGAAAACAAGTCTTCACAATAACTTTCAAGTTCATGGATATAACGTACAAATGCATAGATAAACTTTTTACGAAAAAAAGAGAGAGTGTAGGTCTGATACAAAAATATTTAAATAAAAATATACATATGTATGTACATGTAGTTACATACGTATGTATGTATGTATATAACAGTATAAAACTTTACACATGTGGTCTTTATTTTATTAGACTTTTGAAGAAATTAAATTATTTATTATTATGAATATCGATAATTTATTTTTTTAAGGACTTAAACTTTTGGATAAACCGTTGTAAAAAATTTGACTGATGTATGCATATATGTATGTACATATACATATGTATGTAGGTTAGGGATACAACTTTTTTAGAATTTTTAAAAATATCAAAATGGCCCTATCTGTACCATGTTGTGCATAAAAAAACAATAAGAACTGCATCTTTAGATTTTTGATATCGTTAAAAAAGGTTCCGCGTCAAATGCAATTAAGTTTGGGATCAGTAAGTTCTAAAAAAATAGAAATTTCACTTAACAAAGATAGTTTTTAGATATTTATATTTAGATAATTACATTAAGAAATGTAAATAGTTAAATAATTATAGTATGTATAAACAATTTTGAAAAATAAAAAAAAATCTTAAAGGACTTTCAGAAATCTGCTTTGACACTGAACGTTTTTGTTGCGAAACAGGAACAAAAACATTTTTCGGGTTCAGCACAACATCGGCTACAGCGTGATGATAGGGCCTTATTTTGGTTATACCCCTAATGTAGGTACTAAATTTAATGACAATAAATTTATAAATAAGGCACAATACAAATAAACTCCATCTTAGAAGGAAACATTTTCATGTATTTAAGATTATATGTTTATTAAATGAGCAGAAATTCATCCAAATTCATAAGAATCGAAGCACACTTTACATAAGCTCCTACATAAGGAATAATCTTAAAAGCATCATTTAAGTGCACAATACTAATATTAAATGGTAAATATGTGCATACATATATACATATGTATGTATGTTGTTGTTGTATGTTGTTTTTGTGTTAAAAAAAAACGAGGTGGCAGTGGGTTTTTGCTCATATCTTAGTTGTTTATGTACCGATGTTTCTGATTTTCAAAACCGATCTACTCCCGAATATTTCTGATATTTTAATATCTCATCCGGGTCCAAGCAATGTCGGGGGGCTTCAAAAAGTTAATTTCAACATACACACGGACAGACGGTCAGACTGACAGAACTCCCCTATTCATAAGCTTTCAGAAAATATATACTTTATGGGGTCGGAAATGAAAATTGTAGAAATTACAAACGGGATGACAAAGCACCACAGGTAAAGGGTATAAAAATAGTTTTGTATCACACTATAGCTCACCAGTAAAATTAATCATTTAACTTCACTTTATAATATTACATAATTAAATTTGTAGAAACCAATGAAAACCGAATAAAAGTTTATTTTAAAAATAAAGAAAAACTTTTTTATCAGTGGTATTGTTCAAGAACGAAACATAAATCTTAATTATGTTTTCAATTTTTCCCAAAGTGGTGTAATGAAAGGGTTCCAACCTTTTTTCTTTCGACTTGTATCAATAATGGTTTAGGGTTGCAGGAATTTGTCCTGTAATTAATCTCTTCTTGTTTTAAATAGAAATGTAACTGACCTGTTGCTTTCCGCATAGGAGCTACGGCAGTTTTCCAATCATAGTTTTGTTTGCAAAAACGAGCAGTAAAAGATAAATCGCAAAAATTTAAAGCTAAACAGTGCAATTAATACACCCCTTTCTCATTAGGCAAGTCACTTGCTCAAGTTAATTTTTTATTTTCTTTTATTTTTCTTTGAACTTGCTTTCATGTTCAGACTCAGCAATTGACTTGCCCAAGTTTCGTTCTCTTTTACTTATTATACTCTTCACACAGTGAAAAAGGTTATATATAGGTTTATCATTCTGTTTGAAATTTCTACAATTATCAATTATCTACACATACATACAAACGTGGTATACTGGTTAGAGTGAGCCAAAACATTTTTTTTATTTTATATATTACTAGCCAAGCCCGGCGCGCGTTGCTACGCCCCTTAATGAATCGAAATGCATTCTGAATTTCAATTGAATATCAAGTGCAAAAACCTAAAAATTATAATTTTTTATGGGCGTGGCATTTCCCACTTTTCTAGTCACGAAATTGTAAAGTTATAACAGCTCAATATGTGTGCAAAGTTTCAGAAGAATCGGACCAGTGCAAGTATCCCAAAATTAAAATTGTTTTTATGGGCGTGGCCTTGCCCACTTTTCTAATCACGAAATTGTAAAGTCATAATAGCTCAATATGTGTGCAAAGTTTCAGAATAATCGGTCCAGTGCAAGTACCTCAAAATGATACCTTTTTTTTATGGGCGTGGCACTGCCCACTTTTCTAATCTTGAAATTATTCAGTCATGACAGCTCAATATGTGTGCAAAGTTTCAGAAAAATCGGTCTGATGCAAGTACCTCAAAATTATAGCCTTTTTTTATGGGCGTGGCCCCGCCCACTTTTTTAATCACGAAATTATAAAGCCATGACAGCTTAATATGTGTGCAAAGTTTCAGAAAAATCGGTCCAGTGCAAGTACCTCAAAGTTAAAACTTTTTTAGGGGCGTGGCCCCGCCCACTTTTCTTATCACGAAATTATTTAGTCATGACAGCTCGATATGTGTGCAAAGTTTCAGGAAAATCGGTCAAGTGCAAGTAGCTAAAACTGATAAGTAATTTTTTTTTCATCCATAAACACTCCCCGGTATGTGTACAACAACTTACCAAAGTTTGAGCCCGATCGGTTTTACAGTTTCAGAGTCTATAGCTAACACACACACACACACAGAGTTTCACTTTTATATATATAGATTCAAATTTTTATTGTTTTATTTTTAATTTTTCTTTTAATTTATTTTTTTTTTTGAACACATAACTAAACTTAATTTATAATATTACAATAGGATGTTTTTATATGTATGTACGTATTTCATATGAGATAAATGGTGATATAAGCAATTGTTGTTGTATGACTACACGTTGTGCAGAGTATATAAGATTCGGCATGGCCGAATATAGCACTCTTGTTTGTTTTTATTTCTTTTTTGTTTTTGGTTTCTCAACAAAAACTTGCTCGTACTTGCCGAGTACAGGCAAGTGCGTACTCAAATATGAGCAAGTTTGTTCCTCTTAACCCGACCTTACCCCTTTTATCTATAAACACAAGACTTGCACTTGCGCAAGTGACTTGCCTAATGAGAAAGGGGTGATAGCAAATCGAACGAAACAAAATTCATGTTACATTTTAGTATAAAGAGTTGTTTTACAGTTATTAACATAAATATAAAAAATTAGTTTCTTCCAATATTTCGCAATAAAATAATTTTGTATAAATTAATGTATCGTAAGCTCGTGATTAAGGATAACATAAAAGTAAAGAAAGATCGGAGGAATAAATAATTCATATTCTGTTATTAACACAATAAATAATTTTATTGTTAAAAACGTCGGGTTCTTAACATCATAATATTACGAATACTAAATTGGAAATTATTTATAAAAATGTAATTATATATTACTAGCATTTAACCCGCTACTTCGTTAGCGCAGTTCTTACTATTTATTGAATGCTCAAGTTCTATTTATAATTATTAAATATTTTTGGTTAAATTTATGAAAATTTGTATCTCTGATTCAATTTACTTAGAAATATAAAAAGTAGAGTAAGGATATATCGGGCATATATTTCCTAACTAAAAGCATGATCAATGCTACTGAGTTTCAAAAATTAAGATTCATATTTTGCAAAAATTACCCTAAAATAATAAAAAAAACATTTTTTCCTCCAATAAAACTTCCACTTGGTTTATTATTACCTTTATTTAGAATTCTATGTATACAAAATATATAAAAAGAGAAAAAGTAATTTTGGTCGTCCATAATATTAGGACTTAGACCTCGCATCAAAAAACACTAATTTTAACAATCTATGTTTACAGACGTAAAAATACAAAGAGTACAATAAAAATGCGAAAAGGCTTTTTTTGTGTCTTTAATATCATTTTAATTCTAAACTTGAATAAATAATCCTTTATTTAACAATTTTAACTTTTTAAACGTAGGAAATTCAAAAAGCCCCATTATAATGCATAAAACTACCCTTTTGATCGCCCATAACATATTTAGCCTTACCTTGTATCAATAGTCACTAATTTCGAAATTCTTGCTTCGCAAACGTTAAAAATACAATAAGTACCATAAAAATTCAAAAAAGTACCTCTTTGGTCACCCATAACATTTTTAGCCTCACCTTGTATCAATAGCCACTAATTTTAAAATTCTAACTTCGCAAAAGTAGAATATATAAAAAGGACCATAAAAATTCAAAAAAGTACCTTTTTGGTCACCCATAACATTTTTAGTCTTACCTGGAATCAATAGTCCTTTATTTTACAATTCTACCTTTATAAACGTAGAAAATATAAAAAGTACCATAGAAAAGCGAAAAAGTACATTTTTGGTCCAAGTTCCAAATTCCAAGTTTAAAATGTTTAAATATCTATGTAACAAAATATTTTAATAGACATGATTTAAAGTCAGTAAATCTACATTTTTTTGCATAAAAGTAATTATGTTGTAAAAAGTACCAAACTCTTCTCGATTTTTTCCTTTTCTACCCTGTTATGAATGTGTTTCAATTTTTACTAAATTTCATAATTTTTTATGTCTAGTGGAATCCCAATTTAAAATTTTGTGAAAATTGGCCGCCTAATTAGGAATTACATACATTTTCCGGAATTTTCCCCCTTTTGGTGCCTTTTTTGTCCCCCGAAAAGTTTCTAAAAATTTCACCTAAATAGTTGTCCATATTCTATTAGGAAATAATAATTGTCAAATTTTGTCCCATTGAATAATATAAGAAAAGTTTATTTTAAAAAAAGTACCAAAAAAGGGAACATTTTTACCCCTTATACATATGAATTTGAAAAAAGTGCCGAATTCCTATTAATATTTTTTCGCGGACTACTTAATACAGTTTAAATTTTTTCCTAGCTTTATGCGTTTGGAAGTTACATAGGGTACCAAAAAAGTACCAAATTATAGTTTTTACCCGTTTTTTCCCCTTAGGGGTTGAAAATTTCAAAAAAGGCCAGACACCTGTCAGCTTATTTTTTGTGCAAATTACAATACTTTTTCAATTTAATTTGTATCATTTTTAGTTTAGCAGATATAAGATTACCGATTTTACCCTTTTTTACCCTTTTTTACCCCCTTAAAGTACGAATTTCCAAAAATCCCTTCTTAGTGGAGCTATACATCGAAAGAGGAACCGATTGTCCAAATTTCATGTCTCTAGCTCTTAGCGTTTGGGCTGTGCGATGATGAATCAGTCAGTCAGTCAGTCAGTCACGTTACTCTTTTATATATATAGATTAAAATATATAGTAAACCGCATTCACACTTTTTTATACTTTAAAATTATTGTTTTGTTAAAGAATGTAAACGCTTCAGAAAAACGTAATAACTTATACTTGATAATTTGTTTTTCTTTTAAGTTAGTTGAAAATAACGTGATGGTTACGTGTTTTTAACTATAATTGATTTTCTTTCTTTTTAGATTGAAAATTATTTCCACGATGGGATTATCATAATGTTTTATTTCTACGATAACTCAAAATGTATCTAAGTAATAATCTTTAATTAATTTGAGAGTGGAACTGTCTACTATCTTATCACTAAGTTGTGTTATCTGGACAACGAAAAGTACATATGTGCAAAAAAAATATCATAAAAATCGGTTAAGTTGTAAGATTTAATAATTTTTGTTGTTTTTAATAACTTTTAAATTGTAAGGGCTACATATACATACATACATATGTATGTATGTGCTCTTACTCTTACATCATATGAAGAAGTTAATTTAGCAAATATATATATATATCTGTTTAAGACGAGAACAAGTCTTGATATTGAATATCCTGTTCTGAAGTGAAGTATATCCCAGGGAGAGCGTTTTGCATGGATAGAAACAAATAGCATTTGGGCGGTGCAAGGTTTGGCTAGAATAAGGATGAGGCAAAAATTCTCAATCACTTCTTTCTAAATACATTTTAACAGGCATTTTATTTTTTGACCAAAAAATTATTTGCGTTCGTTACAGGTTCACTGTGATAGTCTGACAAGATTTTAGTCCTATCCTTAGTCGGGCTTAACATTTCTTATGTACTTGATCGGTGCAGTTTTTTTTTTTTATAGTATTACGGACATGCATTGGGATAAATCCTTCTGCTCGCAAAAGTTTTGAAATGTCTGTTTGAGCAACTCCAAATAAATTTACAAGTTGAGTTTGTTGCTGATATCGACAACAATCTTATCATATTTTCTTTTATGAATAAAAATGCTACCATAAATATTTTGACGTACATATTTTAAAATGTGGCATTAAAACTACTTACTTATTATTACTTTATTATGATTATAAATAGAACATACATTTAACAACTATTTGCATTATCCACTGAATGAGAAACATAACTATTTATATTGCTTAAAAAAATAAATAATAAAAAATTATTAGTGTGCTTCGGTGGCTTTTTTTTCCAAATCACAAAAGTAGAGCAACATTTCTCGCATATAAGGCACAAAATTCAACGTTTTCGAAGCAAAAATAAACTTGTTTACAATGTAGACAAACGAGGAATGTATTTTTGGATATTTTTTTTTAGTTTTTGACCACTGTAATACTCCACCTACATGTTGGATTGTACATCTATATGTTTTAATACAGTTGCATATAGAGCACTTTTACTTGCATTTTAAAAATGTTAACTTTGTCTTCTTTATGCATGATTTAATGCATAAATATTTAGTTTTTCATTTCCTCTTTTCATTCCTTTTGTTTTAAGCAAACAAATACTGAAATACATTTTAATCGAAAAATATCGAATAGAATTCAGTTTAACAAATTATTTAACAAGTCCCGCTAAAGTAGAAGAACTTTACGCTTCATTACTAGCTAACCATCAGAACATATTTTAAACAAAACAAACAAAAAACAAGAGTGCTATATTCGGCCTTGCCGAATCTTATATACCCTTCACAACGTATAGTCATGCAATAAAAATAGTTTGTATCACCATTCATCTCATATGAAATACGTACATACATATATAAAAACATCCCATTGTAAAATTATAAATTTACGTATGTATGTTAAAAAAAATTAAAAAATAAATAAAAAAATTTAAAAAAATAATAATAATTAAAAAACCGGCAACTCTATGCCTGAATAGACGTGATTATTACACCGCTGGCGTAAATAACAATAACTAAAAACTTAAATGTCATAAAATTTATTTTGTTACTTTTTTTACTTTATATTTCCCTATAAAAGTTTAATATCATAAGATATTGATGAAAAAGTGTTTTTTATATTGATTTGGAGAATTTTTGCTGTGTGCTGTTCTTTTTTTTGCATTCTTTTTGGAATATTGTGAAATTCCTAACGGATTTGTTGTTGCTGCTTTTCATTTGCTAGCTTGATAATTATGCCGGCTACTAAAGTCTTCAAATGTGGTGTGTGTGATGATGCTATTGGAAAGTCCCAAGGTAGCATACAGTGCAAATTATGTAAAATGTGGTTACACTTGCAGTGTGCGAATGTTACTGAGAAACATGTTGCTTTGTTTAAGGAAAGATCGAAGTCTTTTTTTTTCACCTGTTCTAGCTGTTGTGATAATTCTATTTATGACCGTTCGGTCCATGATGAAGTGAAATCCCTAAAAAATAGCTTTGATGAATTTGCTAACACTATCAAAAGTGATAATACTGCCTTTAAAAACTCTATGATGCTAATGTTGTCCGATTTTAAAAATGAGTTTTCGTCATGCATTAAGGAAATGAAATCTGATATTCTTGATTGCTGCAAATTGGTCAATAAAATTGATAACTCCACCTCTTCCAAGATATCTGCTTTGGAGGCTGAGGTTAACGTTTTACACCGCCGTATAAATCGTGGTGATATTGTTGTAAGCGGTTTACCATCTGGGTTGAATAATTTGTCTTCTGTGGCTATCTCACTATGTAAGCACTATGCGATCAACGTTTCTGAGCTGGCTTTGAATCAAGTGTGCTATATGAATGATAAAAAGCAGTTGTTGATCAAATTCAACAATATTGATGTACGTGATTCTTTAATGAAGGAATACTTTAAAGTACGGTCACTAAAAGTTAAAGATATACTTGGTGGTCAGATTGAGAGTCGTGTGTACCTAAATGATCACTTTTCCCCTACTACCTCTAAGCTCAACTCGCTTTGTCGCAGGTTGGTACGTCTTAAAATTATTTCTAAATACAGAATATTGAACAGAGATAAGCCTAAAGCTTTCTTGACTCTTATTGATGGCAAGCAAATGGAGTGTGACCTTGTTGAATGTGGTAATCTAATTGACATAAATACAAACTCAACCCTTACAATATAACCCTTTTTCATTATTATCTTTAATTTTACTTTTAACCAGACTTAACAATTGAATATTAATATGGAATTTTTGCTTTGTTGCTACTAAATATTGTTAATTCTGGTTTTGCTAGTTAATTATAAACTTTTTATGCATTGAATTATTTTCTTGAATTATTATATTTATAACAGTGTGTTTATTATGATTAATTGTGAATTTATTGTATAATTGTAACTTTTTAATATATTTATATGTATTCATATATATATTTATTTTTTGTTTGTTCTATAAATTTTTATTATAAAAGATCTATCATGCTTTTCTTCTACTTATGTAATGACTTTTGGTTCCCTTTTGTGATTTTTGCTTTTAATGTCCACTAACAATGGTATTTTTGGTTCCTCTAATCGTAATGGATTGTCGATTAACACTAATTTAAATTCTTTTTCTCAGAAATTGAAAATAGGTCATATAAACTGTCAGAGTATTAATCCTTCTTCAAATTCTACTAAGTTTGATGAACTCAAGAGTATTGTGAATGATAGTTTTGAGCTTTTTGCAATCTCTGAAACATGGCTTAAACCGTATATATCTGACTCCATGATACGTTTGGATAACTATAAAGTGATAAGAAATGATCGTTTGCATCGTAGAGGTGGTGGCGTTTGTATTTACTTATACTGTAATATTAAATATAGGGAAGTCTTTAAGGTTTCAACTGATGACTGTGAGTCAATTTTTTTAGAGATTTTGTTTGATAGTGCTAAATTACTTTTTGGTGTAGTATATTTACCGCTTGGCAATATAACAGCATTTGAAACTTTACACGGTGATTTGCTACTTAAATATTCTAACATAATAATTGTAGGTGACTTTAACTGTAATATGTTTAATGTTGCTAAATCCAACCTGATGCGGTCTTTGTGTTCTCGATGTGGAATTTCAATACACCATAATTCCTGTCCTACTCATATTGATGTGGCACATTCTTCTACATCTTTATTGGATTTTTGGTTAGTTAGTGATCAGTCAATAATTTTATATTCTTCCCTAATTCAATGTCCCTGTATTTCTCATCATTCTCTTATCTTTGCTGTGTTTCAATTTGACTACATGAAAACTAGTGAATTTATTGAATATCGTGATTATAATTCTATTGATTGGGATGGTCTCTTGAATTTTTTGTCTGAATTTGATGTGTTTTCTTTTTTTAATTCATCTGATGTTAATTTTCAAAGTCCTGTTTTAAATTCTTTATTAAATTCCCTATATAGTTTTGTACCTATTGTAAGAAGGAGAATTAGAGGTAGTAATTACAATTGGATGAAGTCTAAGGATATTTTACTAGCTACATCTTTGAGGGATTTAGCGTATTCTGCATTTTTAGCTAATAAGTCTAATGAAAATTGGATTATATATTGCAGGCATCGTAATAAAGCAAAAAGTGTTATTCGAAAGGAAAAAAGAAAATTTTATATGAAACTTTTTTCTGGCCTTGATGTCTCTGGAATGTGGAAGGTTTTGAAAGAATCTGGATTGACTGGAAATGAAAAGAGGACTAATAATTTGGATGTTAATGTGATAAATGACTTTTTTGTTGATAATCCAAACTCTTTTGGTAGTAGCTATGTGGATTTTGGATCTTATGATGCTGTTGATGGAATGTTTTCATTTAAATGCATTAGTGCAAATGATTTGCTTGAGGCTATATGTAGGGTGAAATCTAAGTCTTTAGGTACCGACAAAATACCGATTCGTTTTATAAAAGTAATTTATCCTTATATCTCTACCATTTTAGCTCATCATGTTAACTCTATTTTGTGTTCGTCAACTTTTCCTTCTTCTTGGAAGACTGCTCGGGTTGTTCCTATTCCTAAATCTAGATATGTTCATGGGGTTGAGGACTTAAGACCTATCTCTATTCTTCCGGCTCTTTCCAAGGTGGTTGAACATATTATGAAAGATCAAATACTTTTATTTGTTCATCGTTACATTGATCCTTTACAATTTGCTTTTCGTCGTGGTCATAGTACCACATCTTTATTACTGAACTTAACTGATGACGTTAGATCACATTTGAATGATGGGAAGATAGCGGCTATAGTATCGCTTGATCTATCTAAAGCATTTAATTCTGTGGATTATAGTGTTATGATTAGGAAATTGAGGGAGATTTTTTTCTTTTCGGCGACTGCGTGTAAATTAATTTTTTCTTTTTTATCTGATCGATTTCAATTTGTTGATGTTAATAATCAATATTCGGGCCTACTTCGTCTTAATTCCGGTGTTCCTCAGGGATCGGTTTTAGGTCCTATTCTTTTCATTCTTTACATTAATGATTTATCTGCCTGCGTCAATAATTGTATTTGCAAATCGTATTCCTTTGCTGATGACGTTTTCCTTTTGTTTAACTGCAAGAGATCTGAAGTTAATACTTTTCAATTGAATATCAATGATACTCTTCTACGCTTTTTATTTTGGTGTTCGGATAACCTTCTTTCTATAAATACATCAAAAACGAAAGCTCTTGCTTTTGGTTTTGATGAGCAGCTGTTATCGAATGTTAACTTATACGTTGGGGAATCTTGTGTTGAACTTGTTGATAGATTAAAATGCCTAGGAGTTTTTCTTGATAAACGTTTAAATTTTGAAAGTCATATTGATCATTTGTGTTCTAAAGTTTCTGGTTTGTTGCGACGTTTTTATTCTACAAATATATCTTTACCCCTACGTATTAAACTTCGTTTGGCGCACGCTATATTAATGCCGCAGGTTTTATATGGTCTGGAGATTTTTTCTGGGTCAAATGTGTGTGTTATTACTAAATTGGGTCGCATTGTTAATATGATTGTAAGGTATGTATATGGCCTTCATAGACGTGATCATGTTTCTGAATTTGTTAAACGTTTTCTTGGTTGTTCTTTTCTTGAGTTTATCAATCTGCGTAACTTGTTTTTTTTCTACAAAACTATTAAAAAAGGAATTCCAGCATCAGTTTGCTCCAAATTTATATTCTCTCATTCAACTAGGAACCCTCAAATTTTAATTCCAAGGATAAATAATTCTTTGTTTGAAAAATCTTTTAGTGTTAGAATAGCCCGTATTTGGAATTTTTTACCCATGGAGCTTCGACTTTTTTCCCACTCAAATAATGCTTTTCGACTAAAAATGTTATCTTTTCTTACCAATTTGTAGTATTAGATTTATTTTATATAGTTTGAATATGTTTTTGTATGCATATGTATAACTATGTATGCATGTATATAATGCTTTCTTCTTAAAATTAATTTTTACTTTCTGGCTTTTTCTGTTACGATGTATTGGGATCGTTAAATTAACTATTACACTTGTTTGATTTCTTTTCAAAAGATTGGGAACCAATGGTCATATATGTTAGGTTTTTATTTGTAGATAATTTTTATAATATTAATGTTCAGGATTTAACTATGTAATATATTTTAATTGGCCTAATGAGGCTTTATATTACGTTGAATAAATAAATAAATAAATAAATAAATAAATGATATATAAAATAAGATATATAAAAAAAAAATGCAACAAAATATATAAAAAGATTTTTTTTGGCTCAGCTGGGATTCGATGCCACGTTTACTCTAACCAGTACACCACGTTTGTATATATGTATGTATGTTGTTGTTGAGTTAAAAAAAACAAGGTGGCCGTGGTTTTTTGCTCATATCTCAGTTGTTTATATACCGATGCTTTAATTTTCAATACCGACACCCGGCTTCAGGCGATGTCTGGGGCCTGCAAAAAGTTGATTTCTACATACACACGGACAGACGGTCAGACGGACAGACTTTATGGGATCGGAAATGAAAATTGTAGAAATTTCACACGCAATGACAAACCTATATATACCCTTTTCCACTGTGTAAAGGGTATAACAACAGTCGGGTTAACACCGCATACGATAGTTGTTACTCGGTAAATTCCTCATTAAGAACAGTAATGTTTGCTTATGCTGTTTAATAAAACCCACTAAATAAAAATTGAAATAAGTTCAGAAAGATGATCTGAAAATAACTAATATGGCTTTACTTTTTAACAATTATAAATGTAAACAAACAAAAAACAACAGCAATTGTTGGAGTTTCTAATTGCAAAGCGTTCCGGAAGCTATTAACTGTTATAGAGACAAGCACTAAAATTTTAATTAATAATAAAAAATTATTTATTATGTATTGGCGAAAAACTTTTACATTCTTTTTACAAGAAAAAATGCTTAACGAAATAGTTGTTCACTTACTCAACACAATGGGTCGTCCGACGCAACAATTGTAAGTACTTGTAAACATATTTTTTTGCATATTTTATGATTTTTTCACAATGCTTACATAATTATTTATAGAAATAATAAATAATACTTATTACGAAAAATTTAATAAACTATAGAAAAACCTAGGCTTAAAAGTCGCACCACATGCAACTTAACTCGCAACAGATACAACTAAACTCGCACAAATTTATTTTACTTAAATAACTGACAATCATGACGAGTAAAAGCAAAAACAAAAAAAAACCAAGTAAGAAAGTCATAGTCGCTCAAACCCGACAATATTACACATACCCTACACCACTGTTTTATACTATAAATTATTTTTGATATTTTTTTAGCACAAATAAATCAATGCTATATATTCAATGGTAGAGAAACAGTTGAAGATTATCAGATTTAATGGGTCAACCTTCTTAAATGTGCCTAGAACCTACGAAAACAAAAAAATCTTGGTTTTTTATCAGATGTTTTTTTAACTGCAAATTAAAAGATTAAACGTAAGTACTAAGGTAGTAAGGCTGGTGCAGTTATCTTCACACCCTCACCCAGATACCAATACGGTCCATTGTGATTAACTAGTAATGATTGTAACGGGAAAAATTAATCATTTGTGAATAATCGTCAAAACTGTAGGGTGTGTTATAAATAATATACATATTAACGATTTTTGTAATTTCATGCACCAAAGAATTTTAGTGTATTGCTATACAACTTGGCTTGCTGTTCATTTCTTATTTTTAAAATTTTGCATTGTTTTTTTTTTTTGATATTTAAGACTGAAGTTGCCAGATTTATCAAATCAGTAAATCAGTCTTTTTCTTCCATTTTGTTTATTATTTGTAAATAAATAAAATAGACATGAAGGACATCGACCAAAAAATTACCTTTTTCAGACTTTTTTTCAATTTCAAACTAATTACACAATAAAATAAAAAGCAACAAAAAGTAAGTAAGAGTGCCGAATTTTATATACCTTTAACAACGTGTAGTCATGCAATAACAATTGTTTGTATCACCCACCATTCATCTCATTAATATGAAATACGTACATATGTATAAAAAACATACACACCCACATAAAAACATCCAATTGTTAAATTATAAATTGAGTTTACGTATGTATGTTTCAAAAAACATAAAAAAATATAAAAAAATATAAAAAAATTTAAAAAAAATAAAAATATAAATAATATATAAAATAAAAAATAAAAAAATTTATTTTTTTACTTTAACCAGTATATGATGTCGGGGGGCTTCAAAAAGTTGATTTCAACATACACACGGACAGATGGTCTGACTGACAGAGGTTAATCGACTCCCCTATTCATAAGCTTTCAGAAAATATATACTTTATGGGGTCGGAAATGAAAATTGTAGAAATTTCACACGGAATGACAAACCTATATATGTATACCCTTTTTCACTGTGTGAAGGGTATAAAAATGACAATAATTATGTTAGCTAAAGACAATCTCCAACTAATTGTAATTTTTTTATTATTTTAAAATTTTTTTTTAATATTGGAATTTGCAAAAATGTACATACATTCATTGCATGCATATAAGTAAAACTATGTAAGTATGTATATGTACATATGCAGTATGCAATAGGTACCTAAAAATAATGTTATTCAGTTACTTTGAGGCAGACTTAATTTCCAACTTAACTTAAAAAAATAAATAACACCTTTTTTAATACAGTCCTTAAATTATGTCTAAAAATAATTTAAAAATATTTGTTCACAACTAAATATACACTACATATGTATGTATGTTTGTATATGAAGTAAAATTTCATTCCGAGTTGCTAATTTTTAGAAATTACAGTGTTTATGATTTTGCGAAAATGTTTAAAAGGTAAACATCTATATCACGATAATTTCCAGGCAAATAATCGGGTACATTTGGCTACTATTTACATGTGTATATGTATACACAGCGGTATATGTATGTATGTAGTCATAATTTACATTGCGAACGTTGTAAGTAGTTTTTAATTGGAGTTTTTTAAAGGTAGAAGACTGTTAAAAAATTGAAAAAATATATATTTTATTTATTTTTTTAATTTTGCCTAATTTTTGACACAGGATATACATACATACATACAGTTTAAAAGAAGTTAACCAAGTAGTCTACATAGTTTATTATGAGTTCTGTACGGCCTGCTGTAACATAATAGTAAAAAAATATTAATAGTAATACGTTTATATTATTTAGGTTTAGTAGAATCAGTTAAAAAACTTAAGAACAAGCTTTTGCATTAATTTTTAAATTAGTATTCGGTCCTTTTTTAAATTTTTAGTGTTTTTCTTTTTTCTTCGGTGACACCAAATAAAAAGTAAATTTCAAATTAATTTTTTTTATTGAAAATAATTAAGATACAAAACTAAAATATATAAAAATATAAATGTAATAATTTGAAAGAGTAGAAACTATTAATTAGGAAAATGATAAGGCTTGTTTTTAGTACAGATTGTTTCTGTTATTATTGTTTTAAACTAACAACCGTTTAAAAAAAATTTTTTGAGTGGATTTAATATTTTATATTATTTATTGTAATTTAATTATGATACAAGTTTCTTGCTAATTCTGTAGGTTTATGTGACATAAACACTATAACCACTAGCTCGTTTTGTTACCGTCGCCGAATGAAAGCCCCTTCCAATTTTCTTTGCGTTCGTTTTAGACAGTAGTTCGAAATCTGTAGTACTCGAATAAAAGGCGACCCCCATTTTCCTTATATTCGCCGTAATACTAAGTCGTTATTTCGTCGTTCATAAATTATTGTGTTCTATATGTTTAGGTTTTATGCGTCACATAGAACACAATAATTTACGAACGACGATTTGTCGTATCCGGATATAAGGATATTGGTCTTAATACGAATTCATACTCCAAACGTTCCCCGGTAAGCAGTAGCATCTCAGAAAAAGGTTTTATTATTACAAAACTGTGTTTCTTTTCAAAAACCAACCATCATTTTATTAACAAAAGAAAGCAGATGTTTAATACAACTCGTACACAGGCTGAGCCGTTTCCCGGCTGGAGAATAGAGCTGCATTGCACAGCTGATGATAGAACAATTGTTGTCATAAAATTTTGTTTAACTAGAGTTCACAAAATATGATAAGATTTCTAGAAATATAAACTTTTTGGAATTTCAGATATTTTTTCAATCAAAATATGACCACTGAAGGAAAACTTTGTTCAGTCACTATAAGACACATTAGGAGAAATAAAGGAAGGTGGGATATACATATAAGTATATTAGATGCCAGTACAGGATAGAATAGATGGTCGAGTTATAGAAGGTCCTAGAAAAATCGGTCCACTAACAATTTAAACCTATGCAAAAGAGGAAAGTGGTTTTAAGACTTGAAAAAATGTGGTTTAAAAAATATAAATTGTATTTTAAAAATGTATTACATACAATTAGTAGTGGGTATCAAAAACTCGGCACAGCCGAATATAGTGCGCTTTCTTGTTTAAAATTACACTTATGCAAATTAAAAATTCAGAAATTATCCTAATGTTGTTTGATTGCCATTGGATATATGTATATTAAAAAAAATATATAAAAATATAAATTAAAAATACCTGTGTATTTTTTACTGTTTTGCCATTACAACAATATTAATTAAATGGTTAGGAATTATCATAGCAATGTTGTTATAAACAACAACAACAATGTAATGCAATTCCGAACGATTTGAATTCACTTTAAATGCAGAACATTGGCATCGTACATTGTCAACCATAAAAACATACATACATATTTAAATATGTATGTATCATGTATGTGTATCTGGGATTTTTATTAATCTTATGTTAAGCAATAGAAATTCAATCTTTCAACAGCAAGAAACGGTCTTGTAATATGATCACGAAAAGATTTGACGTAAATACTCATACTGACATTTTATTTCCTTTATACATAAATAATTAAATACATACATATGTACATACAGACACACAATATTATATAAGTATTAATATTTTTAAACTAAAATTCAACAGCAGAAACGTGCATATTACAATTTTGATTTTAAAATTTAGAAAAAATAACTAAATATAGGTATAATCGCTTTTACACAAAATTAGCCAAACAATAACTATTTCTTACCACAAAACAGAACTCCCTTTCCAATAAATTATTTTTGCTGTTTCTGTGTGGTTTACAGTCCCCTTCTTTTGCAAAACGTTATTTTTGATATAATTAAACAATTTTAATTTAATTACTTAAACAAATTCCGCTTAATTCAAACAGTTTAAAAACTCGAATAGTTGACAATTGTACTAAAGGGCTGCTGCACAAGCATAAAAAATGGCTTACTAGCAATTTCATTATGTGTATATAAAATAGTGTGTGAGTATATAGATATATATATAAATATATATGTTATGTTTTACGATAGAACATTAAAACTGATATAGATAGAAGAAACAAAAAAAACTGATAAAGAATTATAAAAAATATTTGAATGTTTTTAAATTAGACCTAGACATAAGAAACCTTGAATAGAGTTAAACATTTTCGTTTTGTTGCTTATTAGAAAATATTTTTTTTGTAAACTGCCCTTAATGTAATTATTTAGTAACAATCCTGTTTAATATTTTTTACGTTTATTGTATGTGTTTTCTATTGTACTTGATGTTTCTGATATGACTTACAGTTTCTTTACTTCATTTTCGCTTTTTTTATACCCTTCACCTGTGGTGCACAAGGGTATATATAGCTTTGTCATTCCGTTTGTAATTTCTACAATTTTCATTTCCGACCCCATAAAGTATATATTTTCTGAAAGCTTATGAATAGAGGAGTCGATTAAGCCCTGACCGTCTGTCCGTCTGTCCGTGTGTTGGTTGAAATCAACTTTTAGAAGCAACTATATGTTCCTCAGATCTGTATATGGTATCAATCTCTTGGAAATATCCAGGAATGAATCGCTATTGAAATTCAGCACAATCGCCCCATAACTTTCTGAGATATGAGCAAAAAACCACGACCACCTCGTTTTTTTTCACAATTACAACAACAACATACATACATAGATACATGTAAAAAACATACCAAACAAAAAAAATTACAAAAAAAAAAAATATTAAAAATAAGAAAAAAATAATAAAAAAAACTACAAAAAAAAAATTTTAAAAAAATTTAAAAAAAAATTAAAAAAAATTTTTTAAAAATTTTTCTAAAAAAATTTTTTAAAAAAATTTAAAAAAAATATAAAAAAAAATAATAAAATATAAATAATATATTAAATAAAATAAAATAAAATTTTTTTGGCTCAGCTGGGATTCGATGCCACATTTATTCTAACGTGTACGTATGCAGGTATTTTATATGGGATGAATGGTGATACAAACAATTGTTATTGCATGACTACACGTTGTGAAGGGTATATAAGATTCGGCACGGCCGAATATAGCACTGTTACTTGTTTTTGATATTCTAGTTTGTTTGAAAATACAAATACATACTAACAAAGCTATAAAGAAAAACTTTTTGAGTGATTTTTAATTTTTTTTAGTGAGAGTAATGTTTTGTTATTTTTTGTGTTTACAATGAAATATAGTATGTAGTTGGAAGTACTGTGAAATAGAACATATAAGTACATATATGTACACATATGTATATATATATATATATATATATATATATATATATATGTACATACATATATATGTAGGTACATACATATACACATTATGAAAATTCTTATACCTACCTTTATATTGACATACATTTTATATATTAATGTTCTCAAAATTTATTTAGGAAGGTACCTATTGACGTTTTGGAATTATCCTTATCTAAAGTCATATTGAACAACACTGAATTGCACGTTTATATAACAAAATATTAACAGGTGAATTGACCCACTGTATTTTATTGAAAATGCACTTTTTTGCATATTAATATTCCTACATACATAGGCACATACTTTAATCGATTTTTCTCTTAGTTCCTACATACTAGATGTACGTACGATAATACATACATATGTATGTATGTACCTACACACATTTATACTGTACCTATCTATAAATTTTTTTTTTAAATCAACTGCATATACATATACATTAATACTTATGCATATGTGTTAAAACTCTAATTAATTGCAACTCACCCTAAAATAAATTAAATTTGTGTGTATGCATGTGTGTACATATTTACCTACATATGTACTTATGTATTTCTTTTTTGTACTCTGTCTTCCTCTAAGAACAACAAATCTTTTGATGCTGAATTTTGACAAAAGGGTATTTTTTTGTCATCGAATATGTGCAAAAAATTTCAACAACAGAAGAACCGCTATTTTTAAGTAAGCAAGAACTAAACAAACCGTGCCATATATGTATGTACATATACATAAGTAGGTAAATAAGTAATAAAGTAGGTATACTATGGTAACATATAACAACACATTAAACAATTAGCACTTAGGTATTTTACTATAGCTATAAGTAGTAAAACAAAAACAATTGTACCTATACAAGATAAACCTACCAGATGTCGCAAATAAAACTTAAAATTTATTTTTTTATATTCTTAGGTAGGTACATAATTTAAATTAAAACAGTCTGAATAATTAGATTTTTAAACAAAAAGAATAACCCGGTAACACATACAAGGGGGACAAGAAAAAGAGAGAAAAACAAAAATTTATAGAAAAATGACAGCTGCTCGCTCGTGAATTATTAACCAAAGGATCTGGAGACTGTTGCTTGATTCCATTTGTTTTTGTTTAATAGTTACAACATTACTTTAACCCACACACGCAAATGTACTGTATAAAATCAACACACACTCACAAGTAATAACAATTAAGTTTTTTAGATTCTTTTTGGAAAGACATTTAGTATCTTTCATCTTTTCTTTTCACTTTTAATATTTTATTATTACAATCGTTTGTTGTTTTTGTTATTTTGTAAAGTTCCTTCCTTCTGCTTAAAAAGTTTGAACGCTGTAGATATGTACTTATGTTCTTGTTAAAAAATATTTTGATGGGAAAAATCAATTTTATTTGCTTTTGAAAAAAATTAATTCAAATTTTTTTTTGTTTTGGAATAACTTTAATTATTAAACTTATTTTAAACTTTTTTTTTTATTTATTTATGCTTTAGCATAAATGCTCACAAAACGCATTAAATACGATAATATAAATGGTATAAGTAAATAAACACCTTTATGAACTTCCGCAAAATAATAAAATATTTATACATAAAATAGAAGAAAATTTTACGTTAACACTCTTCTGTCGCTCATCCACATGTCTATCACAACGGCCAACTTAAAACTAAACTACAAAGCAGAAATTGAAATTCTCAACAACTTGAAAACTAAATGTGGTGAATTACAATTAATTTGTATCTTCATTAAAACCTTTTATTAAATAGGTATCTAGATGTTTTTGATATTAGCTAATTATCTAATAATTAAATTTTATAATCAGTTAATAAAGAACCATTTAAAATATGTGGACACATTGTCTAAAAAAAATGAAAAGTAAAGATTTATTTTATTGTTAGTGTTATTGTAAAAGAAATTAAAACAAAAATATCAAATTTTTTTTTCCACCTAACTTAAGGTTTTACTATTTTTGGTGAATAAGTTAAATTTCAGAAATTCACCGTTTGTTGAATTTACGGGTAATATTACCACGTGCTACCAGATCACACTTTTTGGCTTGTAAATTTTTGCGTAATTTGCTTAAAGTTTTGCTTTAAAGTACTTTATAATATGTGGAAAGACGTTCAGAATATTGTACTTTCAAATATTGTGATAGTGAATACTTCTTTATAAAAAGTTCTTATTCTTTTTATTTAGCTATAATCAAACTATTTGGTGTAGGGAATTGTTGACAAATAAAAAAAAACAAAACCAATGTAGAAAATAAGTTTTTATTTAGTGTAGAAGAAATTCGAAGCAAATATTTTTCACTAAATAAAATGACAATTAAGTTCAAATGACGGTTAGCTGCGGTTAAACGAAACAAAAAAAGGGAAAATATAAATTACATTACTAATGATTTGTCTTCTTTTAATTTAAAACCAAAACAAAAATGCTATCTTCTGTGACGTTCACAATCTGTTAAAAAATAGTTGTAAACAATTTGACAATAGACAAAAACAATATGATTTTAGAGAGAAATTAATTTTTACACAATCAATCTTGTAAAGTAAATTTTAAAGCAACTGTTTATATCATAAATAAAATATTGGGTTCTTTTAAAAATTTTAGCTGAGAATAATTTAATCAAGGTGCGGTATCTTGTTCGATGTGTTTTGTGTATACTCTGAACTAGAAACATAAAAAAAAAAATTAAAAAGTAGAAGTTGGCTAATCGTTTTCTAAAATATATAAAAGCAGTCTGGCCATATTGAAATTTTTTGAAATTCTTTCTACACACCATCGCATATTTTTAACTAGTGCACAAAAACACAACACAACACATTAAAATTTATAGATACTTTATAACAGCTATTTGGGTATGTGTGTGTATGTGTACTAGCATTTATTAATGAATTTTTTAAGATACTTCGACTGGAAGGTTGGCATCTTCTGTAATCACGCTTCTGTGAGGTCGGATTGTAGAATGGTCTGAGGCTGGGGGTTCTGTGCGTTGGATTTTCTCATGTTGACGGAACGTCCGCACTAAGCTTGCCGTCAATATGGGTACCATGGAGGAGTCCGAGGTATTCAGGTTGGCTAAGGAGGGGTGCACCGGGCCAGGGGTGAAAACCAGCAGCCAAGAGTCCCCGCGGTAAGCAGTAGTGGGATAGCGTACCGGAGTGGGAAGCCACCGCCAGCCTAGCCAATATGATTGGACGACAATCTTTTTTTGTAAATTTTTTACAAAATATTAAAGTTTTTTAAACAAATTATAATTAAATCCCAGGTTCAAATCCTAGTAGCTCTCAAATTTTTTTTCATGAAAATAAAATATTTTTTTTTCTAATTCTCTTCGTTTTCTTTTTATTATTATTTAAAAAAAAATCACTTTACAGTTGATTAGTTTAAGAATGTTTTTTTATATAAGAAACTTTTTTCATATAAGAAAATTCTTAGTAAAATCTAAGGAATAAGATTAAAAAAGAAAATCTTCGTACAAAGTAATTAATTTAACAACGTTTATTTTTAACAACGACATCTTTGTATGTTTTATCACAATTAATAACACGATTTATTTGGTTCACATGGAGCCTCTGTTACTGTGGGTTGACAGGAAATAACATAATTGAGAGGACACCTTGAAGTTGTTAAAGATTCGTCACTAGTTGCTTCATAAGAACGTCCCCGAAAACCACCAAAGTTATGTTGGGTATGATGATGGGGTGAAGAAAATGGATGTTTAAAACCACCAAAACTACCAAATGAGGGCAGACCACTGTGGAATGCTGTATTCTGATTTATAGTTACTTGTTGAACCACTGCTGATTGCTGCTGACGTGTTGGTCTTTTGACATCGATCTGCTGTGGTTGGACAAATGTCAGTGGACGTATAAAGTGCTGAATTCCATTCGAGTATAAGGCTGCAGGTATTAAATGAAAATAGCTCTGTGGGCTACGTCCACATCTTGTAACTTGTAATGGTGTTTTTGGTGGTGGCGCTGCCAGCGATGAACCAAAACAGCTACATTGTACTTGGACATCGATTAACAAAATTAAATAAAGTGATAATAATGATACTAACGAAGATAATGACATGTTACTTGGGTTAACTTTTTAGTGTATCACATAAAATTCAAGAAATTACTATGATCTGAATGCTAAAAACCGTTCTTTATTAATCATAAGACAGTCTTTAGCCAAAATGCTTTGTAATGAAATTTGATTATTGAAACCTTCATTTAAAAAAATACAAAAAAAAAATTAAAAAAAAAACAAAAATGTAATAAACATAAACCAAATAAAAACTATTCATAGTTAATTGCACATCCGCATTGACCCAATTTCGCGCCTCAAGTTTAATTCAGTTCTGATTTACATGCATATGGGCAATACCATTTCCCATATTTTTTTAAATTAAAATTTAAAAGAAATTTTCTAAGAGCTTAAATATTCATATTTAGCATTATCTTATCGTGTAGGTAAATATTTATTTTAATTTTTGCTGATAAAGGAATGAATAAAGTATATAGTTTTTATGAATATAATTACTTATGTTCAAAAGCAGGACAGTCGGGACATCAAATGGACGTACTTATCTGAGTTAATAGGTATTATTATAAAATGTACACACATAATAATGAAAAAGTTATTATTAAAAGTTATTTTTAACAATTGCGGAATTGTGGCCGGTGGGACAAGAAACGTGAATAAAAACCTTTTTTAATTTACAATTAATGAGCCTTTTATTTAATATTTTTTTAAAACAAGTACTGAAGCAGAAAAGAGGAATAAAAACAAAAAAACTAACCAATTCATTACAAAACCGATAATTTATTTTTCTTAAATACGATGGCGTTTTAGCTGGAATCACCCATATGTAGTTTATAATAGTAATATGCATATTAATATGTTATACAAAAATACATGCATATGTATGTATAAAAGTATATTAGTCATTACGTTAAAAATATTATAAAAACGGTAAAGATTGTTTGTATTTATGTAAGTGGTTATCTTCTAATATTTGCAAAATTCTTAGAACTTCAGATTGGTAATAAGTCAATTTTTTTTTTAATTTAAGACACTGTGGCCTATTCTGACAGGACTGCTGTAATGGACCAGTAAAAGGATAGATGTCGGGCGGGGAAATGAAACAACCCGTTCAAAGTACATAATTGAACATTTATAATTGTTATTTTAATGATAACCAAAAGAAAGTTAATTAACAAAATAGCTTAGGGTTTTAATACAAAATTAATATGATAATCGCATTTAAGTTATTTAGGTTGCTAATTGCGTTGTCACACAGTTCAGAATCACTTGATGAGTTTTTTTTTTAATATTTTTAACAACTTTCATGTTCATATGCAGACAGTTTTTTATATTCGCTTCTTGACGGATATAATAATAAAAACAACAAACTTGACTATGCGGAAGAAAAAAAATATAATTTATTCTATTTACCTGCATATCCCATAAATCAAGACTTGGCCTGATTTGTGTGACCCAGCACTAAAAAACTCATTACTTGTCCTTAACATTTTATAACAATACTTAATGGAAGCACGAAATGCTTGGAGAAAAATTTCCATTACTTATCTACATACATACATACTTATGTACATTTGTTTTAAATATTATTTTTTTGATGGCAGTGTATATAGTTAATGATCTAGAATACAAAACAACACTTTTTAGTATTTATGTCTATCTGTCTGTCTTCATGAAATTCATTGGCTCCGGATATTACTTTTTGTGCAGTGGCAATAACAACAACCACAAAAACGGGGTTCCAATTTTGTTGACATATAAAATAAAAAGATATGTGCCTGAATAAAAACCCATCTCTGACAGATTAAGTATGGCCCGTTTTAAGAAAAAGTCTCGTAAAATTGTTATTTTCCAGTGTTAAGTCCCGACTGAAATTGATAATGATGACTCGAAAAACGCATTCTATAAGCAGCTTGACATGGAAAAGTGATTTGCAGTTAATTTTGGTTGATATTAATACCAATGTTGGCACAGATAACAAAAATTTTAGTTTTGTCTTGAGCACGCGAATGCCTTGTAAGCAAATGCGCACCAATATCAAAGACTCCAATAGAGTACTACTCAAGACCACCTAAGAACAACTGAAAAGGCGAAGAGTTTTTTTGAATCGCCTTTAACATGACGTAGAGTTTATCAACGTCTCAAAATTAAAATAACTCCCTATTGAAAACCGTTGTTTACTTTTCCTCGAATCATGGTGCACCCATTCCTGAGACTCACTGCTCTACATTTCAGAATGAAAACAATCCATTATTAAATCGAACGGAAGTAGTCACGATAGTGATGATCGATTGATTGGTCATACACTAAGGAAAGACAATTCAGACATTGCTTGTCTGTTTTTAAAAGAACCCACAAGTTTATAGAAATATAGGACGCTCTCGTGCAACATAGCACAGACCAGTCGAAGTAAAACTACTAAGTAGGGGATAATCGTGAACGTAAATAAGAATTCTTGCTTTTTCTTTTTTCTTTTTTTTTTGTACACAAACACTTAACTAAATTATTCCTTATTAAGATTATACATACATTCGGATTATTTTTGGAAATTATATTTTCTATTTAATATTGCTAATAGACCCATTTGTGGTGACGCTCATACCTATCTAAGTTCGTTAACTAAAATAAAAATAAATTATTATGAAAAGTATACCCATTCCAAGAAATTTTTTATTCCAACAGAACTACATAATCAAACAAACTTTAGAGTTTATCTGAACAAATTATCAGGATTAAACTAATAATAAATATTGTATGTACATATAATAAAATTTATTATTTCTCTTTTTGTTTCATATCAAGCAGAATTTTCTAAAAAAAAATTAAAAAGAAATAATTCTTTATAATTTTATGCAGGTTGTTTTTTAATAAAAAAAAAAATTAAATAAATTAAAGACAAAAAAGGAAAACATCATGTTGAAAAAACACAATACATATACAATAATGGAAGTGTATGAATGCTTATAAGTGAGTATGTTTGTTTATTATTACGATATATCTATTAATAATTATATAATAATATATGCACATATATAAATATATACATGTACATATAAACATATAAATTTTTCATCCTAAGCGATGTAATAAAAATTTAACTAAACTAACTTAAGTCAAATACAAACGATGATAATCATTAGCACCAAAGGCACAATTACACTTAGGACATTTGCGCTGTCTTGTCTCGTAGCGGGTACGTAAACAATCGTAACAAAATACATGGAAACATTTAGAAAGCACTGCATCTTTACGTTTTACTTTGCAGGAGGGGCAGGTGAGAGTCTCCTTGTATTCACGAATCTCTTCAAGCATAACTTCATCAATGGTAGTGCCAGCCATTTCGATTTTCTTCATTCGCTCTGCTTTACGTTTAAATTGTGCCAATTCTTCTTGTAACCGTTTGGTTTTATAAGCTTCGGCTTCTAAGGAACTGGTCTTCTCGGCTACTACCTGTTGAGCTTCTTTCATTTGAGCGTGATATTTTTCCAAATGTAATTTAAGATCTGCAGCTGACTGAGCCGATTCAATTGCTTTACGTTTGTGCATTTCCATTGCTTGTTGTCGCAGTGCTAGCTCCTTTTCAATAGCAGCAACGGTAGCCTGTAAATTTCTTTCTTTTTCTTCGAGCTTACGCAAAACTATATGCATAGCTTCTATTTGTGTGTCGCGTGTGCCCATTTGATCTTCCAGAGTTTGTTTTTCTTCTCTTAAAAGTTTGTGCATTTGATTTGACTTAATGCGTTCAGACATCAATTTGAAATTAGCGTCATCTTTTTCACGCAACTGCTGTATTAGGCGAGAGTTTTGTTCTTGCATGTCTTCGAATGCTTGACCCGTTACTTCCATTTCGTTGAGAAGAGCCTCTTCCTCATGAGAACCCACAAATGGTCGTGCGTAGTTGGGCCCACCGGGTCCCCAATTATCGGGTGGCTTCTGATTGGCCACTTGTTTTTGTAACTCATATTTTTGTTCCTCCAATTGTTTAATTTTACGTAAAGCTTCTTCGTCGGCTAGTTTTTTTCGTTCCTCTCTTTTGCTTTCTTGTAATTTTTTTAATTGTTGGCGTAGTTCTTCTATTTCAGATCGTAATTTCTTTTCTGTGGCCATTAACTGCACTTTGTCGCGTTGATCTTTGGATACACCTTTATACATGTCTAAAAGAAGCTTCATTTCCTTTTGATCATTGAGTGCTTTTCTAAAAACATAAACAAATATTGAAATTATGTCAAATAAAGTAAAAAAAAAAACAAATTTAATTTAACACACTAAACTTAAAAAAAAGGTCATATGCATTTTTTGTTATTCTGAAGTTGTTATAACACATAGCTTCTTTTATAGGCGCAGCAACGATATGTACATGTGCAGTATGTTAGGTGTTAAACGTTTTCCATAAATTTATAATTTAAACCAAACAAATGAAATTGTTCTTTATACTATTTTAGTAAGATAGCTACGTCTTTTACATAAAATAAATAATGCAGTTTGCATTGCATTCTTCATACGTTTTGTTGATGCAAAATTTGCGAACCAACAATTTACCACGTAACGACTACCAAACAAAAATGTTTTCAGCGTTATGCATTTTCATAAAGGAAAGGTAGCAGATCATTAGTTATTACACAATTTCTTGTTATCAAAAACGCTGTTAGGTGACAAAATTATTAATATGTAGGTAGCATTGGAAATCAAGAGTTAAATAAATTCATACTTTTTATTTTCACGAAAATTTGCTTACACACCAATTTATCAAACTTAATAAAAAAAAATCTTAAAAAAGGGTTACTTTACCAAGTTTTAAAGAACTAAAAATTTAACTACTACCGGTTTTTTGTGAACTTGGCTAATGTGTATTATATATCGTAACCTTAAACATAAAATGTCACAAATAACATTAAATTGACTTTGACTTTAAATTGACTTTGCGGCAGAAGTAAAAAAGAGTTTAAGCTTAAAACATTTTGGTTTTTAGTGTAAGTTTCATTAATAAAATCGCTATATTTGTTTGAGGATGTCAATTTTTTGGTTTTACAATAATATATTTTTATAAAATATTCCGGAAATTTTACGTTTTAGGTAATATTATGTACATAAAAGTACAACGCTGAATACTACTTACTTTAATTGGGCTTTTAGATCGCGAACTATTTCGGATTCTTGAACTTTAACATCTTTTGTTTTCTGAACATCCTTGACGTCCTTTTCTTGTTTTATAGCCGATACAGCTGTAGCCGTTGCAGTATTAGGTGTGGAGCCGGCAGTTGTACATCCAGGTTGATTTTCTTTTTTATCAGGCGCTCCTGGTGAATCATGTTCTTTTTTAACCCCCTCCTTTTGGTCCTTACTAAAATCTTCATCTATTGTTTCATCTTCCGATTTAATGGCACTAGCTTCTTCTTTAATCGAACTACTGCCATCTGCCCCCGAAACGGTCATGATTGTCGAATTACCTGGAAACTCTTCTTTAATATTTCCACCACCTTCAGATTTAACATCTTCTGCATTTCCTCCCTGTCCTGGTGTATTCTGTAATTTAGTGCCTTCTAGTTTGGTTGTCGCTTCTTCTAACTCACGACGTAATTTAACATTATCCGCTGAAGCGTCCTTATATTTACGTTTATAACGTTGAACCTCTCCCTTTAGTTGTCCATTGTGGTTTTGCAATGATGTAATTAAATGCCTCATTTCTCTGTTAATAGGAGCCGTCTGTTCGTTAGCCGCCATATTTTGCTCAAATTCAATACGCAAACCTTCAAATTCTTTGCGTATTTGAGCTATGACATCTTCCATCTGAATCATTTCACTTCGCACTTTCTTTTGTGCAATTAATTCTTCACTTTCCATTACCTCGATTTGTCTCAAATGCTGGTTCTTGCTTGTTTGTAGTTGATTCCTAGTTTCATCTAACATCGTTTTAATTTGCATGGATTCGTTGTATAAAACTGAAAATTGTGATTGCAAGCATTTATACTCTGTCGTTTCAACGATTACCGACTCGGGAAGTTGACGGATCTAAAACAAAGTAACCACAAACAGAATAAGAATTTTTTAAATAAATTACAATTTTTTTAATTTTAAATAAGGTATCATATACATATTTATAGCTTAAGATAACACTAATTCCCTGTGTTTATGTTTGCAACAATCATTGAATACAAAAATAAAGAAAATAATAAATCTTTTTAATAAAAGTGGTTTAGAAGAGAATTCGAGAAGGGGTCACCTGAATATTTAGGGAGAAAAATAAATTTCAAATGATTTTCTCTACACCAACTTGCGTATCGATGGCTTAATATAAAAGGGCGTATCTTAATTTTTAACATGTAAGAGTTTTTAATGTTTTCTTGTAGTTCACATACACACACATCACCCCTAAAAATTTAAGTGAGCTATGGTTAAAAATAACGGATTTATGGCCAAATAAAAAAGCTCTAAGACAGTACATTCTTTTAAATTTAATTTAGTTTTCTCTTTCTCCTGTAAAGCAGTAAAAAAAATTAAGTTACGTTTTTTTTTACATTAATCGATATATACTTTATAAAAAAAAACTTAATCTAAATATTTGCTACGTTTAAAATCAAATGAACAGAATAAATATAAACAGAAACAATATGTTTAAAAAAAAATATTAAACTCGCTATCGGGAGATGATTCGATGCTTATAATTAAAGTTCGAATAAAATATTAATATATAATAAAAATAATTCTTTTTAATTTAAATTGTGTTAATATACGAATATGATTTCTGTATGAAATTATTAAAATTGTTAAATTATAATTGTGTTATCATAACTTAGAAAACAGTTGTTTCTTTCAAACTTAAATTTAAAGCTATTTTCAAAATATAACTTAAACAGAAAACCGATTCAACTTCAGAGTAAAATTTAAAACCCGTATTACCAATTTTATCACTTTTTTACTTACGTCCATTTTTAATTTCTCGACTTCTTTCAAGGTCTCCCTGTGTGTTGCATGAAGTTTATCCAGTTCTTGTAAACGATTATTAGCCATATCCCTATATTCTTCAAGTTCTTTCTGCAAATCTTCAATCTGATGACTGCTGACATGAGCGTGTCCTGAACCCTTAGAGCTAGAAGAACTTTTATTAGGGTCACCATGCATTTGATGGTATGCTTTTAACTTTTCTATAGCTTCAGCCAAATGATTTTCCAGTTTGTCATTACGACAATGAATTTTTTCCAAGTCGTATTGTAACTCATCAATTTGATTCTTTAGTTCTGCATTTTCTGTCTCCTTAGCTGTTAAAGCGTCTTGATATTCCTTCATCTTTAGAGACATTGTATGAAATTTTTCATGAAGCGAAGTATTAAGATTTTGCAAATTACAATTTTCTGTCATAATTTCGATGTGAGTTTGCTTAAGAGTTTCCTCAATATTGGGCAAACTGTTAACAGCATTGCAGTCTGTTTGTAATTCATCTGCAGTCTCAGAAGTAGAAGATGAAGGACCTATAGTTGATGGATCACCTCTCAAAGACAAAGTGATTTTTTCATTTCTTTGCATAATTCTGTCAATGACCTGTACGATTTTGGCTACAGCTCTTTTAGAGACTTGAACCCGGTTTGCAAGTTTGTCGTCAAGTTCTTCCTTGTCCCAAGTAGACAACTGTGTTAGGAAAGAGGTCGTAACTTCATTCTCATTACGATTCTCCAGTTCATCGGCAGTCTCTGCATCGAACCTTTGCAATAGCACACGTATATCTTCATTCAATTGGTTCCAATAACGGTTAACAACATTGAGCACAGCATCGTCTTGTGTTTGACGCTTTTCTAATTGCTCAATTCGATGCCTTAGTTCGGCTTCGGTGCGCATTCTCTGCTCAATGCGTTGAGCTAATTTTTTATTTTGGAATTCTAGTACTTTAATATCCATTTCCTCTAACGTTGAAACAGGGCCAATTAGATGGGGCTCAAAATGTACTTTTTTAATGGGTGGTTGTCCGAGATTCGTATTGACAGTGTTGCATCCACCACTGCCCCCACTGCTGTTTTCATCAGCAGCACGCTTAGACATTATTCTAAAAATGCATTTAAGATAAATATTAAAAATTTATTATAGATATTATACAGCCATTTTCCATATTTATTAAAAAATTTCAAACAGTATTTAAAAGCGACCAAAATACAGTTTTTAAATTTTAAATAGACTACAATTTCTTGTTTTGCTTAGTCGTAAATATTCTTTATAATATTGTATTAGTTTTGTAACTTCATATAAAAACCAAATACCTTCTTTATATATTCTGTTCTTAAAAATTTATGTAAAACGATTCCGAAAAATATCCTCCACGAATATCTAAAAAAATGCCGTCTTTAAGAAAAAAAAAGTATGTCCCTTGTTTTGACGTTTATCAGTGACGGCAAGTTAGCGATTTTATGGGTTGATTTATGAAAGCTGAGTAAAGAGAAGTAAAATTAATTTTAGCGATTTTTGTTCAAATATGTTTTAACAAAACAAATTTTTGTTTAACCTTTGTGTGCTCGTTAATTTAAGGTAACGTGTGCATTTTTATGTTTACATTTGTAGCAAACTATTATATATTTGTATAATAATTTAATATCCTTGGGGCTCTTTCGCTATTCAATTTCTGGTAAACACAGCTAATATTTAATATTTGCAAGAACTTTCTTTTTCTGTGTTCTGAAGTGGGCTACGGCTAAATCGCTTACATATATAGAAGTCCCTACATGTTACATTTGAAAATATTCGTGAATAAATCACTATTGAAAACCAGCACAATCGACTTTTAAATTTTTAGGATATGAGCAAATAAGCATGATGGGTTTTTTAAAAATTTTTACCACAAAAAAATACTTTCAGCTCTTAGATAATTTACAGACTCGTATGCTAGAGTTATCTACGAATATTCGCAGAAAGTTTTAGATAAATCGGTTTCAATTAGTTTTAAAACAACCGCGAGGGTCAGTATGATGGGCCTAGACTAATATAATACAGTCTTTCAATTCTCGTGAAACTGTGAAATAAAACCATATTGTTTGTCATATCACAAACTTTAGCTCTATAAAAACTTTTCATATCAAATTTTCAGGAACAAGAATAAACCCCCATTACACCATACACAATTTTTATTCTAAGATGACCGCATTGCATTCAAACAACATATATAGTTGGGTAAAATCTAGTAATTAAAAATTTACCCCCTTTAATGACATCAGTATTGGTATTATATCAAGGCGAATTCAATAAGGTGAACTCGTCCCTAAAACAACTACAAAGTGAAACAAGTAACAGTGCTATATTCGGCCGTGCCGAATCTTATATACCCTTCACAACGTGTAGTCATGCAATAACAATTGTTTGTATCACCATTCATCCCATATAAAATACGTGCATACGTACACGTTAGAATAAATGTGGCATCGAATCTCAGCTGAGCCAAAAAAAATTTATTTTATTTTATTTTATTTAATATATTATTTATATTTTATTATTTTTTTTTATATTTTTTTTAAATTTTTTTAAAAAATTTTTTTTGAAAAATTTTTTTAAATTTTTTTAAATTTTTTTTTTTAAGTTTTTTTTATTATTTTTTTCTTATTTTTAATATTTTTTTTTTTTGTAATTTTTTTTGTTTGGTATGTTTTTTACATGTATATATGTATGTATGTTGTTGTTGTAATTGTGAAAAAAACGAGGTGGTCGTGGTTTTTTGCTCATATCTCAGAAAGTTATGGGGCGATTGTGCTGAATTTCAATAGCGATTCATTTCTGGATATTTCCAAGATCTGAGGAACATATAGTTGCTTCTAAAAGTTGATTTCAACCAACACACGGACAGACGGTCAGGGCTTAATCGACTCCTCTATTCATAAGCTTTCAGAAAATATATACTTTATGGGGTCGGAAATGAAAATTGTAGAAATTACAAACGGAATGCCAAAGCTATATACATATACCCTTGTGTACCACAGGTGAAGGGTATAAAAATACAAACGTGTATTTTGTTAGTGTAAAACAAAACGATATGTCAAAAATACACAAAAATTTGACAAGTGGTCCCTAGAAGTAGTCAACAGCTGATAATCAGCTGACCTAATAAGTTCACCTTATTGAATTCGCCTTGGTATTATATGAAGTGGCTTGAATTGTAGAATGCAATAATATAAAAAAATTTACATAATGGTTCAAATATAATAATTAAAATATTAGCACATATTTTAAGGCTTATACCAAAAATTTATTGTAAATAATTTATTCTAGGCAAGCAAAATTCAGAAACCTCTTTAAATTTTTTTTACATTATTTATATTAAATATTTAGCTATCTGTGTGCATCATGCATATCACGAAACAAGGAAATAAAGAACAAGTAAGAGTTCTATATTTGGCCGTTCCAAATTTTATATATCCTTCATCTTATTAGTATGAAATACTTACATACATACATATACAAAACATACATATATATACCTATGTATGTTAAAAATAAAATAAAAAAAAAATTTATGTATGTATGCAAGGCATATTTATTCATCAGGTAATTGCAGTTCCAAGAAAATTTTTTTGTTTATATTTTTACATATGAAGTTTGACATTTGAAATTAATGAGAGAGAAGAGAAAATTGTTTTTTATCTATAGACTTTGACAGCTGAAACTTAAAATAAGTGAAGAAAAAAATAATCAGCTGACGAAACAAGAGTACCTGATGAATAAATATGCCTTGGTATGTGTGTTTAAAAAATAAATAAAAAAAAAATTAAAAAAAATATATAAAAAATATATAAAAAATTTATTTTTTGTCTTAGCTGGGATTCGATGACACGTTCACTCTGACCAGAATACCACGTTTGTATGTATGTATGAGTTGTCATAAAAAAACGAGGTGGTCGTGGTTTTTTCATCATATCTTAGTTGTTTATGTACCGATTTTTCTAATTTTCAATACCGATCTGCTCCCGAATATTTCTGATTTTTTAGCACCTCACAGGCGATGTCGGGGGCTTAAAAAAGTTGATTTTAACATACACACGGACAGACTGACAATGCTTAATCGATTCCCCTATTCATAAGCTTTCAGAAAATATATCTTTATGGGGTCGGAAATGAAAAATGTAGAAATTTCACACGGAATAACAAACCTATATGCATACATACATATGTATACACTTTTTTACTTTTTTGTGGCGCTTCGAGAGTACCTATTATATTATTGTACTATAATTTGTTCGATTATTTCCTAGGCGATCGAACTGATATTTCCTGAAGATGCTACACGAAGGAGTAGCGAAATATTGAAAAGGAAATAAAACATTGTTTAATTTTTGTTGTTTTTATATAAAAAAACTGTTGCATGACCTTAGGTTTAAATAATTAAATATAAAAATTAAGAATTGAGGTGAAAAAAAATATGTAAAACTTATTAACTTAAAGGTTTAAAAGTGCTTTCCTGATAAAACTATAAAAACAGATGTAAGCTGTTTTATATTATTGCTACAGATTTATATGTATATACATACATATATGATATGCTTCTGGGGTTATTTGTACAAAATTTCTGTAACACATTTGTAAAATAGATATTTTTCAACTACGATTCGAAATTTCTGCAATTGAAAATTACAACGTCTGAAATTAATGAATTTATATTATATTAAGAATACATATAATTGTAAATGGTGTAATAAGTGTTTAATAAAGGTTTGTAAATGTTTATTAGATTTTTGAAAAAAACATTTAAACATAAAATAAGTGCAAAATACAAATTTAAAAGATTTCAGTGAAACTTCGTATATTGGTAACAATAAGTACATATGTATGTTAACATATATGTAAGTATATGCATGAGTTTTTGTCAGTTTTGTTTTATTAATGTGCAATTATTAGAATCGTACATTCATGCATATGTACATACATACATATAGGTATGTATGTATTTTCTTTAATTCGTACAATTTTGTAAATCTCAACAATGCTATTTAAAATGTAGAATACTTCAAAGCCTGACGTATAGTCATACAGTCAATTTCATCAATTTTTATAGAATTCGATTTTATATTTATTTCCTCCTCTTGCATGACTTGGACATGAAGTAAATAACGCAAAGATGCCTTATTCTCCTGAATCTTTTGCAATAATTTACACATCGATGCTTTTAAAGCATCTAGCTCATGATACAGAGCGTCTTGTACCTCGTCACATGTTAACTCTAGGCCAGGACGTGTTGCGCGATTGCTTAAACGCGTTAAACACAATTGTTGAGCTCGCTGTTTATCAGCTAAACCTTTTTCCAAATCATGAATATTATGTTGCACCTCGTTGATATGGCTCATCGTGTCGTTGTGTTTATTTTCCAAACATTTTTTTACATGCCGAAACTCTGCTATGCGACGTTCAAAAGCTTCGTTAGTACGATCTGTTTGATTTTCCATGTCTTCACATACTTGTTTAAGCAATAGATCAATATATGCTCGAAGTTGGGCAGCAGAATTTAATTCCTTCGCGTTACACTCCAAGTTCTTATAAGTTGTATGCTGCCATTCACCCAACGAATATTGACTAAAAACAAAAGATATACGAAATATATATTTTTATGGGTATGTATTTACTATATATGTTTTTTTAATAATTGGTTAATTCACAAGTGTATTCTCGTAATTTTTGAAAATTGAAAAATGGTTTAAAATATTGCAAGGAATGATTAAAATTATGTTTAAATCTATATACATATGTATATAAAAAATTGTTGCAAGTGCGTTGTGACTTTATAACTCAAGAATGGGCTCATTTATCCCAACCAAATGTTTAGGCTTTGTTCGGACTATTTAGTAGATGGTTTATGTGAAGTTTGCAGCGGTTTACGGGTAAAAAAGGGTAAAATCGGTAAAACAGTATCTCCGGGCTTTATTAAGATATCACAAAAATTCAGAAAGAGTCAAAGAGGCTGTTAAAAATAATTGGATAGGTGTCCGGTATTTTTTTGGAAATTTTGAGTTTTAAGGGGATAAAACAGGTAAAAACTGAATTTTGGTACTTTTTTGAACAGCATTTATCTTTGAGAGTGATAGCAATAGGAAAAAAAAATTGTAGTTTTACTATTTTTTTTGAATTTAGGGGAAAAAGGGCTAAAAACAGGTAAAATCGGTAATTTTGTATCTTTGAACCTAATGCATGTAGTTTTTTTTTATTATTTCACTTGATACGTAGCGAAGCACGTACCGGGCGACTAATATTTTTATATACACAAGACAAGATATCACACCTTGTGAAGTCTCCAAATATGAATGTACTTATGCCTTGGGATAAATGTTTAACGATTCGAGATTCAATAGCATATGGCTTGTTTTGTTTTTACCTTGCGTTTAAATTAGACAGAGTTTTGTCAAACAAACGTCAAACACCATACGTACATAAAAAACAGTGTCAAAATAGTGTTGTTTTTTTCAAGATTGACATTTGTTAAGACACAACACTAATATCTTTAAAATTAAGTTAACTTTATATGTATACTAGCTAATACCCGGTGTGCTTCGCCACTCCAAATTTTAGTATTTAATTCAAATGGCAGGTGCCACGCCCACTATTGGTAATGCACCTATTTCTTGCCTAAATGTTCATTTGGGTGTCAAAGTTGCTCTTGCAAAATTTTACTACTCTAATCGATATCGTTTTCCAAATATACGAATTTTAGTATTTAATTCATATGTTGGTGCCACGCCCACTATTGGTAATGTACCCATTTTTTCCATAAATGTTTATTTGAGTATCAAAGTTGCTTTTGCAAAATTTTACTACTCTAATCGATATCGTTTTCCAGATATACGAATTTTAGTATTTAACTCATATGGTAGGTACCACGCCCATTATTGATAATGCACCCATTTTTTCCATAAATGTTTATTTGAGTATCAAAGTTGCTTTTGCAAAATTTTACTACTCTAATCGATATCGTTTTCCAAATATACGAATTTTAGTATTTAAGTCATGTGGCCACGCCTACTATTGCAAATGTTCGTGTGGATGTCAAATTTTACCGTACTTAATTTGAAGACTCTAGCTGCATTAACTTTCGTGATATATAATATTTAATACTTATTCTTTAATAGGGCTTGGCACCCCGCCCACTTACAATTTCAAACCAAAGTATAGCCTATAGTTCCTTCCAGACATACAGAAAGATTCTGTGAAAATTTGAAGGAAATCGGTCCAGCCGTTTAACCGTCTATAAAGCACAAACAAACATACAAACACACATTGATTTTTATATATATAGATTATATTTAAATAGTTAAATAAAAAAATAGTTAACATCTTCCCTACAAAATTTAGTACGCTATAGTTGAAGATAACCGACTTATAAATTTAAATTTTATTCACTTTTTTCCTTCTTCTGTAAAATAAATGAAAACTTTAAGATACACCATCAATATATTCAATATGTGTCATAAGGTTTTTCATGTTTGTGTTAATTTTTTTTAGTTAAAAGTATTGTAACTTTCAATGGCTATTACATATGCTCTGTCTTACTAAGAAATATTTTAGTAATGACTTGATTTGTTATGTGATACGTATGTGCTTATTTTCAAACATTTATTTAGATACACACGCAATACAATTTCTTGTTGCGAAAACCATTTCATTAAACAAGTGGATTGATTTTTTAATTTCAAATTAACGTATCGCAAAATAATCTAACCGAATTTTCGCCTTAAAAGAACCGGTTATTAAAATCAAGTACTTACATACATATATATTTCTATAAAAGTAAGAACTTATTTAAGTCCCTATTTATAAGCGACCGTAATAAGTACTTATACCAGTCCCTTTTTGTAAGCGAGGGGTGGTAAGTACTTATTTGACTCCCTATTTGTAAGCGAGTGTGGTAAGTGCTTGCCTCCAATGACGTCGCCGTGTTAAAATAAAGGGTTTAGGTGCCAAATTGTAAGTAGTGAAGAACAGTTTTCTAGTACTTTTAACTCATTATTTTGCAATGTGTTATTTTGCTGGGGACGTAACGTCACGCATGAGAAAGCAAAATTACAACAAACATGCGCAATGCGTAACCTTGTATTTATTATTCTTGTGATGTAATGTTAATGGTTATAATCATCAATAACGCTAGTATCGCGAACCAAAAATACGTGGGTCACGCTGTATAGGAGCATAATGAAAAGAGTTTAACCTTTTTTCGTACGTATGGTTCTTGTCTGCGACAAGGTGCGTAATGCTGATAATCGCCTGCAAAAATTGTAAATCAAACTAAATTTGTAACAATATACAGTGCGGGACAAACAGCAAGTACTTTCACTTTATACATTTTATATTCTTAAAATAAAAAGACCTAGCCTAATGCAATACTCAATAAAATTTGTTATTGAATTCTTAGTTATTAAAATATAAAAAAACTTATCATTCTTCTGTTACTTTTAATGCAAATTTATTTATCAGGTAGTTCTGATTCGTCAGCTGATTATTATTTTTATACCCTTCACACAGTGAAAAAGGGTATATATAGGTTTGTCATTCCGTGTGAAATTTCTACAATTTTGATTTCCGACCCCATAAAGTATATATTTTCTGAAAGCTTATGAATAGGGGAGTCGATTAAGTCCTGTCAGTCTGTCCGTGTGTATGTTGAAATCAACTTTTTGAAGCCCCCCGACATAGGTTGGACCCGGGTAAGGTATTAAAATATCAGAAATATTCGGGAGTAGATCAGTATTGAAAATCAGAAACATTAGTACATAAACAACTGAGATATGAGCAAAAACCCACGACCACCTCGATTTTTTTTTCACAAAAACAACATTACAACAACAACATACATACATACAAACGTGTATACTGGTTAGAGAAAACGTGGCATCAAATCCCAGCTGAGCCAAAAAATTTTTTTTTTAATTTTTTTAAAATTTTTTTTTATTTTTTTTTTTTTATTTTTTATTTAATATATTATTTATATTTTTATACCCTTCACACAGTGAAAAAGGGTATATATAGGTTTGTCATTCCGTGTGAAATTTCTACAATTTTCATTTCCGACCCCATAAAGTATATATTTTCTGAAAGCTTATGAATAGAGGAGTCGATTAAGCCCTGACCGTCTGTCCGTCTGACCGTCTGTCCGTGTGTATGTTGAAATCAACTTTTTGAAGCCCCCCGACATAGGTTGGACCCGGGTAAGGTATTAAAATATCAGAAATATTCGGGAGTAGATCGGTATTGAAAATCAGAAACATCGATACATAAACAACTCAGATATGAGCAAAAACCCACGACCACCTCGATTTTCTTTTCATAAAAACAACATTACAACAACAACATACATACATACAAACGTGTATACTGGTTAGAGAAAACGTGGCATCGAATCCCAGCTGAGGCAAAAAAATTTTTTTTTTTTTAATTTTTTTTTTATTTTTTATTTAATATATTATATCGTCACCTAATATGCAAAAGGGCGTAACAACAAAAAAATTCAAAATCGAGTTTTTGATTGATTATAATGCACCAAACTAAATTACATGTCTCTCCAGAATTTTGAACTTATACGTCAAGAAAAAATGAATTTACAAACGAAATTCAAAAGGCCGTAACAACAAGTGTATAAATTTCAAAAACAAAAAGGCGTAACAACACACGTGAATAAAAAAACTGACTCTTTTTATTTTTGAATAACTAAGTTGCCTACGATTTTTTTGTCAATTTGTGTTTGTAATTTTTTCGTTTAATGTTAACGGTAATAATTTGAGTGAGTGGTATTGTGAAAAAAATAAATAAATATTAAAATATTTGTAAAAAAAAAGTAAAATGGAAAATAATAATAATGAAACTGAACATAGTGCCAAAAAAACAAATAAAAGACTGGAAAATAAAAGAAAACGGATGAATGGCAAAGCATACGAAGGATTTTCCATGGGAAAAGTATGTGAAAGAAATCCAAGAGATTTAAAAGTGGGATGTTCATCAACTTATTGTGATAAAAGTAAAGTTCGGCATTGCAACCTTTTTTCAGAAGACATGCGCAAGGAAATATTTGATCGGTTTTGGAAGATGTCATGGGAACAAAAAAAAGTGTATGCAAGTAATCTTATTGAACGCATCAATAGAAAACGTATTTACGTAGAAAACTCACGGCGATCTGTTACTAAATTATATTATTTAATAAATAATGCTGTTCGTGTTCAGGTATGTCAGCAAATGTTTCTGTCAACGCTGGGTATAAGCGAAAAAATGCTTAGACTTTGGGTAGATTCCACTGACTTGCATGGTACCCAAATGTGTCCAGAAGAAGAAAATACTTTAAGATCTGTGGCTAAAAGAGTTACAAAACAAGGAAAACAGTACGAGGAACGTCTAAACTTTTTCAAAAAATGGTTAGAGGATGTTCCAAAGCTGGAGTCACACTATCGACGTAAATTTACCACTAAATTGTATTTGCAGTCGGATTTTAAAACATACACACAAATATATCAATTTTATTCTAAAGACTGCGAGTCTCATAAAGAAAACGGAATTGCTCCCATATCTTTTACTATGTTCATGTCAGAACTAAAAAAACAAAATGTTTCTATATTCAAGCCAAGAAATGATATGTGTGACATTTGTTTATCATATGCTGCAAAAAACGTATCCCAGGCACAGTATGACAGCCATAGACAAGAAATTGAGAATATGAGAGAAGAGAAAATAAATGACATTGAAAATGCTAAGTCTGGATTAAGTTCATTGCTGTGCATTGATATGCAAGCTGTGAAACTCCTTCCACAATCAAATGCAAATGCATCATACTATAAAATGAAATTGCAAATACACAATTTCACCATTTATAATGTCATTACGCATGACTCTGACAACTATGTCTGGGATGAAACCGAAGGGAATTTGGTTGCATCTACATTTGCCACTTGTATAATAAAACATTTAAGAAATCTAATACTTACTTCGCCAAATATTCATCATATTGTTATATACTCTGATGGGTGTTTTTATCAGAATAAAAATGTGGTGTTGTCCAATGCTCTAATTTCCTTCTGTGTTGAAAAAAACGTAACAATTGAGCACAAATATTTGATAGTTGGGCATACTCAAATGGAGTGTGATTCCACACATTCTCTTATTCAACGTAAAATAAATAATAAGCTCATTAATTTACCTTCGCAATTTGTCGATCTTATAAAAGACTCACGAAGAAATCCATATCCGTTAAAAGTACATCATTTAGATCATACATGCTTTCTTGATTACGACTCGCTTCCAAAGAGATACCTATCTATTCGACCAGGTAAAGAATAACTATTTGATGCTCTACATATTCATTAAAAATTTTACTAATTTAAATTCATTTATAGGTAAAAAAGGAGATCCCACGGTAAACATGATTCGCGCCTTGGCATACGACAACACTGGAATCATTTATTTTAAAACAAATATTGCAGATGAATATGCGATTCTTCCACAACGAACAGCAAAAAAATTCACTGATAAAGAACCTTGTCGATTACATACTCAAAGATTAAAAATTTCAAAGAAGAAATGGGAACATCTTCAAGACCTCAAATCTATACTTCCTACAGATTGTCATTACTTTTATGACAACATTCCATTTATAAATTAAATATAAATTTATTTTACATTCTATACTGAAGTATTTTTCTTTTTCTAAAATAAATTATTACATACATATTTAATGAATTTAACATTTTTTTAGTTTTTTATCATTTGAAATATTAAATTAATAGATATTTTAAAATATTTATGTACTGTGTAAATACAATGAATTTTAATAAATTTTGTTTTTAATAATAATAATAAATAATAAACTTACTACAAAACATGTTTATTACTTAATAAAGTGGGAAGAATACTTATATTCTAAAAACAAAATCACCATTTCTCATGTTTAATGTTGTTACGTCTTTTTGTTTCAGAAAATCGAATGCCAAAAAGGCGTAACAACCATAACTTAAAAAATATTAACAAAAAATAAAAAAAATCTTAAGAAATAAGTCTGTAGTCGTGTTATAAGCAAGACAATAAAATATGTCTTTTAAATCTAAAATATCTTTAATTCTACAACGTTTTTTGCTTCTCCTATAAAAAAATAAAATGTGTTGTTACGTCCTTTTGCATATTAGGTGACGATATATATTTTTATTATTATTTTTTTTTATTTTTTTTTTTTTAATTTTTTTTTTATTTTTTTTTTTGTTTTATATATATTATATATGTATATAATAATTTTTTTTTTTTTAATTTTTTTTTTAAATTTTTTTTTTTAAATTTTTTTTTTATTTTTTATTTTTTTTTTTGTTTTTTTAACATACATACGTGAATTTACTGTTATTGCATGACTACACGTTGTGAAGGGTATATAAGATTCGGCACGGCCGAATATAGCGCTTTTACTTGTTATTATTATTTTTTTTTTAAATTTTTTTTTTAATTTTTTTTTTGTTTTATATATATTATATACATAATAATTTTTTTTTTAATTTATTTTTTAATTTTTTTTTTTGTTTTTTTAACATACATGCGTGAATTTACAATGGGACGTTTTTATATATGTATTTTTTTATATGTATGTACGTATCTCATATGGGATAAATGGTGACACAAACCACTGTTATTGCATGACTACACGTTGTGAAGGGTAAATAAGATTCACATGGCCGAATATAGCGCTCTTACTTGTTTTTACTAACTTATTTGAGACTTCAGCTGTCAAAGTTCATGGATAAATAATAATTCTCTTTCTTCTCTGATAAATAAATATGCCTTATTAAAATCAATAAAATAATTTTGATAGCAATAATGAGGCGACAAATTTTTATCCACAGTTGAAGTTTTAGGAATTAAAACTAAACTGAAGTAGTTTTTTTTTAAACACTTGCTATAAAAGAATGTTAAAAGTGCCGTTATATATCTTACGTTTTATTTTAATTTAATTGAAAGTATTGTTTAAGGGCGAACTTTTTTATAATGGGCCGTAAACAAAAAGAAACAACTGAAGGTGAAAGAAAAATTGTGTTAGACTTACATACATACATAAACAAAATAAATCATTAGCCCTAGCATTATTTATAGAATTAAAAAGTGTTTCTAAATATTTATCAAGTGGAAGGACTTGCTGTGTTAAAAGTTTAGTCCGGCACTGTATGTATATAAAACACAATTGCCGATTTTTTTTTCTATTGTATTCATAATAACCAGGACAAGCTCGACGGATTTCACTGATCTTATTTTTGTTTTATTTGAAATAACCATGATAACTTTTAAATAGAAAATAAGTTTTAATTAATTTTCTCTATTACAAAGAAAATTAATTTGCTGTAATATTTCCGCATGTGTGTAGATCATAACTAAAGGACGGTCTGACGGATTTCGCTGGTTCTTCTTTTTTTGTATTCATAATTACCAGGACATGGTTCACTATTATTATGAAAATTAAAGAATCTGTTCGTAGGATCTACCATTAAAAAATATGTTTTCGCTTTTTCTATTTGAGTTGTATTTGTAATAACCAGGGCAAAATTTAATAAAAGAAACGAGAAAATAAGACTTGTAATCTAAAGTACAAAGAAAAATGATTTTAAATGATATTTTGGTTCATATGAAAAATTAAATTATTATAACAATTAAAGAATCTGTTCGTGGGATCTCGCATTTAAAAAAAAATATTTTCTTACGACTCAACGCTTTTTGCTGATTTTTTTTTTTTTTTGTTGCATTATCAGGACAAGATTCATATCAAAAAAATTTAAAAAATGAGGCGCGGTATTCCGAATATAAAGAAAATAAATTTTATATATGTACAATTGCTGAATGTTTGTAAGTGCATCAATTGACAACAGCTCGACCGATTTCACTAATTCTTTTTGTGTTGTATTTGCGATAACCAGGACATAATTCGATTAAAGAAACAATGAGAAAGTAGGGCGTGAGAAAAATTATTTTAAACGGTATTTTGGAAATATTTTTAAAATATTTTTAAATTTCTTATATGACATTTATATTTAAATGGACTTAAAGGGGAAACTATATTTATAAAAGTCTTTATTTCACTTGTGCGAAACCGCGTCGGATCTCTAGTTACATTATAAATATAAAAATTGGATGGTTTTTCCTCGATCACATCGAAAAGATTAAATAGATTTAAATCATATCTATATGAAATCGCTAAAGGCTATAATACGCGACATGTTTTTCACATCTGACTTGACAAATTCCACACTGATAAATACGAACATGTCGTGTGTTACCTTTAAAACATTACTTCTGTAAAAACATCTGACAAAATTTCAATTAGAGCGTGCTCTTTTTTCTTCTGTCAAAACATCTAACATCAGCCGTTGGCAGAAATCTCTGCTGCTGCAAAGCAGTCAGCGACGGTTGCCTGTAAAAGTACAATTAGACGGGCATGAAGATTTACATATGTCTCACAAATTTTAAAGTCAGATGTAAAACACATGCCGTGAATTAAGCCTTTAATAAGATTAACACAAAATATACCTTTTGTCCGCAACATCGTTCTATAATGTAAAAATTAAAGTCAGATCTTTAAATTTTGATACAAGGTCAAAATAAGCGAATAAGGTAATAAAGTTTTGAAGATCTAACCAATTTAAAAACCGTTTAAATTTTACATAGCATTGCATTTAAAGAAAATCTGATAGTTTAGATACTTCAGCTGCAGAAAAGTTCAAACTTAAATTGGAGGTAGGTATTCAGTAACAAAAGTTTTAAATGCTGATAAAACAAGATTTTTTTTGGAGGCGATTGCCAGAAAGAACGTTTGGGTCTTAATCCGAAAATCTAGTAAATACAGACTTACAATTTTTCGGGAGGAAGTGCATTTTAAATATAATTCAGTTATAATTAACCAATATAAAAACACAATTAGCTTTCTGTTCACTGGCATGCAAATAAATAGCACGAATGAACATAAACAATTGTTCTGTTCCCAACCTTTTTGAAAATAATAACCCGGAGCTCAAACCAAAAAAGCTAGGAGACTTAAATTTTACCAGAATATTTCTTATACACAAGGTTTGTTTGGTATTTGGTTTGTTCGGCTAAATCGGAATATTAGGAAGAAAGTTATAGATCGTAATGCAAGAGTAGGTCAAAAAACTATGTCCTTCCAACTTCGAATAAAATGAAATTCTGTCCAGACGCATTAACGTAGAGCCATAAAATTTCGATTGTATATTTTCTGAGTAAAAAAATATTTTTTCCCTGAAATTTGCTTTAATCTATGCATTAGGAAAGGAGTTATAGATCAAAATGTACGAAAATTTATACCGTACACCGTCACGTAATAAAACTGACAAAATTAGATATAAGATTCTGAAATATTGAAAACATTGCTTTATGGTCAAAGGCTTTTTACTAACCGAAAAAAATGTGACACGCCCACTTCCCATATAACGCTTTACCTCAAATTTATATAATTTCTCTATGAATAAAGATTCTGGAAGAATAAAGGACTCTGTATTGAAATATCTAAGTTGTATTTATTAGCAGAAACTTTATTGACTTCACTGAAAGACTAACTTTACGAAAATATTTTACTATCTATCGAAGTTATACAAAGAAAGTGATACATGTTTTAGTTTTAGAGAGTACATCAAATTGATAGTGGGTAAAAAAAGAGTGCTCTTACTTGTTAATTATAAAAAAAAGATTTTCAAGACAATTAAGTGCTATAAATTATAAAAAAATTTTGGCGTTCATTAAATGCGATGTTCGCTGAAACGAATTCATTAAGCGGGAAAACTACCGTATTTCAAAACATAAAAGAACATCATAGGTATTTGGAAAAAAAAATTATTAACATCATTTGCAATGGTATAATAATTATCTATTAAAATGTTTACCACAAACAAAAAAAAAAACCAAAAAAAATACATTATCTTTTTGTTACTAAACTTACCAATGATGATGGGCTAAATCACCTCCTCGTAAATTATGTGAATCTCTTAGAGTCAAGTTTTTTTCATCAATCAGTAGCGATTTGTCTTTTTGTGATAAATCTTTATCTAATAAATACATTGTCGCACGTAACTTACGCAACTGTTCATTTGTTTCTTTCAAGACCTTGTCCATTAGACATTGACAGCCCTTGATGACCTTTAATTCACGGCGTAAGTTGCGATCAACTTCATCCTCGCACAGGTCTACTCCTAAACGGCCTTCTCGCATTACCAAACAACGTTGACAAATCGCTAACGATTTTTCCTTCAAAAAACCAATGGCATTAAGTACACGACAACGATATGTGTGTAAAGCCTCTTCTTCCAAGAGAGCTGTTTTCTTTTGTTTATTTAATTCATCGCAAAGAAAACGTATTTCACTGGCTCTCTCGCGTAAATGGTGTTCAACTTCTCGTTGCCAGTTGCGGGTCGTATCATTAACATCATCCACAACACGACGGGATTCTCTTTAAATAAAATGCAATCGATTTGTTTCAAACTTTTACATACATACATATACTTATGTACATACATATGTATGTATCTATGTATGTACTTACTCCACTATACGTTCGGCCATCCTTTCCTGGTCACATGTTATACGAAATTTTATTTTATTATTAAAATCCCAATCTTCATCCGAATATTTTGGTGGTAATCTGGCCATAGAACCCATGCTTTTACCACACAAATGCAAGCCAGTAATACGTTTACTTCTTATATTGGATAACATGCTAAATTTTCAAAATTTTAATCAATTCAATAAAACTTTCGAATATAAATTCCGTTCTTTTTATTAAACGTCCTGCTGTCAGTATTCAAAAATTATAAACTTCTTTAATTTTATTTTTTTTTTCTACAAAAGTATTTTTGTTTTTTTTTTCCAATAATTTTAATGTATCACCATAACTACAGATTTATCCGTCTCAAAATATAATTCCTCTATATTTGTTAACCTCTCAAGAGTTAAAACCTACTTTTGCTCAGTTAAGAATAATAAACTTTTTGTTTATGCAACTCTGGTATATTATTTGAATATGTAATTGATGTCTTTACATAAAAAACATTTTTTTCATGCAATATGTATGTGTGTATGTATGTACATACATTCATACATACATACATTCATACAAATTAAGTTTTCCAATGGTTATGTTATTGATCATACAACATAGGCATGTAAATACATACATATATATTTTTGTTGGTTACCTAGAGTGAATATACATTTTAATTTATTGTACGCTAGTTAGATACACTAAAATATTACTGCCTAATTCACAACCTGCCGTAGGATTGTATGACATCAGATATAAAAATAGTTACCATAGATATGGTAGATATGCCAGTCTGGTTACAATCCAAAATTAATTTTTTAACACAGAGTTAGACAAGATTTATTATATACATAATACATACACATACATATGTAAGAATTAATTATAAGCAAATATATAATTTTTTGTTTTTTTTTTTAAATTGGGTTTTAGAGTTATTTGAAAAATTGTTTTTTTTTATCTCGAGTATTTTGAAAATTTTGAATACTTCAGTTCGCTTAAACGGCCATTGGACAACTCCGTTTTAAGCACGCTATACAAAAAAATTTAAGGTTTCGAATTTTTTTTGCAAGCGGTTTCTCATATATGCCGAACATTTGATTACTTTAGCTTTAATTTAAAAATTTGAGAATATTAAATGAAAGTGTTTTCAACGTCGTATACTTACATACATATATCGATGGTTTAATATGGACAGGGTGTCATATCTCGATCTTCTGTTATTTTTCAGGAGAAACCTGAAACTATAAACCCATTATTTTCGCCATGGCTCATCAAATTATTCAGAGAAGATGTTTTTTTGTAAGTGGACTGCCAGGAAATGTTAAAAACTCGAGTTCGCCCTTTTTATATTAAGCCATAGATCTTGTTGAATATGTATAGCTACATTTTTAAATATTATTTTATTTAACTTATCTTACATTTATTCCGATACTAATTTACTTATATGTTTTGCTATTATTTTTTATTTTATTGATTTCGAACAAGAAAAAATTTAATAATAATTTTATGTTAACCAGAAGATTTTTAAATAAAAATCTTATACAAATTGTGGGAAAATATCCATAATTATATACAATGAGTTTATGAATATTTTACTTAATATATTTCTAAATCTGTTATGGATTAGTATTAATCACATTCAAAAATCGTAATCAAATTCATAAATATGTATGTAATTGCATTAGTAAGTACACACATATGTAGATACTTACATACTTACTTATGTACGTTTGCATGTTTGTTTGTTATACATACCGCAAGAGGGTATTAACTCGAAATTCCAAAAGTTTCAGTAAAGACCAAAATTAGTTTGCCATTGCGTTTGAAAATTTAAATACATTTTTTTCAATTAATCTAAAAAAAAAACAAGGAATTTAAGTTCACAATTGGCTAATAAACAAGGTGTCCTAAGTGTCGTATTGTCATAATGTCAAAATTTTACAATAAGCAAAAGGTAGGTAAAACATTTTTGAATAGTTTTCACATTTATAGGAATATTTGTTTTTTAAACATAAAATGACACTTAGAACACCCTTGTGAATTAGCCAAATGTGTTACTCAGAAAGGAGCTGATTATTTTTTGCTCTATTTTGTTCTGGGTAGGCATTGTGTCAAAAATGTATTTTTGTTGTTGTATGTGTGCAAAAAAAATTTAATTTGATTTGCTTTGCTTTTAAAAATATATAAATTGATCGTGTTTTAATAACAATTTTTAAATTCGACTGTAAACGTTGTTTATTAGCTGTGCTGACAAAAAAAAATCGTTAAAAAACTTGTCAAATTTTTAGGCAGAAATAATTTTTAAAAAGATTAATATTTTTTTAAATACTGTATATCAAGTTACAAAAGCTTTTAACAAATATTTTTAAGCTAAAATACAAGCCGAAGTCTAGTAAATTATCATTATCATTAGCATTCTTATAAAGATAATGGTTAAACTTAAAATAGTAAATTTTATATCGTTTTTCTTGATAGAAGAGTAGAAACTAAAAAAAAAAACAAAAACGAAAATGGTTTGAGATAAAGGAGTAGACGGAATAAAAGAAAAATTTTTACAGTGAATAGATGTTGTTTGTTTAAAACTTTCGAGTTAATACCCTCTTGTTTACCAAGCGTGATATATATGTATGTACATACATATATCTTTGAAGTTAGACAAGAATGTCTTCAGTCAGAATCTGCAGTTTTTGTTTAATACAAAACAAAATAAGAATTTTTCTTAAGTATTGGCCAAAAAGCAAATAATTATGATCGAAAGCATTTGGGCTTGACTTAAGGCCCATACCTAAAAAAGAGCGTTGAGCGTCAAGCGTTACAATTTTGCATGTATTTTGTTATTGTAACAAAAGCAAAAAACATGTAAAACTCCAACGCTTGACGCTCAATGCTCTTGTTTAGGTATGGGGGTAAGTTATTTATAGAAAATATTAAACATAAACATACGTAATAATAAATTATATTAGGAGTGGGACTTAGATTTTCTCTGCTATATTCAAACCGTTTTCTTTGATAGTGGTGTAAGGTGTTTTTTGACAAAAAGTAAGTAAGTTACTTATTATTTAATTTGAATGCAATCTGCTATAAGCTTGTTATCTGATATAAACAAGTGCCGAAAATAATCTTTTACAATGTTCATCACTTTTTATACCCTTCACCTGTGGTGCACAAGGGTATATACATATAGCTTTGTCATTCCGTTTGTAATTTCTACAATTTTCATTTCCGACCCCATAAAGTATATATTTTCTGAAAGCTTATGAATAGAGGAGTCGATTAAGCCCTGACCGTCTGTCCGTCTATCCGTCTGTCCGTCTGCCCGTCTGTCCGTGTGTTGGTTGAAATCAACTTTTAGAAGCAACTATATGTTCCTCAAATCTGTATATGGTATCAATCTCTTGGAAATATCCAGGAATGAATCGCTATTGAAATTCAGCACAATCGCCCCATAACTTTCTGAGATATGAGCAAAAAACCACGACCACCTCGTTTTTTTCACAATTACAACAACAACATACATACATACATACATGTAAAAAACATACCAAACAAAAAAAATTACAAAAAAAAAATATTAAAAATAAAAAAAAAATATTAAAAAAATACAAAAAAAAAATTTAAAAAAATTTTAAAAAAAATTTTAAAAAATTTTTTAAAAATTTTTCTAAAAAAATTTTTTAAAAAAATTTAAAAAAAATTTAAAAAAAAATATAAAAAAAAATAATAAAATATAAATAATATATTAAATAAAATAAAATAAATTTTTTTTTGGCTCAGCTGCGATTCGATGCCACATTTATTATAACGTGTACGTATGCACGTATTTTATATGAGATGAATGGTGATACAAACAATTATTATTGCATGACTACACGTTGTGAAGGGTATATAAGATTCGGCACGGCCGAATATAGCACTGTTACTTGTTCAATATAAATTTGCATAGTAAATGAATTTAAACATATTTTAAAAGTGGTGCTAGTCAACGCCTTGTTTTTAATTTATTAAATTCCTTAAAAATTTTCTTTTAAGATTTAAATTTCCTAGTTTTATTTGAATTTTTTCTACATCAAAGTGTATTAGTGTACATATGTTTAATAAATTTAAAAACTGAACATAAGTATGAGCACAGTAATATTTAATATGTATTCAAGACAAAAAACAGTGGATTATGAATTTAAAAGGATAACTCATTAATCATATATAGTCGATTCCTTACCCACTTTTTTTTTAAATGGTCCGCAAACCATTTCATTTATTAAATCGTATATAAATAATATAAAATTGACTAAGACCACTCACTATCAAAGAGAACGGCTCAATTAGATTATGTTTGCTCTTGCTTACACATACATACATATTTATAATGTTGGTTTCATACATACATACATAAGTGGACGTATAATAATTTCATTTTTAAATATAATAGAAAATTGAATTTAAATCTGCAAAATACTTTGTAATATGAACATATGTATCTAATTCTTACATATTAATTTTTTTTATATTTTTATGTGTATGTATAAAAATAAGAGTATGCATTTGTGTGTGAGTTAACATGTTTTATACTCGTTCATATATATTAGTAATGCAACGAATATTCTCATTTGGTGAATACTTGCACATTTCATAATGTTGCCTCGACTGCATATCATTAAAAAAAAAACGCATTTAATGTACCTAATTGACATTAGACGAGGCATAATTTTATTAAGTAAATTGCAATAACTTTTTCAGCTGTCTGTCTGTCTGTTTTTTTTTTATTGCAAGTAGTTTTATTTAAAAGACGATTTACATAAATTCCTTTTAAGTCCTATAAATTTTTTAAATTAGATTGTGTTTAAATACTATCTGCCTTATTCATAATAATTATTAAAGCAGAATTAGCGGAGCGTATCTCTTATATCTAATGTATCAGCTGTTTGTTTTTAGTATAAAAACTGACATATTCGCACTAAGCACCAACTATTTCGTAGATTCACAAACCTGTTTGATTTGCTAAACTCACATGATATTGATATATACTCTCAACTAATTAGTTTAATTAAGGAAATAATATACGTGATCGTTTTTAATTAACTTGAAAGGCTACCGTCAGTCACACACAGCGTTAAATTCGAGAAAGTAGGCATTCTCAATGCCCAACTTGAACGAGACATATTTCGACCAGCTATAAACACCAACTCTATTTGGTCTACTCTCGCCCTTCGCTACACGTTTGCTTATTGCGGTTATTCTAATTCATTTCAACCCGAAGCAAAAAAAAAGTATACAAACTGATCAAAAACATATGTCATGTTTTTTAAAGTTCTTTCTATAACTGCACCAATGTGTTTACAGTACGTTCCATTACAGTACGGATAAAGCAACGCTCGTCTAAGGAGGCCTTTAAAAGTGTATTAAGGGTTTTAAAATTGATTTTATTATGAACCACGGTATAAAAAAATATGAATCATTAGAATATTTATTTAATTTTATGATATAATTTCTTTGATAGTGGGTAACTAAATAGGCATTTTTGAAATGCATATTCCTTACATCACTAACATACATATTTACAAGCACATACGTACGTATATATGTATGTATGTTTTGTTGATTTATGATTTCTGTTTGATTGTAATTAATTTGTATCTAAACTTGTTAGTTAACATAAGTTGGTGTTTCTTGAATAGATTTAATGTTCTGTATTTTTTTTTTCTATTTTCCATTTACATAAACAGGCAGTGTAAGTTATCTTTTATTTTTATTTTCTATTTCTGTTGATTATATTATTATCAGTTGTATGTTGCTTTATCAGATCCTTTTTATAAGATTTATAAAAAATGCAGAGTACTTAATTGAAACTTAGTTTTAATATATAATTTTATGTTCACATTTTGCAAATATTTGACAAAATAGACTTATCGACTTAAATATATTTTATTTTCTTTTCTAAAAAATAAATATTTATTTAATTTCAAAATGATCTTTATTGAAACGATCAATTGCAATATCAACACAATGTTATGGACTTGTGCGCTACTTGTTACTTTAGTTCATTTTTGCCAACAATCAAGTTCATTATTTCACGAATTCCATATAAATTACATTGTGGTTCGAAGAAAAAATTTACCAGGTTGTTGCCAAAAATTAATTTAATTAACGGAATGACCCAACATTATTATTTGACACAACTCTAATTGTTATACTGATGTTTTAACTTTATTCAGTGTATGAAAAATCATAACATAAAACGAATATTAAAGTGATACTTTATTTGGGCAAATATTTACTACATGTGAAAGTAGCTTTAGAAAAATTAATAAAAAATATACATACATATATGTATCTATCTACATACATATGTACGTATTTTATAATTTTTTTTTTTCTCTAAATTATAAATTCAAAAACAATTTCATTCGAGTTATGCATACATACTACATTTAGCTACATATTAATTTTTTGTTTGAGGTAATTTTTTTTTCAGTTATTGGTTTAAGGTTTTAGTTTTCAAGTCCCAGACTTTCTTAAATTTTTTATTTTATTTTGATTTTTGAATAGGTTTTAAATATTTATAAAAATATGTAAACTTAGTTTTCAGTCGCATATGTGTAAATATTTTTAATAAACTGACTTAAAAAAAACAAACAAAAAACGCACTACGAGTATTATTTTTTTTTTAAATTAAATTGTGACAATTTATCCTATAAACAAAGTTGTTTGTAGCAATAGTGGCTTAATTGGATTTTTTTTTTTTAATTTTTATATTCAAAGTTTTTATTTATAAACAAATATTGACCATAATGTACAGAAATACATAACTGAATTTAAAAAATAAAACATAACGAAAACTAAAGTTAGAAAAAAAAAATCTCGTTGTCGTGCTAAGGCTTATTATGAGTGCCGCGATGTATTTTTAAATTTAAAATTATGGTTGTCGTGTTTAATACGACATAGTTCTTATTCACTAAAAAGGTAAGCGTTTCTGTTAAAATTGTTATGCAAAAAAAAAATGGTTTTGAATTCCCATTAAATTATATTTTTTAGCTTAGAATGACTTTTTGAGTCGAATAAGCTCGCCACCAATAATCCACGTGTTCTCGCGTCAGCGCATTCTACGCATTTTAAGTCCTTAAACGTTTTCTGCATTTTAAGTCACTTATCGCCCTTTTTGTAATTAACATAATGAGTTGATGGCACTCACTGGGCCAATTCAAAGTAGACTCTCATATTGTACTATGTCATATAATTCATATTAATATGACTAGTGACTTTGAACACCTTTTGTTAACAAATTATGTATTTAATACAAGAAAGAAGACAAAGAGATGACGCTGTTAAAAATTGTATGTATACAGGAAAGAAGAAAATATAAAATATTCTCTCTGAGAGGTGAGAAGCGAAGAATTCTCTCTGAGAGACAGTATGGTTAAAAGTATAACATAAACAATTTCTTATACATAGGAAACAAATATGTAAAGTCATATTATTTTTTTTTGTATGGGAATTACTAACAAAAATTTTATGCATACATAAAATAATATGAAATAGTACAAATATGACTGATATGCAACCACTTTGAATTGGCCCATTATGTAAATGTAATCGAAAACCTGTTTCTTTGTTCGTATGTTATTCGCGGACAAACTGCAAATCTGATCGCCATTAAACTTTGGAAACTTATATACATATAAATTTTATATATTTTTCTTAAATGTTTAAAGTTGGTGTGGCAAAATTCTGTTCAGTAGAAATTTCGACACACAAATAAAATTTCGATAGCCTTGCTCACCATAATATGAATTTAACATTTGATATTCAATGAAAAATTCGATAGCCAGCATATGTCGTATGTTTCATAATACGGGTCTAAATTGGTAGAATAGCGTACCTCGTTTTCGTTTGTTATTTCCTCTAGAAAATAAGGTATTATTTCGCGAAAGTGTCCTATATGTTAACCCATTTATTACGGTTCATCCATACCAAATTTTATCAAAATTCATTCAGTAGTTCAGGGCAGACAGACAAAAGTTATATAGGGAGATATTTTGTATTCCAGATAATTCACTGTGTTCAAGTAGCTAAATTTGGAACTAGGAAATGCAGTACACCTACTTAAAAAAAAAAATAGCACAAATGAGAAAAACATTACTTTTTTTAACTCAAAAATAACTATTCAAGTCATAACATACGTAGGTTAACTTTGTCATTTGTTTCATTAATAAAATAGTTATCCCTTAATTAAAAGGATATTTATTTAATACTAGCTGACTGCCCCGGCTTTGCACGGACGCTATTTACTGATGGTTAATATTTCATATAGAATTAAAAATTAAAACACAATTTTAGTGCAAAGGAAAAGTAACACAAATTTTGCTTAAGTTATTGAAAATTTTATAACATATGTATATAGATATGTAGGTAATCGATAGATTTTCAATTTTTAACGTTTGTCTTTAAGGTAGCATATACTTAGAAAAAATGAGAAGTCAATAGTAAGCAATATATTGAAAACTTAAATTTTATGAGTTTTATAAGGATTTTTTTTTTACAAACCATCTCTTGAAAATTTCAAATTGAATAATAAATAAAAATCGCTCCAGCCGTTCTAACGTAATCGAATTAAATACATGGACCGTTATATTTATATATAATAATAAATGCATAATTATATATATAATAATAAATGCAATACAGTTGTATAAAACTAAAAATATGAATTGTTTGTGTTACATCGTTGCCTCCATTTTGTTAATAAAAGTTTTACAGTGAATTTTTTTACAGTTATCACGCACAAACCATGTGATATGACAAAGTATTCAAACGAATAACGTTTAATTATTGTAAAAACACATTGCAATAATGGTACGTTTTTTCAAAACAGCTCGCTAATATCGTCCAGTATTCGGTTGCAATTACATACATACATATGTGCAAAATAAATCGCCAATAAAACTTTTAATTACAAAATTTGAGACCAAATTTACGCTAGTGAATATGAACACCATTGTTCGCTATCATTCTTCTCGGACATTCGAAAATATTGCCACAGTAAAAAAAGTGTGACCGAGAATACAGGAACTTTCATTCGGCATTTAACATCTCTAAAAGCTATGTAATTTTTTAACTTTAATTTTTATGTATTAAGAAATTAATTTAACTATTATTACTTATTAGAGTAATGTTATGACTATTTCGAACAATTCAATTCAACTCGAAAAATTAAATTCCACCGTAGTATTAACATTAAAAAATTATTTTATTTTATTATTATTATTAACAAAACAAGACGTCCTATTTAAATTTATAATCTCAAATTTAAATTTTGTTTAGAAGTTACGATATCCATTAAATCTTTGTAATATATTTAGTGATTAACGCTATAATACTTACAATGGCACAACAAATCCCTTCACTACTAAACCCTACATGCATAAAGCATATTAAAATCTTTTGCAACTGCCAATTATATATGTATTTAATTATGTGAAAAGTAGAAACAAGATCCTGGCAATTGACATAAGAAAACCAAGATTTAACATTATTAGTACTTATAAAGCTTTCATGGTATCCATCCTAAAGTACACCTACTAGAGAGACCGCGCCCTCTTAGGCATTTTTTTTTTTTTTTTTTTTTTTTTCAAACTAATATTTATTGTATCTTCATATATGTTTATGAACTAACAATAAGTAATCAAATCTTAAATCTATAATTAGTAGATGAAAGTCCAGCCAATGCCAGACAAAATCTGGTTTTCGAAATTAAAATAAATTGTAGAGATTGCGATTATTTAGTTCATCTAAGAGAGATGGTGTCCCTTCTTCTCAAACGAACATGTCCGCGATATTGTAAGATGTTTCGGCCAAGTGGGTTGGGATGAGTTTCCAGCTTTTTTAAGTAGCGGCCAACGTGTCTAGTGATTTCGCTTTTTATCAACGGAACATCAAGATCTTTATGTAAATTGCTGTTTTTTATGTACCAAGGGGCAACGGTTATCATTCGTAGTATTTTATTTTGACGTCGTTGAATTTTTTCTATGTTGGAGGAGGATGCAGTTCCCCATAATTGAATACCGTAACACCAAATTGGCTTCAAAATTGAGTTGTAGAGCAAAAGTTTGCAATCGAGCCTTAATATTGAATTTCGACCTATAAGCCAATGTATTTGAGCAGTCCTTAATTTCAATTGGGTCAACTTTGCATCTATATGATTTTTCCATGTGAGACGGCGATCCAAGTGAATACCAAGGTATTTAACGTGAGAGTGTTGTGGCACCACCTGGTTATTAATAAAAATGGGGGGACAAGATTCCCGACGTAAAGTGAATGTTATATGTGAACATTTAAGTTCATTTATTTTTATTCCCCATTTTTTAGCCCACTTCTCAACATCGGTTATATGGTGCTGTAGTTGGCTTGAGGCATCTTTTGGATCTTTATGAGTGCTGAGAAAAGCCGTGTCGTCAGCGAATGTTGAAGTATGGGTTAAACTGCTTGTTGGCATGTCTGCTGAATATATTAAATATAACATTGGACCTAAAATACTCCCCTGCGGTACTCCAGCCAGGATTGGTTGGGGGCAGCTAACAACGTCTCCTTCTTTTATAAGAAACTGGCGACCGATAGTGTATGTTTGTAGAAGATTGAGAACATTAACTGGGAAGTTATGCTTCAATTTATGTAAGAGGCCTTCATGCCAAACTTTGTCGAAGGCTTGAGAAACATCAATAAATAGACCCGAACAGTACTTCTTTTCTTCAAAGGCTTTTCTTATAACTTGTACCAGTCGGTGAGTTTGTTCGATAGTACTATGTTGTTTTCTGAAGCCAAACTGGTGATCTGGAATGCAGTTGTTAACATTCAATATCGGTATCAATTTCGCTATTATCATCTTTTCGAACAATTTTGACATTGTTGGCAATAGACTAATTGGCCTATACGACTCAACTTTTGAGGGATCTTTACCCGGCTTAGGGATCATCTTGACCAATGCAACTTTCCATTCTGACGGGTAGTAATCAAGGCGAACGATAGCGTTAAAAAGAAAGAGAATAATTCTTTTTGCGGTGCGAGGCAACTGCAAAAGCATTTTATTACTGATTTTGTCAATGCCAGGAGCTTTTCTGATATTTAAGTTGTCAATAGCCTTAACAACCTCTACGTATTGAAATTTTATTTCTACAGGTGGTCTTTCAACAACAGGTGGTAGTTCACTGATGTCAGTACTTACATTGGGAGTGAATACATTCTTTAAATGACTTGCGAAAAGGTTACATTTTTCTTCGTCATTTCTCGCCCAACTGCCATTTAAATTGCGAAGTGGGGGTTTTGAGGTCACGGGTCCCCTGAGTTTACTAGCTGCGCGCCATAACGAATAATTGGACTGAGTAGTTGCATCTAGACCTTTCAGATAATTATTAAGAGAAGCTTCTCTTTGTGATTCTAGCAGTTTCCTAAGCTTTTTTGTACATTCTCTTAAAGTAATTTTAAGTTGGGGCGATCTGTGTTGCTGCCATTCTCTTCTGACTCTTCTCTTTTCAGACAAAAGTTCTTGTACATCTGAAGAATAAATACGAGTGTACCTGGGCTGACGAAAAGTATAGGAAGCATGTTCCGCGGCATTTTTCATTTGCTCTTTGAAGTTGCCAATACATGAGTCGATGTCTGCTGTAGTTCTTAGAAGCAAATTTTCTGTACAATGTGTGCTGATGTACTTTTTATATTTTAACCAATTAACTCGTGTGGAAAATAGTTTCTCCGTTAACCTTTGGTGAGGATTGCAGATAGTGACAATGGTTGGTGAGTGATCCGACGAAAGCTCCAGCGATGCTTCCGCCTCAATAAGTTCAGAGTTTATTCCTTTCATAACGCCGAAATCAATAAGGTCAGGGACTTTACGAGCATCAGTAGGCCAATAAGTAGGCTGTCCGGTTGAAATAACGTTAAGTCTCAATTCAGAAATGGAATCATATAAATTGCGGCCTCTGGGACTAATAAGTCGTGAACCCCAAAAAGTATGCTTTGCGTTGTAATCGCCAGCTGTTATGAACCGAGCACCGAGTGACTTATAAAATTCTATATATTGACTTTTCGTTATTGCTAACCTTGGAGGAGAATACACTGACGATATTATTAGATTTTGGCCAAAGTCAACTACACAGATGTTTGTTGCCTGTAGATGACTTTCAGAAAGACCAGCCAATAAATGGTGTTTTATTCTGGATTTGATCAAGATTGCTGACCCACCACAAGATCTATCTCTGGGGTCCTTGGTGTCGTAAAAAGTGTATCCATTTATTTTGAAAGTACTTCTTGATGTCATGTGAGTCTCGGAGATCAGCATTATATCAATTTTGTTGTTCACAAGGAAACACTCAATTTCGTTTTTATGTTGGCGTATGCCGTTTGCGTTCCAGAAACATATTTTTAGACAGTTCATGGCCTATTTAGTATAGCCTGCAGTAGCGTGGACTGCATTTTTTGCATCTCCTGCATCATGCTGGTCGTATTCGTCATAAAAAGATTCATTGAATTGATCAGATTCTCCAACATACCTTCTAGTCGACTAAAAATAGAACTTGATTGTTCAGTGGTCGGCATCTCTTTTTGCATTGTCGGTTGGTTAGTTTTAAGAATAGAGGCATATGACATTTGATTTGAGGCTGCGTGTGTCAAGACGGGTATATTTGTAATAGGTGGTTTTTGTGACTGTCCAGCAACAGAAACACTTTTGTTGGTCAAAGAACGTTTGACGACCTCAAAAACAGGGCATCCTCTATAGTTGGCAGTGTGATTACCACCGCAATTGCTGCATTTTTTAACCTTAGGGTCGTTCCTGGCTTTGTTGCACTTAGATGTCTCATGCAAATCTCCACACACAACACAAACAGTAGGCAATTTACAGTAAGTTTTGGTATGACCATATTCTTGGCAGTTTAAGCACTGTACCGGACCAGTTCGTTTATGTGGCTCTTCCACAGTAACTCTACGGTGCATGATGTATTTTAGTTCGTAAATGGGGTGCGTTTCACTTTTCTTTAGCTTCATGTCATTAGGCTCCAATTCCACTCGGAAAAGTGGTTGTGGGATCCTTTCCCTCTTAGGCATGTTTGAAGTTTCTTTTAATCTAGATCAAGAGCTACAAAAAAAAAAAAAAATAACTAAGATCAATTTGCTCAATATTTTGAATTACAATAACGATGAAAAAATCACAGCTATTAAAGTCGATAGTTATTTACTGTTTGTGCAAAGAAAAATAATTAATCAAAGAATTTAAATTTTTGTAAAACTTATCAAAATAGAATAAAAGCTTTTTCGTTTATACATTAACGTTTGCGAAGGTGGTGGTGGTACGTTGAGTAAACAGAAATTAATTATTGTGTCAGAAATAAAAAGAAAATTTTTCGAGCGAATGTACTTGGTACATTTTGAATCTTGCTGCGAACCATAAATAACTTACTATTATCTCCACTTTTTATAAAAAATTATCGCTAATTTATCTGAACTACGAATAAAAGTAGATATTAACATGTGTATGTATGTACATATATCTATATATATAAAAATCAATGTGTGTTTGTATGTTTATATGTTTGTTTGTGCTTTATAGACGGTTAAACGGCTGGACCGATTTCCTTAAAATTTTCACAGAATCTTCCTGTATGTCTGGAAGGAACTATAGGCTATACTTTGGTTTGAAATTGTAAGTGGGCGGGGTGCCACGCCCTATTAAAGAATAAGTATTAAATATTATATATCACGAAAGTTAATGCAGCTAGAGTCTTCAAATTAAATACGGTAAATTTTGACATCCACACGAACATTTTGGGTAAAAAATGGGCGGACTTGCAATAGTAGGCGTGGCCACATGAATTAAATACTAAAATTCGTATATTTGGAAAACGATATCGATTAGAGTAGTAAAATTTTGCAAGAGCAACTTTGACACCCAAATGAACATTTTGGCAAGAAATGGGTGCATTATCAATAATGGGCGTGGCACCTACCATATGAATTAAATACTAAAATTCGTATGTCTGAAAAACGATATCGATTAGAGTACTAAAATTTTGCAAAAGCAACTTTGATATTCGAATAAACATTTATGGAAAAAATGGGTGCATTAACAATAGTGGGCGTGGCACCTGCCATATAAATTAAATACTAAAATTTCGGGTGGCAAAGCACACCGGGTATTAGCTAGTAGTTAAATAAAAAATAGTGAAACATTTTAAAATGTCGAAAAAATTAAATAAGAACAATTGTCTGCACACCAAGGTTCGAAGATCGTGATTCAGAGAGCAAACCTAGTGGTTCATATTACCGTGTAAACATAGTATTAAGCGGCATGAAAACAAATTAATTAATCTCGGTTTTAAGGTGTCCCAGAAATCAATGTTATCAGTTTTGTTATTGTTAATAAATCAAGCAGCAAACAGCTGTTAGTTTAAATGTTTGCGCTTTTTTTTCTGTAAAAATACAAGTCAACTTATTTGCTTTATAAAAAGGAATGTTTTTGCTTAACCTTAAATCCGTATTTATCAAAAGGCTTTCTAAAGCGTGATAAGTTTAAAAAAACGTAACGTAGCAGCAGTTTGCGAAATATGCAAAATTTTAGAAAGCAAAATATTTCCTTTAATAGTGTTAAGTACCATACAAAATGAGCATGTAGAAAAAATGTACTTACGATCTCTCCGGCAGCTCAAGTGGGTTGCTGTAATGCTTCACAATTTTTCTCGTCATGTTTTTTAATAACAAAAATGCTAGAATTGCTGAAACCATTCTATTTTAATTATAGTCACTTATTGCTTTTTTTTTAATTTGATGAAATACAAAATATATATTTTTAAAAAGATTTTTTTTAGCAAGAAGTAAAAAATTTTAAACAAATAAACAAAGTAAGCAACAGCAAAATGGAACGAACATTGGTTTCATTTGCAATCGAAATTAAAAAACAAATTGGCACCAAATGAACCAATTCCCTCTATGTGATATCCTGTTTTGCTTTAGCTTACCACAGATCTTTAATTTGTAAAAACCGTACCCATCACCTACTCGATATTGCAAGTATTTAAGGTTTCAATTTAAAAAACAATCTTCTTAAATGTATCAGATGAGGAACGTTATTTTAAATCGAAAACTTTTGCTCTTTTTCCCACCGAAATATATTTGCTTAATATTTGATATCTTATTTTACCTTATTACCTTATATTTCTAAATAATACCTCATATTGCATTATATAACATTGTACTGTGACTACAGTTGTTAATATTTTTTCCTCAAAATTTGCAAACTTTAAGTTCTTTGAGCATGAAGACCATAGCTTTTTTAGTTTTGAAGATATAGATTTTTGACTACTCGTCCATATAAGGGAAACCACTGTTAGGTTGTAAGTTAAAGGTTTTAGAAAAAATTTCCTAAAAAAAATGTCACAAAAAATGTTTCAATCAATTCGCACAAGGGGGTCGGTTTAGATATTCTTCGTAATATTTTTTCTAATGGTAACAAAAATCTTTAAGTAAAAGCAATATTAAAATTAATTAAGTTATTAAAAAATAAATTGATCAGATGAAACAAACATATCTAAATATAAATTCAACCGACAATCACTTTTAATTATATTTGTGGAAAAAAAGTCAAATATTGTATTTTGTTTTTGTTTATAATAATAACAAACAATAAGAAAAGTAATTATATTTTTCTTAATAAAAAAAAGGAAATAAAACTAAAAGTTAATTAAAGACAAAAAAATTATAACCTTAAAAAAATTTAAAATTTCTAAAAATAAGTTTCATTAGGTTTGAAAAATAATTTTTGTTTAATACATATTATCTTATTTATTTTTGTTTATTGACTTAAGATATAATTTCTTAATGTAAAAAAAATAAGAAAATATTAGATTTGTTTTATTTTTATTTTTTTTTTAACTATGAATCTATGCATATTAACTAATCATACGTTAATGAATTTAGGGGTTTTCTTTAATTAATTATTTTATGTAGTGTTTGGAAATTTATTTAAATTTTGTTTTTTTTGTTGTTGTTGTTTTAAGTTTAAGAAATTTTGCTATAGAGTTTTATTACTTGTTTTGTATTTATGTTTTTAATACGTAAGATATTTGTATGTATGTTATATGCAATTTTTATTCGGTTTATTTATTTTTTATTATTATACATATGTATTTTAAATTATTTTATTTTTTTTTAACTATTTTCATGTTTTTTTTTATAACTTTTTTTAAACAGCAGTTTAGGAGCTTTGAATATTTTTTTTTAATGCATTATATGAAGTGTCAGAGTTTTTTGGAAAATGGATTTATTACGTTTTCTTAATTAATTCATTTTTGTTGTTGCATAAATAATCACACACATATGTTTACGTTTACTTATAATTTCTTTTAAAGACTTGGCCTAATTTATTTAATTTTGATTACACCATTTTCAATTTCTAGATATAATAAACGTACACACATACTTTTTTAAACTTTACCTGCAATTCAGCTTTGTGTTAAATTTTTTATTAATTGGTACAGCTGTGAAAAACAAATTGCTTAGAACAAGTAAATATATTTAATTTAAATATTAACCCATTAAGTCTTAATCAATTTCTAAATTTGTCAAAGGTTTTTAAAACAAGTTTTGTATGAAAATTTTGTTTTACAGATCTTTAAAATTATTGTGAAATTTGATTATGACTAAAGCTCTAAATATTTATGTATTTTATATTGTATATTAACTTTTATCTATTTAGTACAAAGTATTAGAGCTTACAATAGAAAATGGGGTAACTCTTTAAGTACAGTTGTGTTCAAATTAATAGAAGTAACAGTTGCAAAAATTATTTTTTACTTTTTTTTCAATCACTGCAATTAGTTTCAAAATGTAAGACAAAAAATAAACACATCTAGTTTAAAAGGTTTATTTTTATTTTCAGTTTGAAATACATACATACATATATACTTGCATAACATTGATATATTACTAAGTACTGAGGCGAACTTTTTTTTTACATAGAATGCTTAGCAACTGGGATTTAGCATTGGTTTATCATTTTATTTTTCAGATTAATTTGACAGCTGATAGTTGCCATCGGCAGTAACTGTTTTAGCAATTAACAATAAAACTGAGGTCCATTTCTATGTTACTATATCTTTTAAGATGAGTTATTACTGATTATATAGCATTTCTTGCTTTTTTCAAATCTAACTCAATAAAACATAATGATTTTTTCTAGAAAGTCTATTAAGGTGTTATTAGTAAGTGTGGATTTTATTGAGGCACGTTACATTGTTCCTCATGTTCAGATACTACATTTTTTATTGAACGATTAGTAAACGCAAAAACTTTGTTACATTTTTTTTAATGATATATTATATAATGACATTTTTAACTTTTTAGTTCTTCAAGGTTTGTTTACTCCTAACTTTTGGAACACATCTGTACATTTAGTCCTTTAAATTATTTAACTAACAAACCACCGCAATACATTTTTACATTTACCATAACATACTTTGTTTTTTTCTTAATTAAAAAACGAACAAAAAATTAACATTAATTTTTGTATTATTAACTGTAGTTGTAATTATTATATCATCAATTATCGTTATCATATAAATTTTTAATGTTTTTCTTGATTTGTTTTGTTTTTTTTTATTTCGCTTTATTTAAATGTTTTTAAATCTTCCGATTTGATGTTGTTTTATTAATTATTTGCATTACCCATTTCCGTTGATGGACTTATGACGGCTTTTAGACGTGCAGCTACTCATATGCACTACGCACTACGACATGGGTAAACCCTGTACGTCCATCATTTCGTCCTGGGGAGAGGGACGTGGTGGAAAAGCTTGTAAATGTGGTGGCGTAGCACGAACATACATGCCTCTTGATGTTAAGGGATATTGTAATCGATAGGAACTGTCATGAGCGTGTTTTGGAGTACGTCTTGGAGAACGGGATGGCATACGGTTGGCCTTTTGCATTTCTTCTAAGATTGATGGTGCAACATATGTAAAGCCCTGTAAAAATATAAAATATTAAAACTTTTATTCTTTCAGTTTTAAATTATCTTAATAAAAACACAAGTGAAAGCGCAATACTCGGCCGTGCCGAATCTGATAATACCCTTTACCGTCATGTGCATAGGTATAAATACCACATTGCAGACAAGCCATCTTTGATTTTGAATTTTTACATAGTTACTGTTTTCTACTTGTCAAGCCTTTTCATTTAATACTTATGTATATTGATGTTTCAGACGCCATCTTGGATATTACACTTCTTTATAGTTTACTACATTGTACTGGTCGAGCGCTTTTTTTTTTTTTTTTTTGGATACTAATATTGTGGGAGTTAAAGGGGACAAAGCCGTTACAACCATATTTGACGAATGTATTCGCCATTTAATCAAAGATGCCATATTGATTTTTTTTCTTTTCATATCTAACAATATATTAGTACTCAAGCCCTTTAATTTTATCCCCATATTGGCTCTCTCTGTTATATAGGAACTGCCGTTTGTAAATTTAAGGAAAAACACCGAAGAAGTTGTACTCTGGTGCTTACATGTATCTCAGTTGGTTTTAAACCGATTTGTTAGTTTTTCTTAAAAATAATTGCTGAGACTGCTGCTTATAATTTAGTTTCTTAAGTGTGGTACAAAAAGGGAGAGTGATACCTTCATAAATATACAATACTTTTTATGACAATTATTGCATACATAACCAATAGTGGGAGATAATATCCAAATCTATCCCCAAATAAATACAATGCAAAAACTTTGTTTGGGACAAGCAAAGTGGACTGGGTTCGGCTAGTTTATAATACTTCTTCAAATGTATAATTTAAAAGCCAGAGCTTATTTTTATGAACAAGAATTCTAAGAGCAAATTTGTTTATATTGTGGTGAACTGCTGAAAAAATCGGGTTTATTTCAAAATGTTTTATTTGTTTTGTTGGTAAGTTGTAATCGGTAAAACTATGAAGGTATGAATATTCACGTCACCGGATGCAAATTTTTTCTATCAAAAAATTTTGAATTGAATAATATCGCACTAACTTTTACTTTATCATTCTGTCCAAACTACTTTTGGACACACAAAATTTAAATAATAAAAAACATTTAAATTTACGAGAAAAAAATTGATATCAAGAAATGAATTAACTATGGTAATACTTAAGAAGCTTTTGCCCGAAAATAAATTTAATACAAAATTGAAGTCTTTGTAAACCTTAACGAAAATAAATACCTCAATCACTATTGAACCTTTATACCAATAACTGTACATGGAAGAAAAAACAAAGTTCAAAATTTTTACCAACACAACGAGTTATTAATTAGGCTGATACTTTATTAACAAGGTAAGCATCCCTTTTCTTACCTTTGCTCATAAAAGAAAATAGATAACAATTCTCTTTTCTTTTATCCCATATCCCCATAATTATAATCATTATAATTGAGTGATTATAATTATATCTCCTCAATAGCTTGGCCTTGCATCACTTCTAATACGTTTGCCAAACTACCATTCCCTCTTAACTAGTGCACAAAAGCTATTTTTTTTTGCCAAAGTTCAACAATTACGGCTTTTAAAAATGGTGCTTGCTTGCGTTAACAAAAAAAATGTTAAGGCATGTTTCAAAAGTACAACTGGTGATGTGAATATCTTTTATATTTTGTTTGCTAATTGCGAAAAAATAATAAGTTCGCAAGGGAGCTGCATCCACTCAGTTGTTTTAGCAAACGCTCTATTGTTTTCACAGTTTTTAAAATTATATAATTATAATTATAAATATGAAAAAGTGTAAATTAAATTTGTATACATTAAAGATTGATACAAAAATGTTTAAACAATTTTATTTAATAAAATCTAACTTCTAAGGGAATGTAAAAAATAGAATCTAAACAAATTTGTATGTATGTACGTGCATATTTCTGTATGTATGTACATACATAATTATGTATTGTTTTCAACAGTTAGAAAAACGCTTTTAGAATAATATATCGTTGCCAAAATTAGCAAAATCCCCTTACTAAAAGAAAATTCAAAATACACTTTTTTATTATATCCAACTGTATTAGATCATGAAAAAAACCTTCACAATGTGGAATGGTATCACTGTTCAATTGATCTTGTAATTAAATGTCCCACATACATATGTAATCCTGTATAAAAATGTGTCAACGCGATTGCAACATTTTTCGAACATAAAAATAAACAAATATAAAAAACATACATAATATAATTGACAGTAAAAAGTCTTGAAAACCTAATCTCAGAATAAAATAATATTAAAAGCTTCTTTGAACAAGGGAAAGAGTAATAACATGGTACAAAATATACAGCCTCAATGATTTTTTTCAGTTAGATGGTGCAAGTTAAAAGAAAATAACGAAAATATCTGTTTAAATATACAAATCATACACACACAAAGACAAGGCGTTCGTTGGCTGGTTCATGGCTAATAAAGGCTGATCCATAAAGGTGGAGTTACATACCATCCGTTCATGCGTTGTTGCGTTTGATACTTTTTCACCTTTTTATACGTTTCTAAACTCAAGTTACACACAATGCGTTTTATGCATCAACTCTTATGTTTTAATCAGCTGTTGTGTTAGGATTGCCATTCGTACTGTTTTAAACAGTACATGTACTGTTTTTTGTAATGTGTACTGTTATATTCACAATACCTAAAACAGTACGAAAAAGTACTGTTTTTTATATTTGTACTGTTTTTGGATACACATGTATTGAATTTTGTAATTTTTTGAAGAATGAAATAGGAAAAAATTGTATTGTTAAATGTGTACAAAAAAGGGATAAATATTTATAATTTATTTTTGAATTAACTTTTTTTGTAAGCATAAATTATTTTCTTTTATATAACTATACCACCTCTATTTGTGTTGTATAATTATTTATTGAATTTTAAAAATTATCAAATGTATTCATTTTAAAAATTCAATTGACTTTTTTTAGAATTTTTTTAACAATATTTAATTAGTACTTTTAGATTACTATATATAATTTAAAAAATATCAATTTTAAATGACAAATTATCAATTTTAAAGTAGACTTTACTTTATTGTTCATAAAAATTGTTATTGTCTTTAAAATAAACTTCAAAAAAATTATTAAAAGTAATATTATAGTCGACTTTAACAAGAAATGTTTTCTTTTTGTTGAGCCTAAATATTATTTTCTTAAATATTGTTAAATATTGATTTTAAGTTCAATAACAATTTCTATGCGTGATAGATTAAGTGCCATTATTACAGCTTGTCTTTAGTTAAAGGTAGGATTTTGTCTGTTCGATAAATAGCTTTGCATTATTACATCTTCCATTTTTTATTGTTATTATTATTAAATTTAATAATATTTAATGAATAAAAAATAATAAATTAAGGGTTTATAATGCAAAGCCATTTATCTGCCAAACAAAATTCTGCCTTTAGCTAACGGCAAGTTGTAATACTTAAGAATTGATAATTTGTCAATTACAAGTGATATTTTTTACGTTATAAATAGTATTCCAAAAGTATTAATGGAATATTATTGTAATTTTAAGAAACAAATTAATTGAATTTGCATATTATGGATAATTTCAAAATTCAACTCGTAGTTTTTGAAATTCAATTACCAATTTCGAAATTCTATTTACTATTTTTTAAATATAATTAATAACTTTTGAAATACATTAGATCATTTTCAAAATAAAGTTTGAAAATATAGTGCATAATTCTGAAATATAGTCGAAAATGTTAAAGCATTGGTATTTCGTTTATTCAAACTAGTATCAATATTAAAATTGAAAAACGACGTTAAATTTGTGTTTTTGACCACGTGTTTACATGTTTTTATGTTGCTTCTTAACTATTTTTAAATAAAAATGTGGTGTATTGAAGTAAAAGTTATGTTATCAAAATCAAAATGTACTGTTTATCTTTTTTTTTTAAATTACTGTTTTTCCCCCTCAATGTACTTTTTTTCACTTTTCAAATATGGCAACCCTATGTTGTGTTTATATTTTTATTAACTAAAAACAATTTTGCCAAAATGGAAAGTAAAATTGCCAATTTAAGGGCATTTATGGAATTCATTTAGTTTATGTACATGATATTTTGTGCTACAAAAAGTTCAAAAATAACACAAGCATCAATAAGCATCTCCTCCATTGCACTTGTTTTCTTTTAATAATAAACAGAGATGACACTCAGCACATAATAATTATCGATAAGTGGAATAAAAATTTTGGTAAGAAAAAATTGTGTTTAAAATTAGTTTTTATGAATGTTTTTCTTAAAAGTAATTGTAAACTTTATTTCGAATGCTTTTTCTTTTATTAAAAACATTTTTTAATACAAAAAAATTAAAAAAATAAATCCACCACACAATCAGATTTATCGATAACATCGACAAAAAAATATTATTTGTCATCCATGGCTATCAACAACAGCTGACATTTATTCACCTTTTATGCGACGGATACAAAAGTAGAAAGTAAACCTACTTTGCTGCGTTGATACGTTTATGCATTCTATGCGTTTTGCCGTGTAACTTGTCACATACAATTACACTGATTCTACTTTTTGACTGATGCATAAAACGGAACAACGGATAGAACGCATGGTATGTAACTCCAGCTTAAGTTTAGTCAGACATATGTATTCAAGGTGATCGGCACGCAAGCGCACAATATTTACAAACACTACAAATAGCGGATTAAAAAAAAAAAAAAACTAAACAATTTTTGCTTTATTAAGTAAGGTTGATGGAGTTTAAAGAGAAATCAAATTATTAAAACCAGCACGCTTTTCAAAGACGTGAGAAAAATAATTCTTAAAAGAAGAGAGCTAATGTATTGGGCACCATTGACTCCCATTAGTTTCATTATGATTTATGAACTTTTTTAAATAAGAAGTACCGTCAGCTAATACTTGTCTAAAAAAACACTAATGTAAATTGTGTATGTAAAAATAAAAGAAATCGCACTGTATACAACGTGAATTTAAGAACAAAAAATTAAAATAAGGCATCAAACTTTCTCAAAAAAAAAAAAAATAAATAAATACATAAATCAAATAATTTTTACAACAAACAACAACAAAAGCACGATGAGCAAACGTGTTAGGATAAAAGTGCAATTTCTTTAAAGTTATTAAAAATTACAACAAAAGAAACCCAAGTAAATAAAGAAACCAAACGGGCTTTACTTTGCATGACTATAAAACTCAAACTACACAAATACTTAAGTGAATGACTGTCGATAATTAAAAAATCTGCGCGATATAACAATAATTTCTTGGCTAAATACTTGATCATTAAAAGTGAATGATTAAATAATAGCTTTTAGAGTATTACACAATAGAAGCCATAAAAAATACTACATAAGTATGTATTTGTATAATAAAAACGCAAATTGGTCACCATCTTCTTTATCGTTGGCAGCAAGCCGATTAGAAACATACAAAATAAACCATTAATACAACAAATGATTCACAAAAATTAAAAAAAAGAAGTGCATATCTTTTAATGCAAGCGCCTGTCTCGAAAAGTATCATCTTTATATGCATATAACGTAATTTACAAGGATGTCAAATAGAAATGCTGCAAAAGGTCTTTGTAATTTTCAAAATCAGTTTTTTCTAGTACCAATGGTATCATGTGAACGGCAAATGCAACATAAACTACGTCCTATAAATCATTGTAACAACCATGGAAAAAATGGTAAAAGTAGAGGTAGTAGTGCACGTAGTATTTGTTGGTTGTTATTTGGTCTACTTCTGCAATTAGCTTATACCGCTGCAAGTACGGCTCAAATATTAGACGATGTTGCCGCACCATCGAAAAATGGCATTCTAACTAATACTTTAGCCGGAACATCGTCAATAGTTGCTGCTGATCTTACAGCTACTGCTAAAACCCTAACTGAGAATAAGCCAAGTGTTACTAAACGTAGTCCGCATTCAACCTTTACGGACATAGACAAAGAAGTAGGTATGACTGTTGTATCTCATCTTAAGGCCATGACTGACTATCCTACAAAGTCGTGCGATTATGTCAAATAAAAATCTGATAGTTTTCTGTCCTACATGAAAAAATCGCAACAAAATGTGTTACTGGATGCCACACTGTCATACTTGCTTAGAAAAAGCAACTCTGATCGCACAGACTCTATTATTTTATGAAAATTTTCAAAAGATTATCAAATCGGACACACATGTCAAAAAATCTGTCACACATGTGCACTTTGTGTCCACACTATCACACTTTCTGAACACACATACAATTTTTGACATATCGAACGACTAAATCTGATAGTCAGTCATGGCCTTTTTTTTTACGATCGTTTTTTTATCCGCTAAAATATTGATATACGTATGTACGTATGTATGTCGTAAGAAAGCTTTGAAACATTGCTTTTGTGAAAACATACTTATGTACATATCTAAAAGTCATACGGCAAAATTTCAATAAGGGCCGTTCCATTTTGATTTATCAAAACATCTGTCATCAGTTGACAGCTGTTGCAAGCAAACAAATTGTATGTCAAACAATTACATATATTAGCGTTTGCAAAATGGCGATTTTGACATGTATACGACAAAAGTGACAATTCAAATGTTAAATACATACATACATATGTACATATCGTGAGAAAGCACCATTAGTTTATTTATGCCATCACTTTGCACATACACACATTCATATATTCTTTATTTGTGCGAAAAATAAAGTTCCCCTTTATACTACATAGTGACTAACAAGTAGCAGTTACAATACCACCAATAACCAGCTATAAATTATACAACAACTTATAACAAAATCGTTAAAACGAAGCCAGTCTATGCCGTTGTATGTGTAAAAGTGAAATTTGTAGTATTTAGTTTAATGAACATACAAACAAATAAGTAAAAATGTGTACATATTTTATTATTTCGGGTCTTTAAAAAACTATATTTGTATGTACATAAATATGTATGTATGCATGTATGTATGTATATACAAAAATGTAATTGAAGACAAAGTCTTTAAAAAACTTTTAAATCAAAGAAATGCAAACAAGAAACAAATGGTTAATCACAAATAAGGACAAAACACTTTTGACTGACACTTATAAAATTAAAACTCGAAACAATTGGTTGTAATTCAGTGCAGACCTACATATTGTACATACAAAAATACATATACATAAATATCGAAAAGAGTATTCTCTTTAATGCTGTAAGCTATTTCTTAATGGATCGACATTATCTCTACCGAACCAAACGCTTATGAATTATGAGCTCAAGCCTGAATAGTTAAAATATTATTGGATATTATGTGATAATTTCAAATGAAATACAGAATAGAGAGAAATGTTTATTTTTTTTATTTTTGCTTTATTTACTTATTAAAAAAATGACGCTGAGCATACCGATCGTTCGCCGAAGCTCATGGTGAATGTGTTCCATTCAACATTGCAACTGATTCGTTTAAAACGAGCATAGGCCGAAAAACACACGGAATATGCAGTCATGAAATAATAATATTTCATCATAAAAACTCTCGGCCACATGTTGTAATTAAAAACTATTTGGAGTCTTTTGCCTCGTCCGAATTATAATCCAGACCTTACTTACTTCAGAATAGGGTATCCGAAAGTGCATTGATTCGTTCTTGACCTTCGTTTTGCGCGGAACTCATACGTTGTCAGAAAGATGGAAAAAGGTCATAGCTAACAATGGCCAATACTTTGAATAATTTTTAAATGTTTTAAAATAAAATCTATGTATGTTTGGCTCACTGTGGGTAAAAGTGGCACAATCGTGCCATTTTTGGCACTTTTAGTTATTTAATGGCACCATGGCACGCTCAATAAAATTTTGTCACTTTTTCACAAAATTATAAAATTATGATTTAGCTTACTTTTGAAGAAATACAATTTTAATTTAAAATAAATAAATGTTTTTTCTCCCTGTTGTAAAGAATGAGATCAGTGAAACCTTAACACACATTTTTAATTCCACCTTTCTTCATGCACAAAAAATATAACTGTTTATGATCATGTTTGCATTTAAAAACTTGCCAAATTATGTGTACAAAATAATAGCATAATCGGATTATTAGTTTGTTTGAAAATGGATTCCAAAGAAAAAGTGCGTGAAAAAATAATAACAATTTTTTTTAAAAATCCCAGTCGTACTTACAAATCTATTGCAAATGAGATAAAGGTGTCACGACAAACAGTTTCGCGTGTGATAAAAGTGTATAACGAACGTCGTAGTATTAAAAGGAAAGCTGGAAGTGGAGCTAAAAAAGTTATAACTGACCCACAGTTAGCTTCAAAGATTGTTAGTCTTCTAAACCAAAATCCCAACCTCTCAAACCGTAAAGCCGCCTTAAAAGCAAAATGTTCCGATTTTTTTGTAAGGAAGGTTAAAAGATATGAAGGCCTTAAGTCCTACAAGGTTCAGAAAGTGCCAGACAGAAATTCGAAGAAAAACTTGGATGCAAAAAGTCGTGCCAAAGAACTGTTTAGAAATTTTATCAACAAATATGAGTGTTGTTTATGGATGATGAGACTTACGTTCTTGCCGACTTTTCTCAGCTCCCAGGGCGAAGTTATTATGTGGCCGATGGAAGAGGTAATGTCGATGACCAATTTAAGTTCCAAAAAAAGACAAAGTTTCCAAAGAAGTACTTAGTTTGGCAAGCTATATGCACGTGCGGAGAAAGAAGCAGTAAATTTATTACTACTGGGACTATCAACACTGATATTTACATCAAGGAGTGCTTGCAGAAGAGGTTGCTTCCATTCATACGAAAACACAATAAGTCAACATATTTTTGGCCCGACCTAGCGTCGTGTCATTATAGTAAATCTGCAGCAGAATGGTATGAAACAAATAATATAGTGGTAGTGCCAAAAGAAGCAAATCCACCTAATTGTCCAGAACTAAGGCCCATCGAACGTTACTGGGCTGGTGAAACAGTTCATCAAAAAAAGCTAAATTTTTACAAAAAGCATTAATATTTTAATTTACTGTTATTTTATTGTTAAACCACGCTATTTTCATTAAAATGGATTAATTCGTTTCAAAGTTATTGCGTTTTATTGTTTATTGTTTGTGTTAGGGTTTTATCGATCTCATTCTTTAAATACTACTAAAAACTGCAACAATGACATACTACTTTTTAGTTCAAAATTAATGTCATCCTACATGTTCAGGGTGGATTTATGCAGATGACTGGATAGGAATGAATGATAACTTTAACTTTCTTTTTTATACCCGACACCAAAAAAATGGTGTTTTGTCATTCCAACATCGAAATATCCCTTTTAGGCCCCATAAAGTATATATATTCTGAATCGGGGTTTTATTTTATGACGATCTAGCTTTGTCCATCTGTCCGCTTGTTTCTCATTCTCAAAATATATTACATATTAAATACATATGTATGTATTTAATAAATAATAATATTTATATATAATTTATCTGCATTAATTTTTTATATATTAAAGTCTGAGTTTTTTTTTATATAATCAATTCATCTTTATAAAATGTATTAATCTACAAAAAATTAATTAATGGATTTAATTTTTTTAAATAGACATGTGTATATGTACATATATTTGTTATGGCACTTTTTAATATATTTTGGAACTTTCTAGCTAAAATTTTGGCACAAGACTAAAATTCTCCTATACCATCACTGCTTTGGCTGAATCAAACTAAATGAAATTTGGCACAAAGACAACAACAACTAACACACAGGATAATCTATAATCAAGAAAATTCGCGGAAATAATCAGTAAATATATTTCTTTTTTGGTATTTAGTTAATCCGTTGTTCAAGGGTTTTGATTGTTCAAAATTTACTCGTCGTCTATAGAAGTATTATTTTTCTTAAATATCTGCATTAAATCCTATCCCACTAACATAATAAATATTTATGAATATTTGTACGTTTAATTTTTTTAATATTTTTACTTAATTACTAAACGGCTTTAAATGAAATTTGCCACACAGATAATTAACGACCTGAATTATTACACAAAGAGGTTTCATATTTACAAACATACATACCGAAGACTGACAACATGTAATCGAAAAAAAAAATTAATTAAACATTTATACCTTTTCTTTGTCATTATTTGGAATATTTACTTGAGTGTATATCATCTATACGCTAGTTATAAGTACATATACGGAGTATTTTTTTAAGCATAATCTTTTTATTCGATTATATATATAAACCAGAGCTGTAAACGAATTATTAAAATAACTGATAATCAATTCATCATAAATAATTGTGTTTTCACACTTAAGGTGTTAACATAAAACCGAAAATTAGATCCTGGTTTTACCATACAAAATAATTTTGTTGAAACCATTTAAAAACCTTTTTTGTTTTGGTTTTAAGTAGATTTTATGAAATACAACCTTGTTTTGGGTGTTTTAAATTTACTACTAAAACGTTAAAATGATTTAAAATAAATGATAATGTTAGAAGAAAAAAAAAAACAAAAGCAATGGATGCAGCAACAACAACATCGAAAAAAAGTACGTCCATAACTTTCAGCAATTCATTTACAGAAAATTAAATAATTTTTATTTCGGAGCGCATTGTAAAAATGTCTTAGTTTTTCATACAAACAAAATCAGCTGATATACAGTGTGTGAAACAAATATTTTTACAAAAGTATCAAAAAATACTTCTAGAAATACACTTATTTCTACGATATATTAAATATATTTTCAAAAAATTTATTGGACATACTGTGAGTTAAAACCTGATTTAACTAAACTTGTAGTGTGAACGCAAAATCAGCTCTGTTAGTGGTTTTAATGTTAAAACCAGGTTTTAACTTTAAGTGTGAAAACACTATAAGAAACTTTTGAATGCATTCATTTAATCTAAAAAAGAATAGAATTTAATTTCAATTAATAGTAATAAGACTTTTTTGTCGATTGGCTAAATTGTCAAACAAAAATATGTAAGAAATACAACATATAAAAAATTATTCATTAATTTTTAATGTTTATGACCATAGAAAAAACATTTTTAGCTTATTTATTTAAAAGATTCTAAAAGAAAAGAGGTGTATGTACAATAAATTAAAAAATTATGTAGACTTAGAAATTTAAACACACCGTTTTTGATTCTAAATACAAATTCGGAAACGGAAAATTGAAGTTTACTGATTTTGGTAATGGTCGTTAGATTTAAATTTTTTAAATTTTTCTTGGGAAAAAAGTAAATTCTACTAAAATCTTCTCCTAATCTTCATAAATTCTTGATCATGTTTTATATTATACCAGATGATTTTTTAACTGTTTGGGTTTTGAAAATTGATTTCACGTATCCCCACAAAAAAGGTCTAGTTGATGTCAAGTCCAATGACATTGGCGGCCATTAGACTGCACCAAAATGTGATATTATTTCCTCATCAAACTCGACTCTCAATAGGATCGTGATATCGTGTGTCGATTGGATAAAAAAAAAGTCGGTAATTATGACATGGTATCTTTCTCCATTGACTGTAACGTTGCTATTTTCATTGTTTTTGAAAAGTTCGGTTCAATGATGCCGCTGCCCAACAAACCGCATTTCAGGTTAGATCGGCAGCCCTTGAACTGCCTCAGACTGCTCTTCACACCGTCTGTTTGTTGACATACTAATTGAACTAAGATTTTACCAAACAGCAGGAATTTGAATAATAAAATTCAATGATTTGCAAGCGTTGTTGGTGTGTTATTCTATTTATGATAAAATGGAAAACATTACTAAGTATTTTTGACATTGCCAAATGTCACGAGTGTTTTTTTTTACACTGATTACCCTTTACTAAAGCAATTACTTTTTCCAAGGCCTTTACTCAGACAATAAAGGAATTACATACAGACATACATATGCATATTTGTTAAGCAGAGCATAAATCATACTTTCAAAAATTTTATTTTGAGTTTTATTGTATAAGAAGCTCCGACTCATTTTAACCGCATTATGTAAATTCAAAAATAATATAATATATATTTATATATTATATTTATATATTTTCTACTTTTCGACGTTTCGGCGAATAATTTTAAAAAGAGTACAATTCTTTTCATTGAAATAATTGCCTAGTATTTTTATATTTAAAAAAAATACGTTGTATGTAAAAACCTATTTGTAATATTTACTTTTAGTTGAACGTTTAATTAAACAATGGGCGCCCGTAGTGTGGTTGGCACCAGAGGAGAAATTTATGCCACTAGGCGTGGAGGAGTTTTTAACACATGTTCATCCAGAAAGTAAAGATAATTCAGGCTTAAAACTGGGAGATAACTCAGAGAAATCTTTCTTAGTCACTAATACAGAAATAGGTAAAAACAAATCAAAGAACTTTATATGAAATAAATTTCAAATATCAATCTCTGTACAGATAAATTGTTACAGAATGAAACATCATTTATATATGGAAGGAATCCTAATATAAAACCTGTTCCTATATATGCTATAGTAACGCTATGTGATCAAAACAGAACAGAGAGAGATAAACAACAAGTAGAAACAATTTTGACATCCGTACAGTCAATACCGCCAATATCTCCGTCTTTTCAAGCAAATTATTCACCACAGCCACCAGTTCTCAAACTGCAACATGGCTTTCTGTCAGCTTCTCTAGAAATTACTAATTCGACTAGAGGTCCCTATATACCGGTGACATTGGGGCCTCAAAATGATTTCGATAATAATTTGAGGCGGTCCTCACGTCTTTATCCTATGTTCCATAAAAGAAAAAGAAGTTTATCTAACCACCATACCACCCCGTCTGCTTCCGTACCGCCGTATGATCTAGTAATGGGAGAAGCCATCCAAAGTGTATCTGTGGAGCGAAGAACACATAACCCAACTTTAAGTCCTGTCAAATCGGATAATAAAGATGAAGAATTGGAAAATGTTAATAATTTTATAGCGAATTTAGCTGATAATGTCAAGTTTAGTATACCATTCAATGATGAGGATAATTTTTTAGAAAATGAAAGTGGGCAACATATAACTGGCTTTACCTACAAAGAAGGAGCCAACGTACCTTCTTTTCATATAACATACTGGATGTTTTACCCATACAGTCAGGGTAAAAATATGTGTACATTAAGTTTAGGTCCATTTGGAAGCATACCATTTCCAGCCGTATACGGCTATTGCTTAGGACGCAAAAAAGATATTGGTAGCCATATAGGAGATTGGGAGCACATGACGTTGTATTTTACCGGATCTGCAGAGCCAGAAGCTATGTATGTTTCTGCCCACGATGCTGGAGCATATTATGGCTACAACCGTTTAACAGGATCTTTTGAATTTAAAAGACAAGAGACGCGCAAAGGAATTTTACAAAGACCTAATTTTCCAAAAACTGTTACAACATTTAATGATCATCCGGTACTGTTTGCCGCTAAGGTAATAAATAAACCTTAATAAAAAAAATTCATATAACTAAGATAAAAGTACATACTTATATTTGTTATTAATCGTTATTTTTATTTAAGGGTTCCCACGGTTTATGGACAGCACCAGGAAAACATCGTTTTGTCAAAGTTGCAAGACTGTACGATATTAACGGCTTTGGTACACCATGGAATACATGGAAGCACGTTGAAATTACATATGAAAACTTAAAATCATACGGTAAGCTTTTGATCAGCAAAACGTATAAAGCTGCTTTATTCGGCTGTTCTGAATTTTTTATACCCTTTACCAACCAGTCTTTTGAAAGCTTCTGTTTTTAACGTGTAAACATACTATATGTAACAAATAAGTCAGTAGATTATTAAGTTCGGCCAATGTTCGTTTCAAATGAAATCGTTGCTTTCGGTATTTGGTGCCATCAAATACAGAGCATTATCATAGCGCAATAGAAATTTGGATTTGCATGAATCCTTACTCTTGTAAAGTTTGGCAACAATCTTTATGAAATAATGACTCCAATTCTTAACCTTCAAAATTTGTTGGTTTATCTGTGCGAGCTTTGTTTTTAGTGTCAGAATCACCATTGTTGAACCGAAACCGGTAGAATGCATTCACCATAATTTTCGGTGTTCAATCGGTGTGCCTCATCCCCACTTATTTTCAAATTAAAGAAGTAAAGCAAAATTTCCACAATATTGGAAATTTTCGAAGCAATTAGAGACAAAAATTTGTTCAACATATCGCCAATTGTTGTGAATACCGCATTTTTAAGTTATACACCCAATTGTACTTTTTGAAAAAACAAACGATACGTTTTGTTTGCACTAATTGGCGCCATTATATGTAAAATACTTAAGAAGATACCACGTTAAAAAATAGTTAACTTAATTTTTTTGTCACAAAACTTTTGTTTACATTGCACAAAATTTCAATTAGTAGTTACAACGAGTTGTAAAATAAGAGATATTATACAAAAATAATCAACTTAATAATCTTATTTCTTGTTTTTTTTTTGCTTTTCTGAAATATTAAAAAATTTATTTTGCTAAAAGTTCACAGACATTATTATATGGGATCGAAAATTACAAACGGAATTACTTTAAACATATACACATGCCTCTCCTGGTGAAGGGTTTAAAAAAAATTATTTGTTTACAGTACATAGAGACTTCAAAACATTTCATTGCTTATAACTATATTTCCTCTTAAAAGGTCGTGCTTTGGCACCAACTTGGCTGTCGTTTAAGGGAAAATGGGGAAACCCTAAAAGTAAATGTCATCCTTTACGAAGAATCGGTTTAAATTTTTGTGAATTTACGGATGGACCCACTGGTATTCCACTGAAGCAGCCACATTTTCAATGTGGCACTACATACAGACGTTGATAACTATTTAAACTTAAACTCAATTAATATAATGGACTTCTTGCAGTATTTTATGCTAACAAATTATTGGTGGTACTTTTTTATTATTAAGAAAACATTTTTTCATATAAATGTTAAATAAATTGTTTTTTATATATGTATGTATGTATGTACATAAATTGTTGGAGTTTTAATTGCAGTTACCTAAACAATAAATATTGGATTTTCAAATTATATTGACTACAACTTTTATCGTTTGAAAAAAATAATAAACATTTTTTTTTATTCTGTCCCTTTGTCGAGCTTGAGATCACGTTTTTTTAAACAAAAATATTTTTTTTTATTATTATTATTTATTAACACCAATTATTTATGATTTGTATATATGTATTTACCCTAAAGAAACTACCCATTGTTTGTTTAGTAGCAAAATATTGGTTTTAATAAAACAACAAGTAAGAGCACTATATACGGCTGTGCCGAATCTTTTATACCCACCACCAATTTTATGTACAAGCACAATATTTATTTTGTAAATCGCTATGGAATAATCTCTTTATAATTAAATATGTATCACTTTCTTTGTAGAGGGTGTTTAAATTTTAAGAGCCCATGTTGAAGGTAAACGACACATAAACGTCAAATTTGTTCTTGCATTTCATTTGACATTTCTCAATCTCAAACTAACTTAATTTGAACTGTGGAAAGATACGCGAGCAACGCGTTAAATTAATTGAGGTTTTTTAAAGAAAGAAAGATACGCCATCGAGCAAGGCGTTAAATTTATTCAGGATTTTTATAAAAATGGGAGTTCAAATCAAAATGCATTTTGTGCACTTCGTGATTCTTTTGGTCAACATAATCGTTCAAATTCGTCCACAATCGGGAGAATTGTAAAAAATATTTAAATTTCAGCAAAACAGGTCTGTATAAAATGTGATGACATCTTTGAATGCCTTCTTAGTTCGTTGAATGGGAAACATTGCTGTTTATTGCGATAATGTGGCAAAACAGCAGTCAACCTCGACTCATCATCGTACCCAACATTTGAACATCAACATTGTCCATTAACATGGACCATCGGATGGAGGTGTGCCGCCGAGGTCGCGAAAGCCATTTGGTCGATATTTTGTTCCATACATAATTGAACTATACCAATATTATCATAATAAAAAGAAATAACGATAATTTTCTAAATAAATACTGATAACTATTTAAACTTAAACTCAATTAATATAATGGACTTCTTGCAGTATTTTATGCTAACAAATTATTGGTGGTACTTTTTTATTATTAAGAAAACATTTTTTCATATAAATGTTAAATAAATTGTTTTTTATATATGTATGTACATAAATTGTTAGAGTTTTAATTGCAGTTACCTAAACAATAAACATTGGATTTTCAAATTATATTGACTACAACTTTTATCGTTTGAAAAAAATAATAAACATTTTTTTTTATTCTGTCCCTTTGGCGAGCTTGAGATCACGTTTTTTTAAACAAAAATATTTTTTTTTATTATTATTATTTATTAACACCAATTATTTATGATTTGTATATATGTATTTACCCTAAAGAAACTACCCATTGTTTGTTTAGTAGCAAAATATTGGTTTTAATAAAACAACAAGTAAGAGCACTATATACGGCTGTGCCGAATCTTTTATACCCACCACCAATTTTATGTACAAGCACAATATTTATTTTGTAAATCGCTATGGAATAATCTCTTTATAATTAAATATGTATCACTTTCTTTGTAGAGGGTGTTTAAATTTTAAGAGCCCATGTTGAAGGTAAACGACACATAAACGTCAAATTTGTTCTTGCATTTCATTTGACATTTCTCAATCTCAAACTAACTTAATTTGAACTGTGGAAAGATACGCGAGCAACGCGTTAAATTAATTGAGGTTTTTTAAAGAAAGAAAGATACGCCATCGAGCAAGGCGTTAAATTTATTCAGGATTTTTATAAAAATGGGAGTTCAAATCAAAATGCATTTTGTGCACTTCGTGATTCTTTTGGTCAACATAATCGTTCAAATTCGTCCACAATCGGGAGAATTGTAAAAAATATTTAAATTTCAGCAAAACAGGTCTGTATAAAATGTGATAACATCTGTGAATGCCTTCTTAGTTCGTTGAATGGGAAACATTGCTGTTTATCGCGATAATGTGGCAAAACAGCAGTCAACCTCGACTCATCATCGTACCCAACATTTGAACATCAACATCGTCCATTAACATGGACCATCGGATGGAGGTGTGCCGCCGAGGTCGCGGAGGCCATTTGGTCGATATTTTGTTCCATACATAATTGAACCATACCCATATTATCATAATAAAAAGAAATAACGATAATTTCCTAAATAAATACTGTTTTATTCAAAATCAACATCGGCCCTTAAAATTTAACCACCCTTAATAACTTCGATATGCTAGTAAAATGTTTTCGTAAATTTAGTCTTTCAATGAAAGTGGGCGTTAAAGTAGGCGTCTCAATAAAATTTCTGCTAATAAATACAACTAGATATTTTAATACAGAGTCCTTTATTCTTCCAAAAACTTTGTCAATAGAGAAATTCCATGAATTTAAGATAAACCGTAATATGGGAGTTAGGCGTTAAAGTGGGCGTGTCACATAAATTTTCTGGCATAACAATAACATTGATTAGAAGGACATACATATGTAGCAAATTTCATCATCATACCTCTAATTTGATCGATTTTATGAGCTTTTAAATTTCATTAACAGTGGATAACGTGAAAAGTGAGCGTTATACTAGGCGTGTCAAAGTTGTTTCCGCTAATGAATACAACTTAGATATTTCAATATAGTCCTTTATTATTTCAAAACCTTTATTCATTGAGAAATATGAATTTGAGATAAAGCATTTTATGGGAGGTGGGAGTAAAAGTGGGTGTGTCACCTTAATTTTCTGGAATAACAATGACATTGACTAGAAATATATATGTAGCAAATTTTAACATCATACCTCTAATTTTGTTGCTCTTATGCGCTTTTAAATTTCGTTAACGGTAGATAACGTAAAAAGTGGGAGTTATAGTAGGCGTGTCAAAGCTAATGAATACAACTTAGATATTTTAACATAGTCCTTTATTATTCCAAAATTTTTATTCATAGAGAAATTACATGAATTTTAGGTAAAACGTTATATGGGAGGTGGGCGTAAAAGTGGGCGTGTCATATTGATTTTCCGTTACAACAAAGCCTCTCACCAAAAAGCAAAGTGTGCAAAATTTCAGAATCGTACATCTAATTTTGTCCGTTTTATTAGGTTTCAAATTTTAAAAATACTGAAAAATACACTGCGCGGTATAAATTTTCGTACATTTTGATCTATAATTCCTTTTCTAATGAATAGATTTAAGAAATTTTTGGGGAGAAATATTGTTTTGACTCGAGAAATATATATTCGAAGTTTCATGACCGTACGTTAATGCGTTTCGATGTTCGAAGGACATGGTTTTTTCAACCTACTCTTGCATTACGCGCTAACCCTCTCTCTCTAATATTCCGATTTAGCCCATTTTCAATACCAAACAAACCTTGTGTAGAAGAAAGATTCTGGCAAAATTTGAACCCCCTAGCTTTTTCGGTGCGACCTTTATAGTGCTTTCAACAGACGGACGGGCATAGCTAGATCGTTATCAAATGAAACCCCGATTCAGAATATATATACTTTATTGGGTCTAAAATGGATATTTCGATGTGTTACAAACGGAATGACAAAATTAATATACCCCCACCATTTTTTTGGTGGCGGGTATAAAAAAAAACATATTTTTTATACAAAACAAAACGTGATCTCTCTAATTTTTCATTTTTATCTTGACAATTTATTCTCAATATCTAAACGTAGAATCAAATTTTTTTCACAATAAAGTAATGATGGTTTTTTAAAAGAAAATGTATTTAAAATCCATATAATTATACAATAACAAATCCAATTTATTTTTTCAAACCACAAATTTTTACTGGAAATTTGTTTTTTTAACCCGATAAACATGACTATTTTTTGTTAAAAAAATGTTATAACCATAGATTCAAAACACCACAGAATTGTCTGTCTGTCTTCCTGAACTCAATAGGCTCAAAATTTACTAGATGGGTTTTGATAAAATTTGGTTTGGAGATACCTTAATACATACAGGGTACTTTTTATAGCGAATAATTTATTTCTAACATAAAATAAAAATGTATCAGAAAAAAATATTACTAGAAGGTTGGTAAAAAATAAATATATGGACAGGACAGAGGAATAATTATAAAGGAAGATTGCACTAAAAACAATAAACTACTAATTTGCACTAAAAACCATATCAGGATGTATGATACAATTATTGATTGACTATTATTGATTTATTTGTGTTTATAAAGGGTCCGCCATTAAACGTTTTTTTTTCAGCTAGTGCTTATTTCGTGAATGGTAACACTTAGCTTATGTCTGATTTGACAGATAATTAGTTTATCCTTTCGCTAAACGAATATGGTTGTGTATACTGCGACATTACTTTGGCCGATTTTGCCAAAAAAAAAATCATCTTTTCAGATGAAGCTCATTTTGATCTTGGCGGCTATGTAAACAAGCAAAATTGTTGCATTTGGGGCACAGAAAACCCGCACGCATACATTGAAAAGTCGATACACCCAAAACGAGTCACTGTTTGGTGTGGATTTTGGTCCAGAGGCATAATTGGGCCATTTTTCTTCGAAAATGAGCAAGGAATGGCTGTAGATAATGGCGATCGTTATCGGGCCATGAAGAGGAGGATATTGGCAACATTTGGTTTCAACAGGTCGGTGCTACGTGCCACACAGCCGAAGCTACAATTTTTATACCCTTCACCTGTGGTGCAAAAGGGTATATATAGCTTTGTCATTCCGTTTGTAATTTCTACAATTTTCATTTCCGATCCCATAAAGTATATATTTTCTGAAAGCTTATGAGTAGAGGAGACAATTAAGTCCTGAAAACTGTTTATGTCTGTTTTATAGTTTTTCAAAAAAGCACCTTCAAGTTTTCGAGTTAATTTATATAAATTTATTGCCTTTGAAATAAAGACTATTTTATATGAATTTGGCACTGTGTAATTAAAAGAGCATATCGGTTTTATTTTTTTAGTTAAATTATAAGTTAAAATAAGTTATTATTCTAAGGGCTATTATTACAACTTGCCGTTAGTTAATGACAGGATTTTGTCATACCGATAAATGGATTTGCATTATAAGGTCTTCGCTTCTAATTGTTTTATCCATTAAATATTATTATTTTTAATAATATTAACAATACAAAATTGAAGTTGTTATAATGCAAAGCTATTTTTCGGGTGCAAAAAATGGCCCTAAATGATATTATTCATTGACAAAGTTGCCCAAAATAGTTTAAAATTTGCCTGAGGATAGTTCTAAATCGCGCGATTTTAATTTAAGCTTATGTTGACTTAAGCAGTTATTTCTTTTTGCCGCAGATTTATTTAAAATTGATTGATTAATATTTTTATTTAAATACTAAATAAATGAAATCAACCTTTTGACATATCTTGGTTTATTACGGATTCAATAATGATGAAATTGATGAAATTGGACAAACGATTCTAGAGTTATAGTAACATATGTTATGTAAGGTATGTTTTATATTAAATAATATACATATCGTCGTTCGCAAATTATTGTGTTCTATATGTATAGGTTTTCTATGTTACATAGAACACAATAATTTACGAACGACGATATCTCAAAAACTACATATAATTAAAAAAAAAACTAAGTCCAGACTTGAATTCAAAGCGTTAAATTACTTGATTATGTTCAAAAGTAGAACCGAATTTGTAAACTTGTGTGTTTAGGATTGTATGCGTTTGAAATTTTTATATAAACTAGTATGTACTACGATCGACCATTCGCCCGTAATCTAGTTGCAAATGTCTGTTTTGCTTTTTTATATTATATATATAAAGCACTGTTTTGCAAGAACAATTTGTAGCAACAATATTGGTTCAACTTGCATTACTTTGTTTTTATTTTGTGTATTGCTACACACAATCGATTGCACATGTGCTAGTAGCAACTTAAAACGCTTATAACTTCTAAAATATTGACCCAATATTAATAAGATTAAGATTGTATACATCTGTAGGACAATTTCTTTCAAATTAAAACTGATTGTATATAGTGAACGTAAACTGCGTAACAAAATATCGACTTGCCTATAAATACATAAAGGCAAATCGATAAGTTATCTAATATACATATGTATATATTAGATAACTTACGTCATTAAATTGTTAATAAAATTACAACTTGAGGACTAAATTAATAAGAGTTTGTTTTGTTTAGAATATATTTAGCTTTACGGTACTATAGCAAAAATTAGCTTTACGTTATCTCTGAAACTAGTGGACACAAACAATCAAAGCCGATGTTAACGTAGCTTTAATACAGATTTATTATAGAATATTCAATTGTTAGTAAACTAAATCGGGTAAATCGTTATGTTAATATATGTACATCGTAGAACTGCCTTAGTTTTTTAAAATAACGGCATATGAACTTATCTCGAAAACTAGAGCCAATTAAAGAAAGCAGAGTGCAGGGGCCGAATTACGGCGTTCGATATCGATCGAAATTTTACTCGAACGATCGAGTTCGCTGTGCTTTAGGTATAGAGATTCTAATAAGAATTTTAAAATTTCGATCACGTTCGAATGCCGTAATTCGGCATCAGGTTAATTTTCACCGTCCGAATCGGCTTCAGTTTCAGGACAGCAAAATATGTGTAGACCTGTGTAATAAATGTAACTGCTTCTATGTATGCTTAAATCTATGTATGTTACTCAGTTATGCAAAAACAGCTTAACATAATTAAATTAAGTGTGGCGAAAAGTGATAACTATTAGAAGACGTAGTCAAGGGCACATTATAGTTTTAAATAAATAAAAAATTTGCATATATTCAATCTTTGATCTCGATTCGACTGCCGAATGAGCATTGTCTGATTTTCCTCAAATTTTAGCATTAACGAAAGCTATAATATTCCACACTTTGAAATTAAAAAAAAAATAAAAAACAAATAAAACTCGTCTGTCGCCCTTATACATTTATATATAGTATATGTATATTATTATATATATAAAAATCAATGTGTGTTTGTATGTTTATATGTTTGTATGTTTGTTTGTGCTTTATAGACGGTTAAACGGCTGGACCGATTTCTTTGAAATTTTCGCAGAATCTTTCTGTATGTCTGGAAGGAACTATAAGCTATACTTTGGTTTGAAATTGTAAGTGGGCGGGGTGCCAAACCCTATTAAAGAATAAGTATTAAATATTATATATCACGAAAGTTAATGCAGCTAGAGTCTTCAAATTAAGTACGGTAAACTTTGACATCCACACGAACATTTGAGTAAAAAATGGGCGTACTTGCAATAGTAGGCGTGGCCACATGAATTAAATACTAAAATACTAAATTAAATACTAAATTTGGAAAACGATATCGATTAGAGTAGTAAAATTTTGCAAGATCAACTTTGACATCCAAATGAACATTTAGGCTAGAAATGGGTGCATTATCAATAGTGGGCGTGTCACCTACCCTATGAATTAAATACTAAAATTCGTATATCTGGAAAAACGATATCGATGAGAGAATTAAAATTTTGCAAAAGCAACTTTGATATTCAAATAAACATTTATGGAAAAAATGGGTGCATTAACAATAGTGGGCGTGGCACCTGCCATATGAATTAAATACTAAAATTCGGGGTAGCGAAGCACACCGGGTATTAGCTAGTGTATATATCTATTTTTGGTATATATATATATATATATATAATTGTTCCTTTAACTCCCACTGGAGCATAGGGCGCCAACAATAGTCGATCTCCACCGTACTCGGTTTTGGGCTACATTTCTAGCTTCGTTCCATGTTAAACCCACATATCTCATTTCAGCTTCGGTGGAACGTCTCCAAGTTATTCTAGGCCTTCCAACTCTTCGTCCTGATTGATGAATATTTTTGGTAGTTTTAGTAAAATTTTGTTGTAAAACTTATTTGTAATTTAAATGTTTTGATTTTTTTGTGTATTCGCTAAAACTTTCCTTTTTATAACTTGATTTGGTCAACTTTTACTTTCTAATTTTTTTAATAGAACAATTATTTTTGTTGCCTTAAAACTAATCTGTTTTGCAATAGTTTTTTGTAGAATAAAAGATAAAAAGGAAGAACTTCTTATGAAAGAGGCATGAAACTGTACAAAATTCTGTTTAGAAAAAAACAAAAGAATGGTAAGTATTTTCAGATTTTTTTTTTTAAATTTTAAAAAGTATTGTTCACTTTTGCGATTGATATCAAAACTCAAACACATTTTTTTTTATCCTTATTTAAAAGTAAAATCGACAAACTCCACATTTAATAAAAATCATTTTTAAGACATAAGATGTCAATAAAATATTCTAAAAAGATATAGTACAACGTGCAGGCAAACAGACAATATATTAAATTTTCTTCAAAGAGTTATAAATGTAAATATATGTACATAATTTTTAATTTCTATCTCCGTCGCAATTTGTATTATTATTAGATTATTCATCTATGAGCTCGATAAATAAAAAATGTGTTTTCTTACCTGAAAAATTAAATTGACACTTTCGCTTAGAGTTGTTTCATCAGGTGAATCTACGGGTATTTGCTTCGTAAATCTTGTGTCAAACTGAGAAACATCATCTTCACTGCGCTGTAAAAATGATATAAAATTTATGTATATTAGATATATAAATATAAAATAATTTGTAATAATAAAGGATGCTTACTAATAAAGGTTTAATTGGTGGATCCAAACGTCTAGCAAGTACATCATCCCAATTCACATGCTTAAAGAAGGGATGGGCCTGAACTGCAGCGGCATCTTCTGGACCACTTCCTAAACGTTGCGCCTCTTGACGTTTCATTAAGCGGCGAACTAAATCTCTAGCTTCAGGCGTCAAATAAGCAGGTAAATTGAGTTTAGCTTTTAAAATAGTCTCTATGGTTTTTTTACGATCTTCAGCAGTGAAAGGTGGCTAACAAATTTAAAAACGGTAAAACTTTTAATTTTCTTTTTCTTTTAACTGTTGAAAAGTTATAACTTACTACGCCCGTAAGCATATCAAACATAAGCGCGCCTAAGGACCACCAGTCGACTGCTTTACCATGACCACGACGTGTTAAAATTTCCGGTGCCCTAAAAATATTAAAAATAATTTCTCATAGTCTTCAAAAATTTTTTTTTAATTTCATTTACTTACATATATTCAATTGTGCCGCAAAAAGTGTGTGTAACGATACCTTCCTGTATGTGTTCTTTGCATAACCCAAAATCGGTTAATTTCACATGACCTTGAGCATCTAGTAAGATATTTTCTGGTTTTAAGTCACGGTATATAATACCAAGTTTATGTAAATGACCCAAAGCCATTATAATTTCACTCAGATAAAAGCTGCAACAGTATTATAAAACAAAACGTAGCCAATGATCATTTGTACTGTTTAAGATTAAAGTATATAATGTATCTCACCATGTTGTATCTTCTAGAAAAATACCTTCACGCTCTAAATGCATAAAAAGTTCACCGCCACTAAGGTATTCTAGAATCAAGTATAATTTCCCGTCCGTTTGAAAGGCATAAACTAGTTCCACTATAAAAGGATGTTTGACAGCTTCTAATATGTTACGTTCAGCACGAGTGTGTGCTGTATCTTTTTGATTTGTGACAATTGACGCTTTTTTTAAAACTTTCATTGCAAAATATTTGTTAGCGTCACGACCAGACGTTTTACGAACCTTGAAATAATGGAGAAGGCATTTGTTATTCAGTTTTATTTTCTTTCATAAAAGTATTTACATACCTGAAAAACTTTGCCGTAACCTCCTTTTCCTAAAACTTTTTTTAATTCAAAATCTTTGGGACCCAGTTTAATTTTGCCAGGATTTACATTTTCCTCTGATAGTTGTATAGTCTCTTGACCTTCGGTTCTACAAAAAGAAAAATCGGATTAAAAAACAAGTGTTTAAAAATTTTTTATACGTTCTATTGACGAAATTTGTTCTAAATCTGGTCAAATATAATTTATTGTACTTACTCTTCTTGTAAATTTATTCTTAATTCTGGTTCCAGATCAACCTAAAATATATATAAATATATTTTAATATATATATAAAAGTTAATAACTTCAAATGGATGTAAAAATGTATGTATATATGTACGTATACAATTATATTTTAAATTATTTATAATGAACTTGATATGTGTGGGATAAAAATTAAAAAAAATTTGTATAAAAATATTAACAGCCGTATGCATAAAAATTATCAACGGTTTATTTAGAGTTTATTTAACTTTATTAATAATTTTAATATAATTAATAGGGTTATCGGGCTAATCTCTATCGGGCAAAATAAAAAAAAAAAAAAAATATTGCGCCATCTGTCGGACAGACTTCAAACTACACAGAAACACTCTTTACCGCCCATAAAGCATTACATATACGTAATTTTTATATGTATATATAGAGATAGAGATTGAAACAACAAGAAAAGCGAGCACATTTTTACGAATGTATGCAATGCTCACTTATTCAGCTGTATTGCTGAAATTAAAAAAAATTTTCATTTCATGCCATTTCACGGATTATTAAAAAAAAAAAAGTTCAAATAAAAAGTTCATAAAATATTTTCTACATCACTAGGCAAAAAATAAATGTCAAAGAGGTAACGTTAGTTGGTAGTGACGAGTTGAAATTAAACATTGTAAAAGAAAATTAAACAAGTAAGAGCGCTATATTCGGCCGTGCCAAATCTTATATACCCTTCACAACGTATAGTCATGCAATAACAGTAGTTTGTGTCACCATTCATCCCATATGAAATACGTATATACATATATAAAAATATCTCATTGTAAAATTATAAATTCACGTATGTATGTTAAAAAAACGAAAAAAAAAAAATTTTAAAAAAAAATTAAAAAAAAAATTATTATATACATATATAATATATATAAAACAAAAAAAAAATAAAAAAAAATTAGAAAATAAATAAAAAAAATTAAAAGAAAAAATAATAATAAAAATATAAATAATATATTAAATAAAAAAAAAAATTAATAAAAAAAAATTTTTTTTTGGCTCAGCTGGGATTCGTTGCCACGTTTTCTCTAACCAGTATACACGTTTGTATGTATGTATGTTGTTGTTGTAATGTTGTTTTTGTGAAAAAAAAATCGAGGTGGTCGTGGGATGTCGGGGGGCTTCAAAAAGTTGATTTCAACATACACACGGACAGACGGACAGGGCTTAATCGACTCCTCTATTCATAAGCTTTCAGAAAATATATACTTTATGGGGTCGGAAATAAAAATTGTAGAAATTTCACACGGAATGACAAACCTATATATACCCTTTTTCACTGTGTGAAGGGTATAAAAATAGGTAGAAAATTGCTAAAAAAAAATTGCGAAATTATATCATATTTACCTCAATTAATTTTGAAAATGCAATATATCTTACCATGCAACCATCAAGTTTTTTTTTTTGTTTTTTTTATACCCTTTACACAAAACTGAAAAAGGGTATAGGTATGTAGGTTTGCATTTCGTGTGATCTATATACATATATGCAAACTTTGTTGGGTATTAGTATTTGCAATAGTGTAAACATTAAAGATCTTCATAGTAATTAGTAAGGGTAGCACTAATTACACTACCTGGTAGCTGATCTATGAAGTGAGCAGGTAAAATTATTAGACAAAGTTGTTAATTACCCTGTCATTTTGGGGTTGAAAATATTAATATTGTAAGATTTTTTTAGCCTGCTGCAGATAACATATTATAAGCTAATATTCTCAATATATGTACATCATTATTATAACCTTTACCTATGTTTTTATATCGATTTTGACATTAGACATTTGTTAAAGTTTTAGTAATATATTTTTCATATTTCCAGTTTAACGATAGTTATGATGATTCTGGGAGTTGAAATTATATGTGGGTTAAACTCGCTATCACAAAATTATACTCATGTGACTTTTAGATACAGAAAAGACTAGGACCAATTGTTTAAAGACTACCATGATTTTATTTAAAGACAAATATATATTTATTAGTTGATTATTAACATTAAATATATATATATTGTGTTGAGGATAGCTGAAATTATTGGCTAATACACACAAAATTAATAGAGTTGGTCCTTAAAAAAAAGTGCATACAGTTTTATTGAAACATTCAAAAATGTGACATTTAGTTTGATTACAATATATACATACATGGGGCATCTATCTCTCCATGTGTATATAGGTTCACCAGTTATTACACTCAGAAAATAAGTATGGAAATTCATCTTGTTAGGTATCATTTAAGATAAGTTTATATTTCTTTTACCATTACAAATATTAAAACAACCGCCTTACACCCTTTTGACTGATGAAATTGAAGGGTAAAATTTGGAGAACATAAAAAAAAAACAAATAATTAACCTCAAATGAAAAGTTTTTCAAATGCGGTAATGATTAATAAATACGGAAATTTAAAATACTTTGTAAATAGACTTAAAACCTAATCTGTGTTTACACGTAACCAATTCTGTTTAAAAAGTTTACTTTTTTTACCCTTCACACGACAGTTTAAAAGGGTATATATGACTTTGTCATTCCGTTTGTAATTTCTACAATAATAATTTCCGCCCCCTAAGGTACGGCCTGTTCGTGTATTGATTTAAATCAACTTTTAGAAGCAACCACATGTTCCCCAAACCTGTGTATGGTATCAATCTTTTGGAAATATCCGGGAATAAATTACTATTGAATTGAATTTTCAGCCATAGAATATTTTATAGGTACCTGTGTCACTATTTGTAAATATAGCATGCCTCTAGAGATATTCGTGAAAATTTTTGGATATATCTGGATCTAATCGGTTAAGATATAGGCAATATTTTTCAGCTTCTAGACAACCAAGAGAGTCAATATTGGTATCATCTAAAAAGGACTTGACTAGCGCAATATAAGACACTATAAAAAATTTAAGTTCATGATGGCCGCCACTACAAAATTGCGGACAACAAATTTATATATGGACTAAATCTGGTATTTTAAAATGTAACTCCTTGAACACCTACAATAATGGTATCAAATGAAAGTCTTGACCAGTAAAACACAGTAAACTATTATACATACATATGTTTTTTTTAGACATACTTATCTAACGATACATGTATTATTGGCCTTGTAGGCTTCTTATGTATTGAAATCAAATAAATAAATAAATGTAAAATCCAAGATGGCGTCTAAAAAAAGCCGGACAAATTTTTTTTATTCCTATAAATATGGGTATTTAATGAAAGGGCTTGACTAATAGAATACAGTTAACTATGTAAAAATTTAAAATCAAGGATGGTGTCGGAAATAATCGACTTAGTATTAACAACAAAAATAAAAATATTTTGGATGTGTGATGGTGAGTTTGCCAACGACTTCGCGTTATTATCGCGATAAAAAGTAGCCTATGTGTTAATCTAGGTTGTTATCTATCTATGTGCCGAATTTCATTTTGTTCCGTTTAGCCGTTTTTGCGTGATTGAGTAACATATATCTAAACATCCAAACATTCACATTTATTATATTAATTAAAAATAATTAATTAATTAATTAATAGTAGGATACACGAAAGACAAAACAAAACGTATTTTGTCACCCTCGATCACAATTATAAAGAAAAAGAAAACTCTCTGCAAGAAAACTTGTTCAATGTTAACACAGACTTAAATTAAATCTTTTTCAAAGCTATTTAATAATGCTTCTTTTTATATACATAATTATACAGGTCTTTAATAAAATTAAGGGTAACGATATACATTTTTTACAAGGCTCGTACTTACTTCTTTCAATTCGGTATTATCATTTTTTAAATCATTATCGTTTAGTTCAAGAAAAAAGATTTCATTGTCGTCACAACATTCAGCCATTTTAGAGCAACTAATTAAACACGTCTAAGCAAATCTCTTAATAAAAAAATCGGTTTTGTTTCGTTTCGTTGCTTTTCTTTTTTTTTTAATGGCTCCGGTTTTAGCGCTATAGGTCCAAAAACAAATCAAATTACAAAGCTGCTAAAAATCCGCTTCTGTAAGTGATGCGTGATTGGTTCAAAGGTTCTAAGAAAAATAGTTAATTGTTTCAGTCAACTAATTAATAGATCGCCAAATATTCAAAATGTATAACCAATATTTAAGGCAAAATGACAAAAAAAGTAAGCACTTAGAAATACTTGATTTCACAATTAAGTTACATTGACAATATCTATTTTAATTTTTTTAAATAATTATTTTACACCACACTGTTGAACGTCTGAACCGAGTACAAGCTAATACTTTAATGACACACATTTTATGTGTGCGTCCAAAATATAAAGGTTCGGATCAATGCAAATCCTAAGAAATAAACCATTTTCAATGTATCAGTTTGTAACTTCTTTTGATCCTTTTTTTTTTTTTTTTTGCTAACAACTCTCTAATAATGTTACCTGATAATTGTTATACCTTGTCAACAGGTAAAAATAATAAAAATACCTTTTTCGTAATTAGTAATTTTTTGGATGTTGTCAATTTATTATCCTGACAAGTGAAAAACTAATTTTTAAGGAAAATAACTAAATTCTTAAAATTTACTATTTTTAACTTATAATTTAAAGGCATTAAGCTAATTTAAAACAAATGAAGATAATGAATTCATTAACAAATTTATTGATTAAATTATTGCCTAATTTTCATTAGACTTTTATATTGTATTAACAATATAGTATATTTCATACTTGTGTACATATATAACGGCAGACTTTAAAAACCGATAAATATTTTTATTATAAAAAATCCGTTTTATACCCTTTGTCATTCGGTTTGTAATTTCTACAATTTTCATTTCCGACCTCAAATAGAGGAGTCGATTAAGCACCGACCGTCTGTCCGCCTACCCGTCTGTCCGTGTGTTGGTTAAAATCAACTTTTAGAAGTAACTATATGTTTCTCAGATCTGTGTATGGTATCAATATTTTGGAAATATCCGGGAATGAATCGTTATTAAAATTCAGCACAATCGCCCCATTACTTTCTGAGATATGAGCAAAAGAACACGACTGCCTCTGCTTTTTTTTTATATATTTTTACTACCAAAATTAAAAATTTTCAACCATAAAATAATTTATAGGCTACTATTTGTATATATTATATGCCTCTAGAGATATTCGTGACAAATATTGGATAAATCGGGCCCTAATCGGTAAAGTTATGGGCAAAAAATTTTTTTTAATATATTTTCCAAAAATTTATTTATTTATTTCAAAAAAGATTGCCGCAAGCCCAAAGGGCCAAATTGGCTAGTCTACAAAACAATATGTATTAAAATTAATTAGTATTACACTAAAAATACAAACAATTTTAATTTACAAACGAAAATCAAATTTTTTCAGCTTCTAGACAACCGAGAGAGTCAATATTGGTATCATCTGAAAGAACTTGACTAGCGCAATATAAGCACTATAAAAAATTTACATTCATGTTGGCTGCCACTACAAAATGCCGGACAATAAATTTATATATGGGTCAAATCTGGTATTTTAAAATGTAACTTCTCGAAATAATGAGGAAAAATGGCGTATAACATGAAATATAGGTTAAGCTACGATATGGGATTATACCTATGTACATGATGGTGAAGGGTATTATCAGATTCGGCACGGCCGAATATAGCACTTTTACTTGTTTGTTTTATTTTTGAATTCTTATTTTGTTAATAAGAATTTGAAAATAAAACTTATAACATTTTAAAACTTTTTTAAGAATTTAGGTAAAAGGTCTACTGCCGACCTGGTATAAGCACCAGTGAAATGCATATAGACCAGCTAAAACCCAACAACCAAATAATATATTGAAAAATTAGTTGGGAGCATATCCCATATTACTTTTTATATTTTTTATTTTTCATACATACGTAAACTTAATTTATAATTTAACAATGGGATGTTTTTATATATGTATGTATGTTTTTTATATGCATGTACGTATTTCATATGAGATGAATGGTGACACAAACAATTGTTATTGCATGACTTCTCGTTGTGAAGGGTATATAAGATTCGGCACTGCCGAATATAGCACTTTTACTTGTTAAGTTCATTAGAAAAAATTGCTTTGACGCGCCTACTTCAACACCCACTTCATTCATATTCCAATATTAATGAAATCGAAAAGCTAATAGGTAAAACCTTAATTTGTACTTCTATATATATAAAAATCAATGTGTGTTTGTATGTTTATATGTTTGTATGTTTGTTTGTGCTTTATAGACGGTTAAACGGCTGGACCGATTTCCTTGAAATTTTCACAGAATCTTGAAAATTTTAACAGGTGCGTTTTACTGTTTAATAGAATTATACGCTTTGTTTACAAATTAAAGATTCATGACCATGTGTCTAGGTACATTTTTGATTTTTTGGGTTGTAACTTTAATAATTTTGTTCGTATACGTTGGTTAGTTTTTTTTTATAAAGTAATTCTTACTAATCGTCCAGAGTATGTTCGTAAACATTTTGTATTTTTGCAGACATACAGAAACCCTCAGCTTCTGTATCCAGTTAGAAGTCATGTTATACATGAAAGATCTTTTCAAGTACGTGTTGTCAAATGTTGGAACTCTTTACCACGTTCTCTTAGAGACTTTCACCTCTCCCCTACTACGTTCAAGAGTAAGCTTTTAGAATATGCATCTGTCTGTGACATTTAATTGCAAATAGGATTTATTTTTGTCTTTACAAATTATAGTAGTAAATATATTGATATATGCAGATTAAATTTTATAGTTGCTAGTCTATCAATTGTATACGGCCTTATAGGCTCGATTGATTATTTGTTATCAATAAATAAATAAATAAATAAATACTAAAATTCGTATATTTGGAAAACGATATCGATTAGAGTAGTAAAATTGTGCAAGATCAAGTTTGACATCCAAATGAACATTTAGGCAAGAAATGAGTGCATTATCAATAGTGGGCGTGGCACCTACCATATGAATTAAATACTAAAATTTGGGGTGGCGAAGCACACCGGGTATTAGCTAGTCTTTTATAAAAAAAATAAATTTTAATACATATGTATGTATACCTATAAACCATTAAACAGATCATATACGTTTTCCTACTATAATTCTAGTATACCTATAAACCATTAAACAGATCATATACCTTTTCCTACTATATTACTATGAAGTTAAATAAATAAATAATAAATTCTTGTTTAGGTATTTGGATTTTTGTTACTCAATCACACATAAACGGAACTAAATGAAATTGGGTAGACAGATAGATAGCAATCTAGATTAACACACAAGCTACCTTTCATCTGGTTTACTAAGAAGTCGAGGACACACGCTAGCAATATATAATGTATAATATTTAATAATATAAAAAAACCTAGTTGTGTTCTTGAGACTGGCTTAACTAGTAGTGTTTTTATTTTTCCTTATCGAAGCAAAGCTCACAAGTAATCCCTACTAACATTACTTGAAAAGTGCATGGTATTATCACAAATTTATCAAATTTGTATCTCCTTTCGTTTCTTAGTATTTCCGCCTCATGATTCTCGACGTTATCTGTTGTTGAGCTCGTTTTTATGGTTATATTTATTAGTACATACTTAAATACATACAAATTTATGTGTTTGCTAATACGCAATTAAATGATAGCAGCAGAATGTTTTAATTTTTGTCTTGTTTAGGTAAGTAAACATTTTTGTTGGAATTCTTTGATTACTGTGTGGATGTTAAATTCTTAATTCAAGTTAATTTTATACTTACATCGTCCAATTCGATTTTGTCATCATCTGAATCACGGGGATTTTCATCCTCGTGTAACTCAAGAACAAAGAGTTCATTAGGGTCACTCACGTCAGCCATTTGTTGCAGCTAATAAAATAAGAAACGTGCAGTAAAGAGAACACACGGTGAAACAATCACCACAACAAAGAAGTCGCTGAGACAATTTTCCGCTTGACTTTTATTTTCTTTGTAACTTTTTAAAATTGCAGTAGCAGAACTTTAACAATAAATTATATCACTATTTTTTTTTTTCTAAATGCGTGCGCAGCTAAATAGCTGCTCTTGCCTGCGTCTTTAGAGACCTTGAAGTATCTTCAGAAATACTATTTGACAAGGCTCTAAAAATGTTAATTGTCCCAGCCAGGTATTAGTAGATCGTTAGAAAGCCAATATCAATTAGGCAGACTGATAGACAAACAGATGTCCAGAGCAAGCTCGTGGCACCACACAATACACACACAAAATGTTGGACAAAAAAGCACACCACCGAGAGTCTTTGCACGATTATTTCCGTTTGCAGTATTTATTTGTTTTTGTAGAAATTTTTTATAGAAAATATGAAATATTTTTATTACTGAGGTAACGCGTTTAATTTTTAGCTACAAATTTTTCTTCTGTTGTTATAAATAAAAATTCCACACCACAATGGTGATGACGAACGAGCGAACGAAACACGAGGAAATTTCATATTGCCACACTTTTTACTTGTTTCTACGTTGCCAACATAAACATGTCATTTCGGAATTTGCTTTTACGATTTTTTGATTTGGCCTTGGTGTAAAGCTCTTATTTATATAAAGTTTTAGTAACCTAGCCTTTAAGCCATAATCGGTCACAAACATTTTATAAAAAAATATTTACGATGCCTGGATTTAAGTGACATTAATTTAACACGAAAAAATCGTTTGTTATTACAATATCTCTCCCTGCACAAAAGTTTTTTATTTCACAGATCAGGATTTTATCATTAGTTCAGAATTTTAAGATATTTTTTGGTAGTGAACTAATACATTCATGCAGAAAAATTAATCCTTGGTAATTGAATTAATCAAATCAGCTGTAAAAGTATTATGCAAACAAAATTTAAGCTATTAAATTATGTGTATATAAGATATATTAATGTATGGAAATATAAAAATTAATAGCTGTATTCATAAAAGCAACTTCAGGTTTAAAAGCGTTTTTTATAGAATTTGATTTTAAAATATTTTATAAACTTTTAATATTTTTGAAAATAATGCATTTTTATGTATCGAAAAATCGCTGAAAATATTTGTAAATATTCAATTTATTTTACCGCTTAAAAGCAACATTATTAGTATTTGTCAAAGGAAACAAGGTGATAATAATCAAATTTGTGTTAAAAAAAGCTAAAATTTTTATTATTATTATTACATATTATAAAATAGAAGTTCTACATTCATCAGCAAAAACAACCTTGTGAAATTTATGAAAGTCTTATAAAAATATTTACCTTCCTCTATACATAGTTAATACTTTTTAACAGCATTTTAAGAAATCGACTCAATATGTCACAAGAGGAAGCTACACCTGTTAATCTTATTGATTTAGAAAACTTAAAAGAACGTATGAAACTGATAGTAGAAGCAGATCCTAAGCAGTATCATAATGAATACTCTTTAAAACGTTATCTAAGGGCGTTCAAAACAACAGATGATGCTTTTCAAGTAAGTTTTTTTTATGTAATAACATTCAATTTTAATTTTTCTAAACTTCCGTTTCCTTGCCAGGCTATACTCAAAACCAACAGATGGCGAGAACAATATGGAGTAGAAAATTTGGAAAGTTTGCCAGAGTTACAAAAACATGGTAATAAAGCCCGTGTTTTAAGACATCGAGATTGCATAGGAAGACCAGTAATATATATACCGGCCAAAAATCACAATTCCAGTGATCGCGATATTGATGAATTGACGAAGTTCATTGTAAAGTGCTTAGAAGACGCTTGTAAAAAATGTTTCGAAGAAGTAACCGACAATTTATGCATTGTTTTTGATTTAGCCGAATTCAATACGTCCTGTTTGGACATGCAATTGGTTAAGAATATGATTTGGTTGCTAAGTAAGCATTATCCTGAACGTTTGGGTATTTGTCTTATAGTTAACTCACCGGGCATATTCTCTACCATATGGCCACTTATTCGTCAATTAATTGATGACAATACAGCCAAGAAAGTTGTATTTGTAAATGACGAAATTGACTTGTGTAAATACTTGATACCTGATATTTTGCCCACAGACATGTAAATACATGAATGTAAATTTTAGTGTAAGAATTAACACGGCATTCCTTAAATATCTGTCATGTACAACAAACTACAACATGCTACAGTATATTATCTTATTTTGTAGTTCTATTCTTATAATTACAGTATAGGACCAGAATATGTATTAAAATTAATACATTATTGCATCTTTTTTTAAGAATACACAATAAAATTGTACCTAAAAAAAATCTATTTCACTCCAGAACTTTTTTAAGCTAACATTAAAAAGATAATGTATGAAGTACGTATTACATAAGAAAAAAATCCCATTTATTAATAACTAAACCAAATAGAACTGTGTGACTCAGTAAAATTGTCTTTGTTATCTAATCTTTGTATGTATTTACATATTATGTTTTTAATTGTTGTATTTGTTCTACACCTGTGTATAGTATGTATGTTTATGGATATATACACATACATACATATTTAAAAATATATTTTTTATCTAGAGAATATACATATGTATGTATGTATAATATATAAAAAAATAACTCGATGTTTACCTATATTTGTTTAATATTTATTTTGAAATATATAAAATATAGTATTTTTAATTAATGAAACAACAATGTTTAGATTACAACTAAATATAGAAAAAATGTATGTATACAATTTTAAAGCCAAATTTCTTTTTTTTAACAAGGATATTTGCAAACGTATGCAAACTATGTATATAATTTAATGGTAAGTTAATAAGCAAATTTTTTCAAAATACGCACGAACGTGACACTGCAATGACAATGCAGTACAATTTGAATATATAAATATATTGAAAATTTTTAATTTTTTCCTTATTTTTTTAATATTTTTTTTAAAATTTTTTTTTAATTTTTTTTTTTTATATTTTTTGTTTTATTTTTTTAAATTTTGTTTTTAACACATACGTAATTTTCTAATTTTACAATGGAATGTTTTTATATATGTATGTATGTTTTTTATATGTATGTACGTATTTCATGAGTTGAAAGGTGATACAAACGATTGTTGTTGCGTGACTACACGTTGTGAAGGGTATATAAGATTCGGCATGTCCAAATATAGCACTCTTACTTGTTTTTTAATAATATGTCTGTCCTCGTACTTTACCCTTCTTACCGAAAAGCGCACCAGTACTCCACTATTTTGCAGATGAGTGATTTTGAGAGAGAAATATTCTTCTTTATCCACGAAATAGCCTAAATTTTTTTCTGGGGCATTTGGTGAATTGTTAAACAATAATCTGTTTGAACAATTAACAAATTGTTACGGCGTACAAGCACAGAAAACTCTCACATTCCTGAAAAACTTCGATAATTTTAGAATGCCGTAATTTGTCACCTAATATTCTTACATACATACATACATATGTATGTACCTATTTTTTATTTTAAATCAAAAATTTTTATAAAACGTAATTTTATTAAAAAATAATTGCATTTATCTTCTCTTACTAATAAGTGTTTTTTTATCTATATTTATAATTATTTAACCACAAAAGATTTAAAATAATTATTTGTATTACAGAACACAAATTTTGGGCTTTTTAAATTTTCGTTTTAAGTACAATTAAATTTGCAAAAAATTTTATGATAATTTTTTGAAGTTAGACAAATAGTTAGAAACTGCAGTTTTTGTTTAAATAGCTGATCCCGGACGCTTTGCTGGTCCCCTAAAGTAAATAAGCTGTAAACATCAAATTTAACCCGGTGTCGGGCACGTGATAAAAGAAATACCGACAGTCAGGTGGGTAAATATGGCCTAAGTTTTTTTGACATTGTATTTTGCATAATTTTCAAAATTTGATAAACATATCTGTAAGCATTATATACATAACTTAGCTATTTGTTAAAAAAAACATATTTAAACTGTTTTGAATTTTTTAATTTATCAATTAAAAAAAAAACAATAAGGGAACTTAAAAATATAATTAACTTCAGTCTAATGCCATAAACTTTAAATCTGAAAAAAAAAACAAAACAAAAAATAATTGCTAAATTTATCACATGGGTGTTAATTATATAGTAAAAAGTGTAATTTCTTTATCTTTCTGCAAGGAGTTTGAGCATTCGTTGCAATAAGGAACTATATGTTCAGAGAAAATCTTATTACACCGACGGCAAGGTTGGGCCATATTTACCTTTTCTTGGTTGACGATCAAATATCTCTGCTCACGTTCAATCATCAACTGAAAGGAAATAATAAACAACGTGCAAAAACGATACACTTCAGCCACTGAGAAATTTGGCAACGTCGCAAAACGTTGAAAAAATTTACACAGCAATTTAAGAGCATATGGGTCATAATGACCCAACCTTCATGACGCCGGGTTAAAAAACGGAAAAAAAAATTGAACAGTAGTTTAAATTGTAAGAATTTCTCTTTCTGATCTGTTTATTTTTACCCAACACATAAAGCACTCTTTTTGCAAAAACAATTTATTTATGTTTTGTTACACATGTATATGTACATACATTCATGTGGTTTGGTTGTGTTAGTTGCAACTTTAAACGCTTTAACTCCTAAAATACCAAACTGATTTTAATAGAATTCTTTCAAATGGTATATTTGTTATTAAAATTGTTTGTTTAGTTTAAGCGGAAACTGTGTTACAAGAAATCTAAATGCCTATTATTATATAACAACTATATTAAGTTGGTTCAGAAAATTTAGTTTAATCCAATCAAAATTTTAAACTGGAATTTTTAAGAACTTTTTGCCTAACGTCAACGATTTAACTTTGTGCTTAAGTACCTACTTGTTAAATAATTTTAGTTAAAAGCATTTTTTATACTTCAACATTTATTAATATGCATTAATAATATTAAATTAACTTGCTTTATAATATAAACACAATTTGTATGTATCAATTTTGATTAAAAAATCTTAAATTTAGCAATTCCCTTAATTAAAAACATTTTCAAATCATTCGCTTACATTTGCTACAATAAATTACAATTACAAATGTTTACTATACACCCAATATCATTTATGCATGTGTGTATAAATTTGTTACAGGACAAAATTAAAGAGGAAGCGAAAAACATGTGTTAAAAATAAGGAATAAAAATCTTTTAAAAGGAGTAAACTATTTTCTAATCCTAAAACAAATGCTGAAATAAATTTCTATGTACAATATAACAAAAAAAAAAAAAAAAAAACTTTTGTTAAATTGTTTTTTCGCTTATACATAATTTTCCTTATTATTATTATTATTATTTGTTTTGTAATATAAAGCTCACAAGAGGCTTTATTATTATATAAATATAGTGTATTTTTTATTAATAACATTTTTTTAACAAAAACATGTACCATTTATTTTTATGTTGTACATTTTTTGTTAAAGCGTTAATAAGTCGATGAAATACATTTGCGTCTATTCTTTTGCATTTTTTCAATATTCTCCTTGATGGGTGTGCGTATGTAGAAACCCTTAACAATTGTCGTAACTGCTAAAACAGTGGCAATAAATTGATTTATTGATATTTCCCAATCATCAAAGTCTAGTGAACTATTACTACAACTACTAGTATTTTTACTGGATTTCTGGTTGCTTAACGTTAAAGTCCCATCTCCACCAGCAGTGTCACCACGAGCTTGCCGCAATTCCTCTTCTAAGTCTACAAACATTTTAGCAGTTGTTAATGGATCGCATGGGGTCGTCGGATTCCCATTTGAATCAGGCTGTAATTTAAACAACATTTTGCAGCTTAGTACTTTGTTTTAGTAAAATAATATTTAAAAATGTGTAAAAAATGTTGCCGCCATAAATACAGTTTTTCATTTAGTTTGAATAAGTAAGTACCGTAAACGAAAACATAAAAATAAAAATGTTCACGCTACTAATCTTACTGTGGTTATCCTGACTTTAAATTATCCTTCTGAGAAACTGCACATCGTATCGTAGGGTATCATTCTGCCTTTGGCTTTTCATGTCCCAGTTTCACAAAAGAAGAATTTAAATCCTGAACACCATTTTTTTACAAAACGAACAAAATGACAGCAACCGTAAAAATTAAAAAATTTTTAAAATTTGGTTGCCAAACACTGTTTGTTCTTTTCAGAATTTTCATAATCAATAATTTTTTTACGGAGTTACTTGTTGTTGCTTAGAAAAACTCTGCAAAACTAAAATTGACGGCGTAAACTTTTTTTTAAAGTCGTGACACACTTGCCGACAATGAACGATATCAAATAAAATTTGAAAATAACGTTTAATAAATAAACAGTATTTACTTACCTCTTCATTGCTACCGAAATTTAATTGAGTAAAACTTTCCAAACTAGAGTCTTTCCTTATATTATTTTTGCCCAACTCTAGAAGATTTTCGTCTAAAATTGAAAAAGAAAAAATAAAATCGTATGTATGTACATAAACGCCTACATCATCTTAATATGTTAATACAAATGTAATGTAGGACGGACTTTGACGAATCGGGCGTAATCATAAGTTTGTAAATGAGCACAACTTTTGTCCAGAGAACTGCTTTATATCGTTGGTCACAAGTAGAAAGGTCTTAACTTAAAAAATTGTAACTTAACAGGAGATGGTAAGAGAAACTGTATAATTAAAATGTAACTTCTTTTGCAAAGCTGCTTGTAAAACCACTGTTATTTTTGATACAATTGCATTAAATATTTGTCTCAACGTGTATTTGTATGAAATGTATTGGAATCACTGAGAAACTCAATTTTGTAAAAAAATACGAGTTAGGTACTTTCCACTTCTGACCATCGATATGTAGTTTGAAGTCTTATTTATTGAGTGAGAAAGAGAGATAGAGAATTTTGTTCAGAAAATTTTTAGCGGAAGTTATAAAATTGTATAATAATAGTGTTTTTTTATTTAATAATCATTATTAATACATTTATTCGAATATACATTACAATTACAATATGTAATATAGTAAAGATCGTTGATTTGTAAAATGAATGCGCCTTTTACATATGATTTTCATATGTTAACTTTTATATTTCGAATATTCTTTTTAATATTATTAAATCGTGTAGCAGAAAAGTTTCAGTAAAAAAAAATTCTTCAGACAAAAAGTATGTTCGAAAAAAATAGGTTGTTATTCACCCTAATTGAAATTATTTTTTTGTTTTTTTTTAGTAGAAGTTTGTAGCCAATTATGGCCTAGAGGCTTGGTTGCCGAAATTTAAATAAATAAAGTTGGCTACTTGTATTTTGATATTTTAAACAGTGATGAATAGAATAGCTGGGAAACGTATTTAAATATAATTAAGCATAAAATCATTTAATAAAAAAAACACTGCAAATTAAAAGGATATACAAATCATAATGATGTGATGTGTGAATTAAACTTGTATAAGATCTGTTCATAAACTAAGAATTTTTAAAACCTTGAGGAATTTATTTATTAAAATGCGTAAAAAATTGAGCAAGCAAAATATTTTGTCATAATTAGGAAAACAGAAGCTGGTATCAAAAAGAAAGTTTTCTTTTTGTTCTGTGGCATTAATTTAAAATTTCCATATTGTCACTCATTTATTTTTATGCACAAAGTTTTAATACATTTTTTTTTATTTTTTATGTTTTTGAAAGAGTAACTTTTAATTTCACACTCTGGATACCAGTTTTTACTGAAAAGGTAAATGAACAGACCTATTTTTAATTGTTTTAACATATTAGAGTTCTTACAAGCCTGATTCATGTCTGCATCAGTTTTGCCCAAAATTTCTGCTAGTGTTCTCCATAGTATTTGGAAATTGGTCTTTTTCATATTAGGTATATTTTTATTGGGAGAACTGGCATCGTCTGGCTGATCTAGGAGATAACGCAGACTGCCCAAGCTTTTCGTATCGGTATTGGAGTCAGTTCTGTTCATTTTGGCATTTGTGTTCATTACTAAATCACTGATCTGTGAAAAGTTTGATATTGTTTCAACATTCAATTGAGGTGGAGTAACTTTAGCGGCTCCCAAATCGGATATATCCGAAAATGTATCAATTGATTCAAAACGACCTTGCTGCTTCAGGGGTGCCATACAGGACGAACCATTTTGGGAACGAGATGCACCGCCCATCATTGACGCTGCTCCGCCTCCACCAGGAGTGCTGGTTTCATCTTCGGACAGATCTACATAAAATGTAGACGTTCTTGCATTGACCGCCATCGATGAAGCGTTCGAGGCTGTAGATAAATTATGAGTCCTTAAAATGTCCATAAAGTTATTGCCTGTTATACCTGCAAGTGAATGTAACTTTTGTGTTGCCGTTATTAGAGCATAATCATTCTCATCGAAATTATTGTCAGTAGGTGATGGTAAGGCCTCGATAGACTCAGAGGGATCATCGCCAAAGAAATCTTCTGCTTCAATGGCTTCTTCAGCATCTTCTTTTGTTTTGGTTTTTGGGTTTCTAACTTGTTCGATTTCAACTTTTGAGAGTAAAGGTGGTAAATGCAAAATATACAAAAGTTTGAGTTTCTCGGTATATTTACTGGAACATACTAGACCTAGCGCATTTAGAATTTGAGAAAAATCTAACATGCCAGTGCTCTTTTTGTCTGTAAGCTGTTTTTGAATTAAAATGATTTTTAAATTTATTGTATTTGGGTTTTTTTATTTTGTTTTTACTTACACGAAATAACTTTTCTGACAAATCGATAGTCACACATGTGCGCCATGGTGTCAGCTCATAAAATAACACATGGAATGTATCAAAATCAATACTATACGCTTCGGCACGACTACAGTTGTTGTCGGGTATGCTAAATCGATGGTGATTGGGCGAGGGTAATGGCACTAAAATAGGAGATTCACCTTTATGGGCCTGTAGCTTCTGGAGATGAGCTTTACGAAATGCCATCTTTTCCTCACGAATAATACCCAACAACATTCGCAACTCCTCATTACTGAAATACATATTGTCCGAGTGGAATTTGACAATAGTTTCCTCATTGTCCAAATCAAATTTACGCATTGTTAGCCGACGGTGCTTGTTTCGCAATTCCTCGATTCTTTGCAAAGTTATGTCTCCGAAATTTGTGTAGGCTTCATGTATTAACGTTTGAACCGACTGTGTACGTTTGCGTTTGCGTTTGTCATTGGCAATCGGTAAATCATAGTCAGTATTATAAATGCCTTCTAAAAACTTTGAAAGTGTCTGCATGGCTGCGCCATCATCCTTGCATCGAAGCAATTCATCTTTGTTCCATTCTAATATTTGTATAGCTATAACAAATATAATTTTAGCGCCGTCGAAAAAGAAACAATCAATTATTTGCAGAGAACTTTCATAGGATATAACACTAATAAAAATTGTCAAGAACCAAGACAGCGATATCATTTTAATGGTGCCCAATTCAGCTAAATGACTGTGTAGCTCGGGCAAATAGTGTTTAACCAATTCATTTAAAACACCCTGGTCAATCTGAAAATTTTCGCAATTAAATAATTTAATTGTACTATTAAAATTGCAATAGTTCCAGCTTACCTGGGCTCCAACGACTTTATCTTTGTAATAATCGGGCAAAAGGCTTTCACACAAACTAGCTAACAACCAAAAGGCATTCTCTTCATCACAAAATAATAAAAATACAGACGTAACAATATTCATGGCCTGTGTATAGCCAACTTGAGGATTACGCAAAGCATATGCCTGCAGTACGCGCTTTAATGCAAACAAGCCATCATCGTTTTGAAAGGCTGGATGTTCCGGTAACGAACGATGCAAGTCTCTTTCGATTTCGTCATGTGTTGATGACTGTTTGATACAAGCGGCCTTTTCCACTAAGTCCTCGTATAAACCAGGATGCATTTCTTTGTCATGTATAGCACCAGAAAATATCATCCATATTTCTTGTCGCAACTTATCGGGAATCCCTTCGACAATGAGATTTATAACAGCCGTCGTACGAAACATTGAAACACCGCGACCGTAATCACGAAAATGCGACTCCCAACGAGATAGTTTCTCATCCTGTATACGTTGCATTTCTGGAGTGAATTTTGTTTTGAACGTATTGATCAAAGCTGACTGCTTACTCCATGATATATCATATTTTGCTCGTTCACGACTAGTGGGCCTATAAATTGATTAAACAATTTACTTTATTAGGAAATATAAATGTTTAAACCTACTAAATAACTTCTGTGTAAAACTATTCATATGTCCGTATCTGTGTCAATAAAAAGAAACTACTTATGCCCGATTTTTACGTTTTGTGTTTAAAGTTGTACTTTTAATTTTAAAGTTGATTTTTACAAATTGATGACAGATTTTTATACTAAATAACACAACAGTGTTATTATCACAGTTTAAGCTGATATCTCTATTGAATAATGCATTTACATAATCAGTCGTTGGCAGCAGCAGATGCAAAGCAGTCAGCGTAAAAGTACAATTTTGACAGACATGTAGATTTACATATGTCTCACAAATTTTTAAGTCAGATGTAAAAAACATGCCGTGTATTATAGCCTTTACATCTAATTTTGAAATTTGAAACAGAAACAACAAGGCATATTTATTGACCAGATTGTCTTGATAAGGGTGCAATTAATAAGGTATACGCAGAGGCGAATTCGACTAAATTCATCTTCTTCTCAAATGTTAAACTTCTTATGTATAAAAAAATATATTATATATTTAATATAATATTTTTTTAAATATTTTCTATATGAAGTTTGACATTAGAAAGGCAGCCGAATTCAGTAGAAGTCGCCACAGCGAATATCCGGTTTATTGTACCCTGGGGCCAAATTACGGCATTCGATCACGTTCGAAATTTTACTCGAACGATCGAGTTCGCTGTGCTTTAGGTGTAGAGATTCTAATAAGAATTTTTAAATTTCGATCACGTTTCAATGCCGTAATTTGCCCCCTGATCTTGATTCACCTTGTTTGTAAACTGGTCTTTATCTCACAAAGTCTATAGAAATAAACAAAAACCCGGTTTTACACGGATGAAATTTACCTATAGTAAAAAAACACCTCCACACACATGTGTGCACATAAAAATCAAATAATGTTCTGTGTCACGAGTCAAATTAAATTGTTTGGAGTTGTCAGAGCATTGTTGTTATTAACATAAATTTCGATAAATTTAAACAATACGATTTCATACAGGAATACAAGGCACATTTATTCATCAGGTAGTCTTGTTTCGTCAGCTGATTATTTTTTTCTTCATTTATTTTAAATTTCAGCTGTCAAAGTCAATAGATAAGAAACAATTTTTCCTCCTCTCTCATTTATTTCTAATGTCAAACTTAATATATTAAAAATATAAACAAAAAATTTCTCTCCGAACTGCAATTACCTGATGAATTAATATGCCTTGACAGGAATATTTACATTTTGCGAATAAAAAATATATATGTACATACATATGTATGTATGTATCTATACTTACACATGCAATTTTGATAGTATATCTGTAATTTTTGTTATTAATACGTCACGATCAACTATTTGAGCAAATACAAAGGGTACATTTTCTGAAGTTATAATAACAATTTGGTTTTCATAACGATGATTGCCATCGTCCTTCTTCTCCACACTTTTAATAACTTTTAGAGGAATGACAACGCTAACGAAATCTTTGATTTCGCTGGTAAAACAAATAAAGTTTGTAGATAAATAAATATTGCCGCTGATATACCGTTTAGAATAAGGTGTCCACAAATTAGCTAGACATTATAAGTAAAATGAATATTAATAACTTAAAAACGATTATAAGCAATTTTTCAACTCACCTTTGATAGTGCCGTCTATAATTTCAGATTGTGGTAAACGGAAATACATACGATATTCTTCCGATTTCTGGCGGGCAGTTAAATCACAACATAAAACAGGTTTCTTGGAGGACTTGCGACCGAAACGTAATAATACAGATGAATCGTGATCGATAATGGGGCTATCGGGATCCTATTTTTTATAATATATTTTATTACATTAACCTACATACACATTTATGTATGCATATACATATATGGTGAATTAATTCATATGTGTCGTATTGGCATATCATCATTTGAAAAAAGTTTCAACGATTTTACAATAAACAATACAATTGTTTATATGCATTAAAAATGTTTTGGTAAATAATGACACTACGACAATATACGACACGTAGAATACACCAATATTACGTACATACACATAAACATACTTGAATGAGTATTTCGAAATAATATGTAACTTACCTGTATTATTCTTCTGATAGCCATTTTATTTAATTGTTCTATTAATTTGTATGCCTCAATATAATCAAATAATATTGTGAAACTATATTGCATTTTATTATTAGTTTTCAAATAAATGGTATTCATATGTCTAGATAGTTCTTCGAGTTCTGTGAAACGTATACTTATCTTTGTCTCCTTGCCAAGCATGTACGAATAGTAACTTACATGATTGAGCGAGATATAAAGATGGCCTTGGCGTGGCATTTTATTTTTAATGTAACTGCACATGAATTAGAAATAAACATTGCAAATAGAAATTTTTAAGTTAAGATGCCTAAACTTACGTGCATGAATAATAATTCACTAGTTGTTCCTCTTCGGGCATATTGAAGTATTGTCGAAATTTCGATTGCATCACCTTGAAGTCAGCCGAGTCACCAGATTCATCCTGATTATGTTGTGTGTACAACGATTTAATTTTACAAATTGTAAAATTTGTAATCTCATCTTCACTTTCCATTTCATTTAATACTTTGAATAGATTTTGTTTCAGCCACTCCCAATCTTTATATATATCTTCTTCTGTTATACCGATAGCTATTTCTGTTAAAATGTAAGATACATACATACATACATATTAATATGTATAAAAATGTACGACGAGAAAGTTGTTGAAATCTTAAAATTACAAAATATTAATCTGTTAAATTGTAAAATATATATACAAGAGATATGCTTGGGACTGGAAAGTATCATTGGATTGCTTCTTTTAAGGCTATCGTTACTTGGAATTTTCCATTGGTAAAACTCCAGAGACGAATAAGTTTGTAAATAGAAGAAACATAAGGCGCAAAATAGAATACTAGAAACCTGATATAGAAACGTTCTTTGAAGGAAGCTACGTCGCTATTAAAGAGCGACAACGAATATGATCGAATCACTACCGCTAAAAATGAAGTATGAATGATACAGTATAAAATTAAATTGTATTGTTATGCAAAATGTTTCACTGTAAACTACCAACAACATACGATTCTGTAAATACATACGAAAATAGTACAATAACAACACAACTAGAGCTGTGAATATAATTAACTAGCCGCACGGTACGTGCTTCGCTACGTATCAAGTGAAATAATAAAAAAATTTAATTGGAACATTAAATTCATTTAAAAAAAATATATATATATATATATATATATATATATATATGTATACATTTTATTAATTGCTAGCTATTTTCCAAACAAAAAGGAAAATATCTCAACAAAATAAAAAAGTCGCAAAATTAGCTGAGTTTCGAAAAGTCTCACAAAAAGTTACAGACCGCCAAAAAAATAATCTAATTTATAGATGCCCAAAAATGTTTTGCAGCCGTATTGGTGACCGTTCGAAGCTAGAAGCTGTTATAATTTTCCAATTATATCATAAAATGTGTTCTATTTGTATCCTTATTTATTAATAAAAAAAAAATCTAAATAATAATGCAAAAACTTGCAAATGACCAAATTTAAAGCGTTTTATTTTCTGACAAAAAGTAGTAATAAGTAGCATTTATTTGTTCTTTTGTAAACAAATGGGCTTACAAAAATGGAAAAAATAATGCATATTCGCTCCTCAATTTAAAGAAGAGCGAACAAGCTACACCGTTTCAATAACTGAATAAATTAATATTAAAAACTTCTGGCATAATGTTTAGTCAAAAATAAATTTTAGTAAAAAACAAATAACAGTGCTATATTCGGCCGTGCCGAATCTTACATACCCTTCACAACGTGTAGTCATGCAATAGCAATTGTTTGTATCACTATTCATCTCATATAAAATACGTACATATGTATGTATACTGGTTAGAATAAATGTGGCATCGAATCCCAGCTGAGCCAAAAAAATTTTATTTTATTTTATTTAAGATATTATTTATATTTTATTATTTTTTTTATATTTTTTTTAAATTTTTTTTCAATTTTTATAATTTTTTCTTAATTTTTTTATTATTTTTTTTTTTATTTTTAATATATTTTTTTGCATGTTTTTTACATGTATGTATATATGTATGTTGTTTTGTAATTGTGTAAAAATAACGAGGTGGTCGTGTTTGTTTGCTCATATCTCAGAAAGTTATGGGGCGATTGTGCTGAATTTCAATAGCGATTCATTCCTGGATATTTCCAGGAGATTGATACCATATACAGATCTGAGGAACATATAGTTGCTTCTAAAAGTTGATTTCAACCAACACACGGACAGACGGTCAGGGCTTAATCGACTCCTCTATTCATAAGCTTTCAGAAAATATATACTTTATGGCGTCGGAAATGAAAATTGTAGAAATTACAAACGGAATGACAAAGCTATATATACCCTTGTGCACCACAGGTGAAAGGTATAATAAGTTTTTATTAAATTTAAATTTTATGTGGTGATGGTCTCTGAGATTGCCTATGATTTGTTTACAAAAAGTTATTCTTAATCATTAAGATTTAGCAAAGACAATATATATTTACAATTTGTTGAAATATCGCTTTAAATTCATAGGATAATGACGATATTCCACTTTTAGTATTGCTTCATAACAATACAATCTGACTATAGAATTTTCCATAAGGCATTAGGGGTTTGGAATTTTATTTTGAATATGGCATGTGTTATTAAAAAAATTTTAGTTTTGCTAAAATCTAAACACGTAAAACTTTTCAATTGCTATATTTTGTACACCCAACAAAAAAATAATGGAAGTGATTATTTTCTACTTTTAAATCAAGTCAGAAGTTGCTTAAATTACATTATTTTTTAATATTTTTAAGAAATACTTTTTTACACTTATGAATTGTTATTTTAATCAAAACTAAATATTAAAGAATACTTTGTAGAAGAGAATTTAAAAAAAAAAAGTATTAGCATCACTTTATTACAAAAACAAAGCTTTATTTAAAGAATGTTGTTAATGTTGAAAAGTTTATTAAATTTTATATTTTTGTGAAAATAAAACTGTAGATGATTCTTTGTTTTCAATCGCTAAGTGTTTGTGTTTTTCTTATTAAACTGCAGTCGCCATTTTTGCATGACTAAATAAAATTCCATGCAATGAACCAACCATATGGTTCTTATCAAATTGCAACATTTGAAAGTCAGACAATGTATTAGGTTTTTTAAAGGAAAAAAATTAATAAATAATTTTTTTAACAAATTTACTTACATATACTTTTTAAAATCAATTGTTTGTTAACATACAAGACAAACAGGAAAAAAAATGTATACATCAGCGACTAGTATTTGTGTGTTAATTTCTGTACAAAAGGAAAACTTTGTCCAATGTATGTCATTATACCCTTCACCTGTGAAATCAACTTTTAGAAGCAACTATATGTTCCTCAGATCTGTATATGGTATCAATCTCTTGGAAATATTATATATAGCTTTTATTAACCGTATATGGCCTTATAGGCTCGGTTATGTAAATGAAGAATTAATAAAAAAAAAAAAAATATCCAGGAATGAATCGCTATTGAAATTCAGCACAATCGCCCCATAACTTTCTGAGATATGAGCAAAAAACCACGACCACCTCGTTTTTTTCACAATTACAACAACAACCTACATACATACTGGTTAAAGTAAACGTGGCATCGAATTCCAGCTGAGCCAAAAAAATTTTATTTTATTTTATTTAATATATTATTTATATTTTATTATTTTTTTTTATATTTTTTTTAATTTTTTTAAAAAAATTTTTACAAAATTTTAAAATTTTTTTTTTTATTTTTAATATTTGTTTTTTTGTAATTTTTTTTTTTGTATGTTTTTTACATGTATGTACGTATTTTTTTGAGATGAATTGTGATACAAACAATTGTTATTGCATGACTACACGTTGTGAAGGGCATATAAGATTCGGCACGGCCGAATATAGCACTTTTACTTGTTTATTAATTTTTTTTATTAAACGAATCATAACGACTTTGTCATCGAAGTTGTTAAATAATCTATTAAATTACGATCATTAAAAAAAAAAAACATAAAAATCAACAAGTAAGAGTGCTATATTCGGCCATGCCGAATCTTATATACCCTTCACAACGTGTAGTCATGCAATAACAGTTGCTTGTATCACCATTCATCCCATATGAAATACGTACACGTATGTACGTTAAAAAAACGAAAAAAAAAAAAAAATTTAAAAAAAAAATTTAAAAAAAAATTTAAAAAAAAAATTAAAAAAAAAATTATTATATATATAATATACATATATAAAACAAAAAAAAAATAAAAAAAAAATAAAAAAAAAAATTAAAAGAAATTAAAAAAAAAATAATAATAAAAATATAAATAATATATTAAATAAAAAATAAAAAAAAATAAAAAAAAAATTAAAAAAAATTTTTAAAAAAATTAATAAAAATTTTTTTTTGGCTCAGTTGGGATTCGATGCCACGTTTTCTCTAACCAGTATACACGTTTGTATGTATGTATGTTGTTGTTGTAATGTTGTTTTTGTGAAAAAAAAAATCGAGGTGGTCGTGGGTTTTTGCTCATATCTCAGTTGTTTATGTACCGATGTTTCTGATTTTCAATAGCGATCTACTCCCGAATATTTCTGATATTTTAATACCTTACCCGGGTTCAACATATGTCGGGGGGCTTCAAAAAGTTGATTTCAACATACACACGGACAGACTGACAGACTGACAGGGCTTAATCGACTCCCCTATTCATAAGCTTTCAGAAAATATAAACTTTATGGGGTCGGAAATGAAAATTGTAGAAATTTCACACGGAATGACAAACCTATATATACCCTTTTTCACTGTGTGAAGGGTATAATAAATAATAATTTTTATACAGAAAAAATAAAAACGAACAATTATATTTTAATTTTTATTTAAAAATACTGCGGTCCCTGATTTTAAAACTTTTATAAAATATATTAGTTAGTTATTAGTCTAAAACTTTTATATAAGCCACGAATTTCTAAAATACTTACCATAAGAGACTTCTGAGTTGGGAGTTTGATGCAATATTCGATAAGGTGCTGGTTTCGTAACAAAAACGCTGTCAAATGTACCCACCAGCAAAGAACCAAAACCTAGTGATTCGCCATGACCTCGACGTTTGTGTAAAATAAAATAGTTGGAACGTTTTTCGACCACCCTGTAAATATATTGTAAATAAACATTTTAATTTTTTGCGAACTATAGGGATATAAAGATCCAACATTGTTATAATAAGTTTTAGTCCCATTAGCTTTAATCTATATACATATATAAAAATAAGTTGCATTGTGTTAGTAATTGATGTTATCTGGAATGCGTGAACCGATTTTGTTTATGCATAGTTCATATGAAAATTGACGTCAATACCAAGGTTATAGCCATTTTAGTGAACACTGCATTCATGTCGAAATATTTTAAAATATTTGAGTTAATATTTTGTATATTTACACCGAAAATGGAAAAACAACAAATGTTGTTTACCACAGAGCATTACAATAAAAGCATCTTATCACTGATTTAAATGAATTCGAATTTATTTTTTTATTTTCTTTTTTGCACTACGATCCCCTCGCTAGTATAATATAAAGAGAAACAAATTTAATTAATGTTAATATTTGAGAACAAATAAAATTGATTTTTTTTTCTATTTATCATTTGATTGTTCCCAAGGCGAATACAATTATAAGTGGTGAAAATACAGCTGATCAATTCCATATTTTCGTATTTTGGTCAAAATCGCTCACAGAAATTTTATAAGAGAAAATAATTTAAGCTCACCAAACAAATTTAGAAAATTTCTACTGTGATGGTTAGATTCCCTGGCAACATTTACCATATAGTGGTGTTAAGTCCCAACTCTGTATGATCGAAATCCCTCACAAAATCTTCTGTGAGAAAAAATTAATTTTAAAACATTTTTGAAAACGTCACAAAATTAACAGTAATTTAATTAGCACAGTACGATAGCCATATTATTTGGCTTCATTAAAAGTACAATGGTATTGCGTACCAACTACACATTCTCTGACATTGTTAAAAATCCTTCAGAGAAATTTCATACGAGGAAATACTAATTTTTTTTAGAAACCTCAAATTCAATTAAAAAATTGGCAAACTTTTTGTTTTTGCCGTCTGTTTTATAAATTCTGATAGTTGTTTTTATTTTTGCTACTATTGCTACTATATAGAAATATCTTTAATCCAAAAAAAAAAAAATAATAATAATAATAATAATTTTAATGTAATTACATTAATTACTGTTAAGTGTGTATATATATAAATGAGCTCTGTCAGTTTATTACAATAAGCCATAAAAATTAATAATTATTCACACTGATTGATTAAATAATGCTTTTAAGTCCTCCATAATTTTTATAAATAAGGGCGTAGAAATTTACCTTACCTTTCTATATTTGAATTATTTATATAATATTTTTACTTTGGCAGTGATTTTTTTTCAACTTTTAGAGAAACGGGTAGGTAATTTTAGTGTATCACTGTATTGTGAAATATTAGGCTTCACAACAGACGAAGCTTCTATTCTGAAAATCGAAAAAAATTATTGCACCCAAGCAGCAACTTAATTTTGCATATGGAATTCATCTGGGAATTATTGATGTTTTTTATAACGCTTATAGTTTTGTACAAGTGAAAATGGAGCATCTTCATCAGATGATGATAATAAAGAAAAACATGTCTTTATTGAGTTGTAAGTTATTGAAACAAATAGCGATATCACTGATAATTTTTATATTAAACCACTTGTTAAAAAGTCGGAAAAACCTAAAAAATGTTTCGAAAGCCGCTAACAAAAAATTAGGTCTTGCTAATATATGTTATATGTAGAAGAAAAAGGAAAGGAACTGAAACTTATTTTAGATTGCAAAACAAGATGAAACACCATTCTTGTACATATGTATGTATGTATGTGCCATAGGTTTTGCGAATTGAAAATACCTGTTAAAAAAGCATTTAGAAATTTAAAGTTACCACAAATACCTCATAAAGAATTTGCTATACTAAAATAAATAATACTTATTTTGAACCCAGTAAAATTAAAAATGTTATGAATCTACATACATACTATATAAAGCCCATGCTGCCCTCTCATTTATGCCCAAAGAAATTTCAAAAACGGATTGGAGAAATTACTCAACATTTTTGATCTTTTTAAAAAAATCCAAAATCAAAATACGATTTTGATAATATATTCCCAGCAAAAAAAAAATAGAAGTAGTGCAAAGCGAATTACATTTTCAAGACTTCTAAATCAATTGTGTAAAAGCATTCATTCTAAATGACTTCCTAAATGTGAAATAATTTGTCATAATTGATGTGCTTAAAAATGAATGTAACATCATGCTAAATATCTTAACGTGTGTTAAGATATACATACATACATATAGATATACATACATATAGAATTGTATTTGTGAATTTTTTTAAAAATTTTTAAAATTTGCACTATGAGAAAATCATTGAATCTCTGAGGGATTTTGGACATATTTGGGCAAACCCTTCGAATTTTTTAAAAAATTCACAAATACAATTCAGAATTCTGAGTTATACAGTTAATTAGAGCAAACAATTGTCCTCCTTTTCCATATGGTCTATATGAGTGACCTAGAAGGGTTTGCCCAAATATGTCCAAAATCCCTCAGAGATTCAATGATTTTCTCATAGTGTAAATTTCAAAAATTTTTAAACAAATTCACAAATACAATTCTATATGTATGTATATACAAAAAAATTTATAAAAAAATTATTTTTGTTATTAATTTTTTTATTATTTGATGTTTTTGATTTTAGAATATCTTATTTTTGTTTATAACATCGTTACGTTGAAACATATTTAACTTTTGAGTTAAATATGTCGTTACGTCATAACATATTTAACTTCTAAGTTAAATATGTTCTTACGTCAAAACATATTTAACTCGGCATATTTAACTTCACACACATATATCTTAAACAATTCATGTAAACAAACAAATTCAACTCATGAAACATCCGATGCTTCTCATCAAATCTGCATGAGTTTTAAATATGTACTTAGAATAGAGTGCAGTTCATTAATGTATTCATGTAAACACATGATCTCCAATGACACGCTAATGTTTTCACCTAAATTCAATCACTTCGTCACCAGTTGAACCCCTGCAAATCCACTTTTTTGTCATAGATTTTTTTGCTGGGTTGTAGAAAAAAGTTAATATCCTCTTTTCAAAGTAATGAAACTTCCAGCAGTTTGTCTGCAGAAAATTTTAATTCGGATTTATCATTATCTGAAGATTCGACATGTGCAAAAGTCCTAAAAAAGCTAACAATATAAAAAGTAATGATATGTATACAAATATTGGAAAGGAAACATATCTTTTTATTTCTGGGGGCGAGAGAGGAGTATTTCTGCAGTCTGCATATAACTACTTGAACTATTTGTTCAAGTATATTAGGAAGAGAGTTATAGCTCGTAATTCAATAGTAGGGTATAAAAATTTCGGCACAGCCGAATATAGTGCTCTTACTTGTTTTTGTTTGTTTTTAAGCGACTTTACATATATTCTAACCAAATGTATTTTTATACCCGCCACCAAAAAAATGGTGGGGGTATATTCATTTTGTCATTCCGTTTGTAACACATCGAAATATCCATTTTAGACCCCATATAGTATATATATTCTGAATCGGGGTTTGATTTTATGACGATCTAGCTATGTCCGTCCGTCTGTCCGTCTGTTGAAAGCACGATAGAGGTCGCACCGAAAAAGCTAGGGGGCTCAAATTTTGCCAGAATCTTTCTTCTACACAAGGTTTGTTTGGTATTGAAAATGGGCTAAAACGGAATATTAGGAAGAGAGTTATAGCTCGAAAAGCTAGAGTAGGTCGAAAAAACCGTGTCCTTCGAACATCGAATAAAATGGAATTGTGTCCAAACGCCTTAACGTAGACTCATGAAACTTCGAATATATATTTCCTGGGTAAAGACAATATTTTCCCCTGAAAATTGTCTAAATCTATGCATTAGGAGAGGAGTTATCGATAAATAAATAAATAAATAAATGTACGAAAATTTATACCGCACAGTGTATTTTTCGGTATATTTAAAAACAAAAACGTCATAAAAGCAACAAAATTGGATGTACGACTCTGAAATTTTGCACACTTTGCTTTTTGGTGACACGCTTTCTTGTAACAGCAAATCAATGTGCCACGCCCACTTTTACGCCCACCTCCCATATAACGTTTTACCTAAAATTCATATAATTTCTCTATTAATAAAGATTTTGGAATAATAAAGGACTATATTGAAACACCTAAGTTGTACTCATTAGCAAAAACAACTTTGATACGCCTACTATAACGCCCACTTTCACTTTTCAATTGTGTCCAGACGCATAAACGTAGTCATGAAACTTCGAATATATATTTATCGAGTCAAAAGAATATTTTTCCCTGAAAATCGCTTAAATCTATGAATTAGGAAAAGAGTTATAGATAAAAATGTACGAACATTTATACCGCACAGTGTATATTTCAAATTTAAAACGTAATAAAACTGACAAAGCTATATGTACGATTCTGAAATTTTGCAAACATGGTTTTTTGGTCAAAGTCTTCGTTATAACGGATAGATGTGCCACGCACACTACCATTCAACGAACTAAGATGGCATTCACAGATGTTTTCACATTTCATACAGACCTGCTTTGCAGACATTTAAATATTTTTTACAATTCTCACGATTGTGGACGAATTCGAACGATTATGTTGATAAAAAGAATCACGAAGTGCACAAAATGCATTTTGATTTGAACGCCAATTTTTATAAAAATCTTTAATATTTAAAAGCGTTGCTCGATTGCGTATCTTTCCACGGTTCAAATTGAGTTAGTCTGAGATTGAGAAATGTCAAATGAAATACAAGAAAAAAGTTGAAGTTTAGATGTGGTTCACCTTAAACATGGGCCCTTAAAATTTAACCACCCTCTACAAAGAAAGTGATACATATTTTATTATAAATAGATTATTCTATAGCGATTAACAAAATAATAAATATTGTGCTTTAAATGTACACAAAATTGGTGTCGGGTATAAAAGATTCGGCACAGCCGAATATAGTGCTCTTACTTGTTATTTCTAAAAGAATTTTATTAAGACTTTTAAAAAATTTGCAAAACTATTCGGGATAAGCCTCCTTCCAACTAATCTATCAGTGATATTTGTTTGGTTTGATTTGGTGGTTATATACATAGACCAGCTGAACCACAACAACTAAATAATAAGTGTTTGGTAACATATGCTTGTAATAAAATTATAAAAAAGCTATTTTGGTACATTGAATATATCAACATGTGGATGGCATTATAAGCAGAAGACGATCTAAAATAAAAAATACATTACTTAATGTCTGTATTTCTATCTGCTTTCTTGAACTCCATTGCACTAACAATAAATAACAATAGATTAAAATAAATTTAGTAAGAAAACTTTTCCATAAAAATAGTGCAGAAATAAATAGCCATATGATGACACAAGACCACCTGCGGCATAAATATGTCTTGGATATAAAATGTATCAAAATTATAAATGAAATTTTTGTTAAATTTTTTATTACAGATCTTTTGAACGGATACCGTAGAGGCGATTTACAAATATTACAGATCGCAGGGCTAAGCAGATTCTTAGCCGATCAATTAAAATCTTCCAAATAGTTATGTCAGCACAATAAACATACCATACATAGTAGAATTATTTCAGGTTAGTTTTTACTTAAAATTTAACAACAATTTGTACACCATAGTGAAATTCTAAAACATTGTGACAATATGACATGTTATGCCACCTTGAGAAAACAGTATACATATGTGCTGGTAGAAAAATTGCGTTAAACGTTATATTTTTGAGGAATTTGTGAACAAATTATTTTATATCTATAACCAAATTTTTTTATTAATTTTTTAGTTATTGATAAAGTGTAATGTATTGTTCGCATTGTTGATTGCAAATAAGTGTCCTCTTACAATACGCACAGTATGCGAAGTAAGTATTGTAAAATACTAATAAGTACTCTACTGCTTTTACTAAGAACAGTACTGAAATTCTTTAACAAGAATTTCTTATTTTTAAACAGATCTATGTGAACTTTTTAATCGAAAATAATGCAATAATATCAAGTTTATTTGTATTCTTAGGAAATATCATAAAATGTTATGAAGTTGGAAATTACATTTTTAAAGTCTCTATGTCGAACTGTTTGTAATGTTATAGAGAAGAAAATTTGTTCTCGTTTTAAAGATTTGTGATAAAATAGTTTTATTTATTTATACTAAAGAAATCAATATTAAATTTTATAAATTTTAAAATTAATAAATTTATCATTAAAATCATTTTGTTTAACCACAATACAGTTCCTTCTTCAAAATGCATTACGAATATTATACCCTTAATTTCTTTACTAAATTCTAGTTGTGTGTGCTGTTTTTTTACAAATTGTTTCACATGACATTAAGTACAGCGATATATTAAGAGAACAACTTTAAAGTTAACGTTAGTAAATTAATAAAAGTGTATTGACTCTTGCCCTTTGCCAACTAACAAACGAAACATGATTACAAATTTCAAATAAAAAAAAAACAAAGTTTAAAATTTGTGCTGAAGTTTTTTTTAGTTAAAGCTGCAAACTGCAATCGTCTGTATCTATGTTTTTATACCCGCCACCAAAAAAATGGTGGGGGTATATTCATTTTGTCATTCCGTTTGTAACACATCGAAATATCCATTTTAGACCCCATAAAGTATATATATTCTGAATCGGGGTTTGATTTTATGACGATCTAGCTATGTCCGTCCGTCTGTTGAAAGCACGATAGAGGTCGCACCGAAAAAGCTAGGGGGCTCAAATTTTGCCAGAATCTTTCTTATAGACAAGGTTTGTTTGGTATTGAAAATGGGCTAAATCGGAATATTAGGAAGAGAGTTATAGCTCGAAAAGCAAGTGTAGGCCGAAAAAACCGTGTCCTTCGAACATCGAATAAAATGGAATTGTGTGCAAACCCCTTAATGTAGACTCATGAAACTTCGAATATATAGACAATATTTTTCCCCGAAAATTGTCTAAATCTATGCATTAGGAGAGGAGTTATCGATCAAAATGTACGAAAATTTATCCCGCACAGTGTATTTTTCGATATATTTAAAAACAAAAACGTCATAAAAGCAACAAAATTGGATGTACGACTTTGAAATTTTGCACACTTTGCTTTTTGGTGACACGCTTTCTTGTAACAGCAAATCAATGTGCCACGCCCACTTTTACGCCCACCTCCCATATAACGTTTTAACTAAAATTCATATAATTTCTCTATTAATAAAGATTTTGGAATAATAAAGGACTATATTGAAACATCTAGGTTTTACTCATTAGCAAAAACCACTTTGACACGCCTACTATAACGCCCACTTTTCACGTTATCTACCGTTAATGAAATTTAAAAGCTCATAAAACCGCTAAAATTAGAGGTATGATGATAAATTTTGCTACGTCTATCCCCCTAGGCAATTTCATTACTATGCCAAAAAATTAAGGTGCCACGCCCACTTTTACGCCCACCTCCCATATAACGTTTTACCTAAAATTCATATAATTTCTCTATTAATAAAGATTTTGGAATAATTAAGGACTATATTGAAACACCTAAGTTGTACTCATTAGCAAAAACAACTTTGACACGCCTACTATAACGCCCACTTTCACTTTTGAATTGTGTCCAGACGCATAAACGTAGTCATGAAACTTCGAATATATATTTATCAAGTCAAAAGAATATTTTTCCCTGTAAATCGCTTAAATCTATGAATTAGGAAAAGTGTTGTAGATAAAAATGTACGAAAACTTATACCGCACAGTGTATATTTAAAATTTAAAACGTAATAAAACTGACAAAACTATATGTACGATTCTGAAATTTTGCAAACATGGTTTTTTGGTCAAAGTCTTCGTTATAACGGAAAATAGATGTGCCACGCACACTTTTTTCTTTAAATTTTTATAAAAATATATTAGTCATATATATTAGTATTTATTCTTTTTACACTGCGCCATTTATTGTACTGTAGCTAAATATAAGATAAAGATGATAAGATAGATAAGATAGATAACTCTACTAGCAACTACTAGATGGCATGCTAACAACTTATGCTTATGTTCTCCTGAAGTTATGCTCTATTAAAAATGGGAATTTAGGAAAATTATCTCTAAACATTATAAACAATTTATTTTCTTGTACTAATGGCTAACAAATTTCAAAATTATACAAAACTTATTTCGTTTGAAAATCTTTTAAAAGCAAAATTTTATATATATAAATTTTGTATATTTTAAATCACCCTGTGGCCCTTAAAATTTAACCTTAAATTCACTTTCTTCCTCTTAAATTCATGTAAATTCTCTATGAATAAAGATTTTGGAATACTAAAGGACTATATTGAAATATCTAAGTTATGTTTATTAGCAGAAACTTTATTGACACGCGTATTTTAACGGCCACTTTCATTGAAAGACTAAATTTACGAAAACATTTTACTAGCATACCGAAGTTATAATGGGTGGTTTAATTTTAAGGGACTATGTTGATTTTGAATAAAATTATTATGAAATTATTATCATTTATTTTTATAATGATAATATTTGTATGCTTCAATTATGTATGGAACAAAATATCGGCCAAATGGCCCCCCAACCTAGGCGGCACACCACGATCCGATAGTCCAAATTTTCAATGACACTGTTGATGCTCGATTGTTGGGCACAATAATGAGTCGAGGTTGCTTGCTCTTTTGCCACGTTATCGTGAAAAACAGCAATGTTTCCCATTCAACGAACTGAGATGGCATTCACAGATGTTTTCACATTTCATACAGACCTGCTTTGCAGACATTTAAATATTTTTTACAATTCTCACGATTGTGGACAAATTCGAACGATTATGTTGACCAAAAGAATCACGAAGTGCACAAAATGCATTTTGATTTGAACGCCCATTTTTATAAAAATCTTTAATATTTAAAAGCGTTGCTCGATTGCGTATCTTTCCACGGTTCAAATTGAGTTAGTCTGAGATTGAGAAATGTCAAATGAAATACAAGAAAAAAGTTAAAGTTTAGATGTGGTTCACCTTACACATGGGCCCTTAAAATTTAACCACCCTCTACAAAGAAAGTGATACATATTTTATTATAAAGAGATTATTCTATAGCGATTAACAAAATAATAAATATTGTGCTTTAAATGTACACAAAATTGGTGGTGGGTATAAAAGATTCGGCACAGCCGAATATAGTGCTCTTACTGGTTTTTATATGTGTTTTTCTGAACTTTTAGAATAAACAATAAATTTTCTATTTTCTATATGTTTTCGTTTGTTTTATTTAAAGGATCATTTAAATTTCGTACAAGCATGCTTAAAAAAAATATTGATATACATAAGTATGTAACTACATATGAAAATTTTAAAAATAAGTAGAAAAATTACAAGGTTAACTCTCTCGAAAACGCTTAGTTTTAGAGTTATAGGATTCACATACAATACATATGTATATGAAATATTTTACTACATTTCTGAACATATATGGCAATATTATTATAATCATTTAAGCATTTCTTAAACATTTTATCTATTTTGGTATATACAGATTTTACAAAAAGAAAAATTAAGTATTCTACATAAATGTGAAGTTTATCATAAGTATATGTATGAGTAGGTGAGATGCAAAACTCGTTGGTTACATTTTAAAAAAAATTTTAGAAGCGCACATAATCAAGGTGCTGCTGGCGAAATGCAGCAATTTAGGGGATCGTTTTTGACCCTAAAATAACATGACATTCTTAGTTAAATATTTGACATTTGAAAAATCGAAAATTGAGGAAATATAAAAGAATAATGAATTAAAGTTTGAAGCGAAAAGAGTTTTTTTTAATTTTGTAACGAACGAGTTTTGCATCTCACCTACTCGTATGTATGTTAACAGGCAAGTAAATTTTTTTGCAATTTACGCTCACAATATGCAATCATTTTAATAAAAACAAGTAAGAGTGCTATATTCGGCCGTGCCGAATCTTATATACCCTTTACAACGTGTACTCATGCAATAACAATTGTTTGTATCACCATTCATCTCATATAAATACGTAGGTACACACTTAAAAAAAAAATACATATACATTTAAAAACATCCCATTGTAAAATTATAAATTAAGTTTATATATGTATGTTAAAATAAGTAAAAAAAAAATAAAAAATTTTTTTGTCTTTGCTAGGATTCGATGCCACGTTCCCTCTGTCCAGTATACAACGTTTGTATGTATGTTGTTGTGAAAAAACCAGGTGGTCGTGGTTTTTTCTTCATATCTCAGTTTTTTATAGACCGATTTAGCAATAACAATCTGCTTCCGAACATTTCCCATATTTTGGTACCTTACACAGGAGATGTCGGGGGATTCTATCTAAAAGATGATTACAACATACACACGGACAGACTGACAATGCATAATCGACTCTCCTATTCATAAGCTTTCTTCTTCACTTTTGTGTGAAGGGTAAAAAATTAACTAATATATTAAATTGTTAAGTCCTCTTCTTTAAAAATATCGATTTTTTAAAGTAGCTTACGACTTTCCCACTTGGGTACGCATTCCGGTTTTTCGTGATTACTATATTGTTGGGCTCAGAAAAATGTAAAAGAAGATAATTTCAAACGATTTCCATTAAAAATTATAAAAAGCGTAAAAATTGAGAATCACAAAAATCCCACATTTAGTTTAAGATATCCTTATCAAGTAATATGTATATACAAAATTTAGTAACCTGGCAACTCTTAAAAAAAAATTAACAATATTCCCAAATTTCAGTATACATTTTAGTAAAATATTTAAAAATACATTGTAAATAATACCTATTAACTTACCAAAATGCCGATGGAAAAAGTATTTCTTTCGGTTCTATCCACATTATGTGTGTTTTCTGATATTAAATCGTATGAAAATTGGCAAATGAATTAATTACACAAAGAAAAGATTCCCATAAAAGATACTAAAATATGATTCAATTAATAATAATTAACTTTTTTGTTTTTCTTTGTTACGGTTTATATTTTATTATTAAGCACTCAGAAAATTTGTCTATGTATTTCGTAACTTTTTGATTGTATTATTTTTTCACGAATAAAAAAAAATACAAAAAACGAGTAGTATTTAAAATGTTATTAAATATACAGAATTTTCACTTCTGTGTTGGATATAAGTTTTTTCATGTTTTTGTACAATAGTATTAGAGAAATTGAACTTTTATTATTTAATTTTTTGCGTATTTATAATGTAAAAACACTTTTTTTCATTTTCCAACTCCACCGCTTACTAGTAAATGTCACAGAAAATATGTATAAATCCAAAAATAATGAAAGAATAGCACCACAAAAACAACAGTCATAAAATTCTTTAACTTTGTTTTTTACATTTTCTTTCCTGTTTCGTATTTTGTTTTATTTACATTTTTTGTTTATGTTTTATCTCTTTTTATTTGGTTTCAGATAAGTTGGAGCGAATGAAATAGATGAAAGTAAGCAAAACATCTGGTTGGAATGCCAACATGTGTGGATCAGAGATGGAAAAATTGTTAACATGGCATATCGATGCTTTACTTCCTCAACCTCTCGTATCTTAAAAAATAAAACTTTTCAGGTGAGACAAAAGAAACGGTTCATGTTTTTATACTTCGGTGTTTGGTTAAAAGTTTAAATGCAATTATTAAGAAATTGATTGTATTTATGTATATCAGTAGCAAGAATATACTAATCCTTTTTAGTTTAGGCATAAAACAATCGTTTGATATGAAAAAGTGAAAACCATATTTTTTAAGATACGAGGTTGAGGAAGTAAGGCATCGATATGTTTTCATCAGGTAATTGCAGTTCGGAGAGAATTTTTTGGTTTTTATTTTTTATATATGAAGTTTGACATTTGAAATAAAGGCTGACTTCATAAATGCAGTTTGCAATATAACTTTACAATGCATTGTGTTCATAAAAACATTAAAATATGTTTTGGCAATGCACCATGTTCATTATTGCATGGCAATGCTTTTCACTGCGCATTATTTGTCAATTTCTTGCATGGATTTTATTTGTGATGCTTTGTAGACATTTAATACAATATTACTTTTCCTTACAATGTTACAATGCAAACTGCATTTATGAAGTCAGCCAAATGCGAGAAGAAATAAAATTGCTTTTTATCTAAGGACTTTGGCGGCTGAAGTTTAAAATAAGTGAAGAAAAATATAATTAGCTGACGAATTAAGACTACCTGATGAATAAATTTGCCTTGGTTAATACGTTATTATATATAATAATAGTGTTTTCACACCTACCTAAAGTTAAAACCTGGTTAACGTTAAAACTATTAACATCTGATTTTGATTTTACACTATAAGTTTAATTAAATTAGGTTTTAAAGTGCTGTATGTCTTTAACCTTATCGAATATAAAATTAGTTTGTCGTAGAAATAAGTGTATATCTTGCAGTACTTTCTAAACTATTTTGTATAATTTTTAATATTTTTAACTTGGTGGAACTAAATTAAGTACACCAGCCATTAAAAAAGGTTTTAGGAGAGTTTTAACGAAATAATAAGGTCAAACAAAGTTTTAATAATTGTTTTTAATGTTTAAAACATTGTTGAATCAAAACTGTTGAAATCTAAGCAATCAGAAATTTGTTTTTATTTATTAGTTTTGCAAGAAAATTAAAAATAATATAATTAATTTTCCTTAAATACATTAAACTTTAATTTTATATTGAATTAAATATGTTTGTGGCCTCAAATAAGAACGGCTAAGGACTCTGCTGGTTTTGTTTATCGAACAAAATTTAATTTATTTGTGATTTATTTACTTGAGTCTGCCATTACAACATCTAAAATGTACTTTCCGCACAAACTGGCTATTATTTTGTATTTTTTCATTTGTTTTTGACATTATGAAAGAAAATATTTATTTTTATAATTGTTTTACATCAGCTGATTTAAATTCAAAATAGCACACTTAATTATGAGGGGATGTTCACAATAGTCTTAATTTTTCATGCTATTATTATAGGACATATGATTTTATGACACTACTGTGAATCCCCCATATATATAAATAAATCACACAAGCGGTTTGTCAAACTAAATCACGTTCTTCGTTTACACAGGCCTTTTGTGTAGGGTATTTGCATGTTTGGCAAGCGGTTTGCAAAAGTCGATCATATTTTACGTTTCACATTTGTGTTTTCGCGTTTGACAAGCCGCTTGTTTGTAGAAAATCGAAAAATTTTGTTTTTTTTCACAAACTTGCTTTCTGTCATAACGCTTCTATCGTCTTTTGCACATTTCATTTGTATATAAGTAGATTGTGGATGTAAAATATATTAAACTATGAAAAATTCAAAATCCAAGATGGCATCCTTGATTAATTGGCGAACATATGAATCAAATATAGTAGTTACGTTTTTGTACACTTTAATTTTCACAATATTGGTATCAAATGAAATCTTGACTAATATAATATAGTTAACTTTTAAAAAAAGTGTAAAATCCAAGATGGCGTCTGTAACCAAATTTCAGATTTTTTTTAACAACATCAATATGGGTATCAAATGAAAGTGTTTGACTAGTAGAATAAAGTTAACTATATATGTAAAAATTCAAAATCAAAGATGGCGTCTGCGTTATTAAAAGAAATTGCGTATAACATGAAATCTGAAATCTAAGTTTAGCTATTTTGTGCTATTATACCTACATACATATGTACATACATAATGGTGAAGAGAAAAATCAGATTCTTACTTGTTGTAGTGTCTCGTTGGTAGGGTGAGAGTTGAAAACAGGGTAGTAAAATACATGTTTTGTGTTTTCGTGATTTTTTCTAAATTTCTTTAAGAATAATTTTGATTTAATGTAAAATATAAAACAAACATAAGCTGTTGCAGGTAAGAAATCGTCGTTTAAACGTTAATGATTTCACATTTTCATTTCGGCTACAACTAAAAATTTGTTACGATACTCAAAAATTGTGATAATTTTTTCTTACCAAATTGCATTCGTTTACACAAAATCTAGTTAACAAGAATACAAATTGAGAGAGTAAAGTGACAGATTTTTTATTAAGTATTTTTAAGCTTATGATAAAAACAAGTAACAGTGCTATATTCGGCCGTGCCGAATCTTACATACCCTTCACAACGTGTAGTCATGCAATAGCAATTGTTTGTATCACCATTCATCTCATATAAAATACGTACATATGTATATACTGGTTAGAATAAATGTGGCATCGAATCCCAGCTGAGCCAAAAAAATTTTATTTTATTTAATATATTATTTATATTTTATTATTATTTTTTTTTTAATTTTTTTTTAAATTGTTTTAAAATTTTTTTTTGTAATTTTTTATTTTTAATATTTTTTCTTTTTGTAATTTTTTTTTTATGGTTTTTACATGTATGTATGTATATATGTTGTTGTTGTAATTGTGTAAAAAAACGAGGTGTTCGTGGTTTTTTGCTCATATCTCAGAAAGTTATTGGGCGATTGTGCTGAATTTCAATAGCGATTCATTCCTGAATATTTCCAAGAGATTGATACCATATAGAGATCTGAGGAACATATAGTTGCTTTTAAAAGTTGATTTCAACCAACACACGGATAGACGGTCAGGGCTTAATCGACTCCTCTATTCATAAGCTTTCAGAAAATATATACTTTATGGGGTCGGAAATGAAAATTGTAGAAATTACAAACGGAATGACAAAGCTATATATACCCTTGTGCACCACAGGTGAAGGGTATAACAAGATAACTCATTCCTACTGTAAAAAAACGTTTCGTTCTGCGGATGTATATCACATCAGCCCATGGTGTAATTACAAAAGGTGAAAGTGCAGAGAGAGAGAGTTTTTTTTTGTTCTCTTTTTTTAAATATGAAGTTTGACAAGCATTGGGACACAAAAAAATAATCAGCTGGGCTGGCACCGCTAGTTGACCGTTTGTTTTACATCTGAAATTTACAATTACTTGCGAAAAATGTATATGTTACACAAGGGAACAAAATTGGACTTTTTTTGGAACTTTATTGCATTTCGCGTTTTTAAGTTAAGTGATTTTTAACTTTTTCGGACACTGAAATCACATACTGCCTGTTCAACGATGTCGAAAGAAAACACAAGCGAACTTTCATTCGTACAAATATATTGAAAACAACAACAAAAACTAAAAATTTGTGTTTGTTTTCAACGTATTTGTACGAATGAAAGTTCGCTTGTGTTTTCTTTCGACATCGTTCAACAGGCAGATAGTTTTAAGAGGGATATCTTTTGACTAAGGACAAATTGGTCAATAGCAGAAAAATTATCAAGTGTTTAGAATTCGTCATCCAATTAGAAAATCATCAAAAACTAAACTGAAGATGTATTGAAGCCGTTGCATTAGTATGAAATATACTCCGACTAGGCTGAAATAGCCTCCGTAATATTTAATAAAATCATATGTTTTTGAGGGCTGGGCAATTTTGTTCTAAGTTAAAGAATTGTCATTGGAAAAGCATTCATTCTAGGGGTAAGTAACTGGCATAGCTTTTATAATGTATGGAGGGCAACTCACTTTAATGTATGTACGTGCATAAATATTTAAAATTTTTTTAGGAAACCTGAAGATGTTTTCTGAATATACAAAAAACTTTGTTACCCTAATGTGTTTGAAATCAAACTGTCTTTGAATTTATTGTATTATTTTTATATATGTACATACATACATACATACTGGCATATGTATGTTTATCTAGTCTAAAAGAAAAAAACTAAAATCATATAAAAATTGCGTGTAAATAAGTTTATTGAATTAAAAAATTATTGTGTAAAGTGTTATTTTCTTTTTAAAGCATCAGATTTCAAAATTTTTTGTTAAAAAGAAATTTACAGTTTCATTAAAAAAATAAAAATAAAATGTATAAAAAATTTGTACCGCTCACTTCGAATCAAAGTCCTTCAAATAATCCTTATGAGATACGCACGTTTATGGGTGAGTCCTTAAAACCGACACAGCAGGAATGGCGGCATAACGACACAAAATTTTATCAGCGTAATTGTAATGTACTGCAGAAGTCAAATTTAACAGAAAAAGTGTTAACTATACAAGATGAAATACGAAAAATTCATAAGCGGACACAAGAAAACATCTTAAAATCATTAAGTAAGAAATGCAAATATGATGATTTCTACACGACCTGCGTTATTGGACAAAGAACACCCAAACAGTTAAGACAACACGCTAAAATGTCTGAAAAATGTATTAAAATTAAGCATGATATGAATGAACGTGTTTACGATATAGGCGATTTGTATTCTGATCATAAAAGCTTAATTCAATTAAAAGATCCACTTGTTGAATCAGAAGATCAAGAAGAATATGAAGAAACAGTAGAATATGAAGGTCAAGAAGGGATTCATCCAGAGCTAGCTAGTCCAGATAGTAGTAAAAATAACATTTATTTGCCATCAAAAAACTTGGTAAGTTTAAAAGTATACAGTTGACAATAGGCATAATTCCACATCGTAGCTTAAGCTATATTTCATTTTATACGCCATTTTTCCTTATTATTTCCGACGCCATCCTTGATTTTGACATTTTAAGTAGTTAACTGTATTTTACTAGTCAAGTCCTTTAATTTGATACCCATATTGATGGGGTTAAAAAAATTTTATTTTTTATATGAGAAACAAGTAAGAGCGCTATATTCGGCCGTGCCGAATCTTATATACCCTTCACAACGTGTAGTCATGCAATAACAGTGGTTTGTGTCACCATTCATCCCATATGATATACGTATAACATATAAAAACATACATATATAAAAACGTCCCATTGTAAAATTAAAAATTCACTATGTATGTTAAAAAAACAAAAAAAAAAAAAAAAAAATTTTTAAAAATTTTAAAAAAAATTTTAAAAAAAATTTAAAAAAAAAATAATAAAAATATAAATAATATATTAAAAAAAAATAAAAAAAAAATTAAAAAAAAAATTTTAAAAAAATTAAAAAAAAATTTTTTTTGGCTCAGCTGGGAATCGATGCCACGTTTTCTCTAACCAGTATACACGTTTGTATGTATGTATGTTGTTGTTGTAATGTTGTTTTTGTGAAAAAAAAATCGAGGTGGTCGTGGGTTTTTGCTCATATCTCAGTTGTTTATGTACCGATGTTTCTGATTTTCAATACCGATCTACTCCCGAATATTTCTGATATTTTAATACCTTACCCGGGTCCAACCTATGTCGGGGGGTTTCAAAAAGTTGATTTCAACATACACACGGTCAGACGGACAGACTGACAGAGCTTAATCGACTCCCCTATTCATAAGCTTTCAGAAAATATATACTTTATGGGGTCGGAAATGAAAATTGTAGAAATTTCACACGGAATGACAAACCTATATATACCCTTTTTCACTGTCTGAAGGGTATAAAAACAGAGGCAGGTCTGTTTAGCTGCTCATATCTCAGAAAGTTATGGGGCGATTGTGCTTAATTTCAATAGCTATTTATTCCTGGATATTTTCAAAAGATTGATACCATACACAGATTTGAGGAACAAATGATTGATTCTAAAAGTTGATTTCAACCAACATACGTGCAAACGGACAGGGCTTAATCATCGACTCCTCTATTCATAAGCTTTCAGAAAATGTATACTTTATGCGTTCGGAAATGAAAATTGTAGAAATTACAATTAGAATTACAAAGCTATATATACCCTTGTGCACCACAGGTGAAGGGTATAATAATCAGCTGACGAATGAAGACTAGCTGATGAATAAATATAACTTGAATTGGCTAATTCACAAGGTGTGCTAAGTGTCGTAAAGTTTTAAAAATAGAAATTATGACACTTAGGAAATACTTCGTATATGGCAAAGTTAAACCAAAAATATTAATTTTAAATAAAATTCTTTTATAAGATTCCTGAAAAATGGGCAAAAATTTTAAATTTTACAACAACATAAAATCTTGGAGACATTTTTCATTTCCGATTTTTGGGTGATTTTTCATATTTTTATTTTTTAACTTTTGGACTCTAATGTTTTAATGAAAAATTACTCAAAGCAAAAATAAAAAATATTTAATTTTGGCGAAATTAAGAAAATGAATAATCCAAAAATAAGTATTAAATTTTAAAGGAGATAAAAAATAACTCCAAAATTCTCTCTTCTCTTATTAAGAAAAATAAGAAGTGAAAAGGTGGCAATGTGTTTTGAAAATTTAGTTCTTTGAGTTTTTCCTAAAATTACTCATACTTCGAAAAAATTAGAAGTAGGCAATATATAGTATTAAGGCATATTTATTCATCAGGTACTCTTGATTCGTCAGCTGATTATTTTTTTCAACACCTATTTTTAATTTCAGCTGTCAAAATGCATAAATAAAAAACAATTTTCTTTCTTTTGTAATTTGTTTCAAATGTCAAACTTCATATAAAAAAAATATAAACAAAAAATTCTCTCCGAACTGCAATTACCTGATGAATAAATATGCCTTTTCCGAGTTTTACCAAAAATTGTATAAAGTTTTTTTCTTTACAAATGATCTCCAGAAAATTTCGAAAAAAAACAGCCAATTTACTTCGTCCGTTCTTATGTGATGCGATTACATGCGAGTGCATGAACCATTTCAATTTTAAACATATAGATAAAGGCTTTTAGCAATTCGACCTTGAGAACATAAAAAAATACTATGTTGAATTGTTAAAAATAATAGTAGTAATAAAATTGTACATATTGAGTGTAATTACATCGTCAGCTTTTGATTGTTTTGTTAAAATTGAATTTCGAAAAATTACGCTGGAAAAATTAACGTTCCTTTAATTTTCATGTGCACCATAAAACATAAATAAACACGTAATAACTTTGAATAAAAAATGTATGCATATGTATAGAGTTTAAAAGACTTTTGTATGACGAAATCGATGCTGGAAAATAATATGTATCCCGTATAGTTAAAAATACTCTATTAAATTTATATGATGTCGTTTTTGTTAACACTGACTTTTATTCGTATGACTGAAACCAATAATAAGCTGATAAGATTAACGAGGTGAAATCACTGAAAGACTCTGGCTCCTAAAATGACAGGAGTGCGAAATTTTAACACGCTAAAACGCTTCGATACACTAACCCACACGTCCCCGTGGAACTCCACAAAGTTTAAAGTCACAGGGTGGGAAGAGCATTTAAACCTATTCTAAGCTGTATTGTTTCGAATCTACTTAAACCTACGTTTCACACGAACCAATATAGCGCCCAATTACTCACAGAAGAGTGCCCCGGTGGACTAGTCAGTAGTGTGCTGGTCTGCTAGTTTAGGGGTTACGGGTTCGATTCCCGCCAGAGACTCTGGACTTGTCTGCTTCTCTTTTCCATTATATTCTTACTTACTTTCTATTCAGGTATCACAAAGGGATCAATATAATGGCCCCAAGTGAGCTGCACAACAGCTGCCTGTTCTACCTACATACCTGTTCACAGAAAACAGTATAGCCTGAACTATATTATCGGGCCTAACACTGTAGCCCGTAATTCCGCCCTTCAATTTTTAAATCATGGACAGATGAACAAAACATGTTTGGCATCATCCACAACTCCTTTATCAAGTCATGTCACTATTTCAGGTATCAGTTAAAACGTCCATCTCCCCTTACCCCTAACTGACTAACGCAACTGCCATCTGATAATGCGTTTATACTTTATAGCAGCTGTGGCCTCCAATGCAATTGGTAACATACCCGCATTGACAAACGTTGCCTCATCCGACACTGTCCGATATGCACTACAAACTCGAAGAGCTGTCAGCCTATACACAGGCGCAGTATGATTCACACAGGATCCAAACAGTAACGCATTTGACCAGACCGGATATACATACAAAATAAAGCTCTTAACAACGCTTGTTCTAAACATCCTTTGGATTCACTTGGAGCGTTAATTATTAAATTATTAATCAAATTTAATTTATTTTTACTCAAAATTTTTGTTCTAAGAAAAATTCATTTTAATAATATACTGAAAATTTTACGTGACGCTTAGTTTATTTCAAATAAAAACTGACTTTATAAATAGATCTTATTACTATTTTACTAAATGTAAGTACTCGTATGAATGTATTTTTATAGAAACGACTTGGTTCATTTGTTTCTAATATTTTAATAACACAATATATGAATTAAGAAAAAAAATTATTCAATCAAAACGATATCATCAATGTCCGGATAGATGTTATCACCATTTGTTTCAAAATCGGATACGTCCACATCATTGGTAACAGATGTCGCCAGCGACAATTGTTTGTAGGCACCTTCGTCGGCTTGAGTTTTCATATGAACGCCTAGTTGGGAAATTAACTCCAAAGCTTTGACGTCCGAATTTAATAAGGCAAATTGGTGTATAACAGCCAAATGCGGAAAAATGCTGTGCAGGAGGGCAGCTGAACCAGCATTCATTCGATAGTCTTGAACGGATGTAAGATTAGGTTTTTTCAAGTCTTCTACCAAAGACGACGTTTTAACAGGTAATGATAGATTAACTTCCTTAGTTTTAGTTTCTATTATTTCGACATCATTGTCCTTGTTGACCGGGTTGCTGTTGTTCTCCGTGCTGTTATTCATAGCATCATCCTCATCGTCATCAGATATTTCAAAATCGTCATTCCTGTTGTCATCGTTTATGATGACAGGAACTTCAGTTCGTTTTACTTCACTAACAGCAACGGCTGTTGCGTTATCATCCACCTTGGCCGAAGAAGTTATTGCAGATATTTCTTTTTGCATAAAACTCGGCAGAGAGTCCTTAAATTCTATAATAATATCCTCTACCGCCAATTCGCCTTCGACGGTATTCGGTTCACTGCCAGATCCTAAATCTTCATCGTTATACTTGTATTTGCCACGAAAGCGATTGAGCCAACGATACGAAGGCCGAAAAGCAGGCAGATTGAGTATAGCGGCCATTTTAACTGCCGTCTCCTTAAGTGTTTCATTTGTGATATTTTTACGCAAATGCATTTGACGACATCGTTCGACCCATTGATGCAAAATAAAACTAATAGCACTCATTTCGAATTTACGTCGCTTGCGTGTCATCTCTTCTATGATAATTGAGGCATCTGCCTCACTTAAAGAGGCCAACTGTTGTAGCAGTCTCTCTTTTCTTTCCAATATGCGTCGAATTTGTGTGGCGCAACAATGGAACATTTTGGCCAAGCTGTTACGGGATATATTGGTCTCATCGTAATAACGTATAACAGCAATTTTCTCATAGAATGTGAGAATATTTCGTTCATTGCGTCTTTTGGGCTGCAATTAAAAATTAAAATTACTATTAGTGAAATTGATTTGGCAAAAAAGCATTGTAAGAACAAAGTGTTTATGTATGTATGAATATACATGTATGTATGCATAATCCATTGAAATCAAATCCTTCTTTTTTTATTTATTTAAGTCTATGGAAAAGTTCCCTTCAGACGTACAATACATATGTATAACAAATCATAACAAAGACTTTGAGAAATTCTACGGAAAGGATCACAGTTTGCATAATTTGAAGAATAATAACAGGTGTTTTTATAGAGGTATACATTTTAAGTTGGCAACACTTTCTTTAACCGGCGGCCATTTTCTAAGCATTTTAACATGAATAAATTGATGCATGAATAGCAAGGCGTAGATTCGGTGAATGGGCCGAAAACATGATTGCCCTTGTCCCGATTTTCATAGCGATGAATATCACTTTTATTGGAATGGATACGTCAATAAACCAAACTGCCGTATTTCGAGTGATTCAAGGCATATCCATAAGGTACTCGTATCCAATCAGCTGACTGTTTTTTTTTAATACATTTTAAAAGCGTTACCAAGGCATATTCATACAGGTATATGCAACGGCGAATTGATACAACAAAGCAAATTTTTAGGGGATTTTTTCTTTCAAGGTCAGTTTGTATAACAAGGATGGAAAAGTTGTTTTTGTATGTTTTATCAATAAAATTTTATTAAAAAAAGGATATGTGCTTGTGAAGCACATTATAAATTGTGCAAGCACAACAAATATACATAAATTTGGTAAATTTATTATCATAAAAAGCACAATTAAGTTAAATGTTTAATTCGGAATCCAAAATCTAATCTTCCATTCCTGCATTAATAAATAGAATAAAGGAGAATTCAACAAATTTAGACATTATGTTTCCCCATCATCATATGCTCATAAGTGCACCTGTATGAATTCGCCTTAGCATTACCAACTTTTTTTAAAAGTCATGCCTGCAGTTGTCAAACATAATTTTTTAAATTTTATTGTACAATAAATAATTCGCAGATTCAGTTGGTTTAAAGCGTGTTAAAAAATACAAAACCGTGAATTAAAAGTTTTCGCTATAAAGTTTTTTTAAAGTTGTTCAAATTTGAGAAGAAAATTAAAAAAATTGTTTGACATATGCCGGCATATATACAAAAACAAAATACATGTGTTTTTTATTGTTGTGTTTGTTGCCGCGATGCATATACCTTATGGATATGCCTTGGAGTGATTATAATTCTTGACAAACTGCTTGCTTTAATTTGTACAATTTTTCGTACATACACGTCTACATACATATGTACAATGTACGACTCTAGTTGGGGTACGATTGGCAAAAAAGAATTCGTTTCAGTATTTTTCCACGATACTGAAACGCGTATTGAATTTGAATTTAAGGTAAAATTAACAAAGTATTTTTTTAACTATGTATGTATACAAAAATTCAGCGTAGGAGTTTATTCTTATTTAATAAGTTTTGTGTTAAAACACAAATTAAATATTCTCAAATTATGTGGGAAAGGACGATTTTACAAGTCTGTGTGAACGAGACCTGCTGCTGGAAAAAGATTTTTAGATGCAATATTATATTTTAGTTTGGGTAAAGGATGTCATTGCGCCGGTAAAATAGCGGTTATGCGTCCTTGAAAATATTAGAAAATCTTAGGTATCTCTCTATCGGATTCTCTAATAAGTTTTGCTCGAACGCTCTAAAATTCACTGCTAAAAGACTTATTAAAACTTGTAGAAGGTGTAGGAGTGACCATGTAAGCAATAATTTTTTTTACTTTATATACAAAAGTAAATAGTAGCCTATCGTTGAAATATTCGAGTTTTGTATTGTACATAAACAATATATTTATTATTTTCCAAATCATAAAATCTTTGATTAAGAGCTAATGGCAATTCGGTTGGGACTCCACCTATTCTCTCTTTCTCTCTCTGTTGGTGGACTTTTATAAAAAGGAATCACGCCGGACAATGTACAGAAAGTTTTTAAATGGATTTGCTTATTGATTTGGTAACTCTTCGAAGTAATTTTTCATCATTTGCAAATAGCAAATACCCACAGAGCTATATCGAAGCCATAACAGTAAGACGTTTTCTTCTTTAGTCTCTTAAAATGTCTGCAAAATTGTAGAACAATTTTTACTATTCTATTTTAATTTTATGCTCTGCTCATGCGTATATTCTCTAAGCAGCAAAATAAATATTGATCATAGTTAAGCAGTTTTGAGAACTAACTGAACTACTACTGTTAATGTTTAGTTATAAAAAAAAGCGTTAAAAAATATAAAAAAGTATCATTATATTGAGTATAAAAGTATCACTGATATAATAATAGCGATAAGCCTGAAGAATCGCCGATATATCAGAATCGAATGCATCCCAAGTATGTACATACATACGTACGCCTAATGGCACAAATGTGTCTTGTTAATTTATTTTTGCTGTTTTAGTAAAAAGTAAACAAATAGTAAATGAAGACGTTAGACAAAGCCATAGTAATACTACTAGCTACATACTTATGTTTATATGTTAACACACACATTTAATAGATATAAATATGTATGTATTTAAGTACGTACATAGTTATAGTAAATATCCAAATATGCTACAATGTTTTTTATTCCAACAAACCCCTAACATAAACACAATTCCTGTTTATAGAGCACGGATTAATGTCATGGTTTGGCCAAAGAGACGGAATACCAATTATGTGGTAAAGTTATGTTCTTGCTACTACATTATAATGTGGCATACATAGAATTATTTTTTTTACGAACTACCGAAATAGAAGAAAAATATATGAAAATTATTTTCAAATTAAATTAAATATTAACCGTAATAAAAACAAGTAAAAGTGCTATATTCGGCCGTGCCGAATCTTATATACCCTTCACAACGTGTAGTCATGCAATAACAGTAGTTTGTATCACCATTCATCTCATATAAAATATTTTAAAAAAATATACAAAAGAAATTTTTAACAAAAATTTAAAAAAAATAATTAAAACAAAAATAATAAATGTGTGAAGGGTATAAAAATCTCATGGTCACGACAAACTCGCGGAAAAAACCAAGTTACCAAAATAATTTCTAAATTATTACTATCAAAACTTATTTAAATATTTTATACAAACTTACTGCCAATAATGCACCTCTTTTTTGTATTAAACGATTTTCTAATAATTGTTCTTAAGGAATTCTGAATGAAAAATCAAAACATTCCAACGCTTGCAAAATATTGGGTGAGGTTATTAAAAAAAAATTTTAAAATTTGAATGTTATTATTTGTTTTTTAAACCTTTTACTACCCAAAGTGAAGCAATATAGGAATTGTTTGTTTTCGCTGCCAAAACTTAAGAGAGAACATATCTTTTTCAATTTTCCTCCCCCGGTATTTGCGCTTTCATGTACATATATTCTTAGTTTTTGACACATTTGAAAGAAATACTTTTCTGTTATTATAATAAACTACATACATCACAGGATCTTTTATTGCGTTTTAAATAAAAAATAAAATTTTTTTAAATGTAAATAGATTCACCAAAAGTTATAAGTTGGTGCTATTATTTTGACCTTAGCTGTACATACAAACATAGCTACATAGGTAAATATGTTCATATGTATATGTCTCCGCAGATAACGCGGAGCTGTACCACATAACGCATCGGAGTAGTCTCAAAACTACTCTTTCTCACTGCTCGATAGAGCACCTACACGACCATTACGCACATCTTGACAAAGCTATACATAATCGTTAAAACACAAACACGTGTAGTTTAACTACAAACTCTTGTTTGAAAATGATATGGTCCATGACTTCATTACATAGGGCCATGCTGTAGCTAGTTCATGTCAGCTAAATCGGAACACGTGGTCCAGTATTATCTGCAGGGACATGTTTGTGTGAGACGACTGCATTGTTAACAAGTATGTACATACATAAGTATGTGTTAACTTTTATAATCTCTTATTTCTGTGGCTTGGAGCTAAAAGGGCCAATGTCAAAATATTTACTTTTGAGAAAAATTGAATTAAAGTTTAACTTTTATATACATACACTTTCATAGTGAAAGTGGCCAGCATTTTATTTATGAAGCTGTTCTGGGTTAAGTATGACTTTAGCTGTTTTATCATAATGAAATAGAGCAAGAAAACAAATCTAATGCAATGATTAACTCAAAAGAGCAAAAAAGTGACATTGGCCCTTTCAGCTACAAGCCACAGATTTATAATAACAAGTGAGAGCACCATATTCGGTTTTGCCGAATTGTTGATACCCACCACCTATTTTGTGCAGTACATTTATATACATAATTTGTTATTTTATTACCAACTATAATTACTATAGAATATTTTTTTCATACTAAAATATGTATTACTTTTTTGGTTTAAGTCCAATTTGCTATTTATTTATTTTCTTTTATTTAGTCTTAAAATAAAAACTAAGTATTTTTACAATAGAAGTGGGCGTTCATGTAGGCGTGTTAAAGTAATTTCTGCTAATGAATAAAATTAATGAAACTTAGATATTATAATATAGTCTCTTATTCTTCTGAAATATTTGACCATGAAGATGGTGGGTATCCTATTCATTATTCGTTTGAAACTAATTTAAACCAGAAGTCTATATGTATCTGCAAAATTTCAGAATCGTACATTTAATTTTATTGGTTTTGTAACGTTTGAAATAAAAATGTCATTATGCGCGGTAAATTTTCGGACATTTTGGTCTAGAACTCCTTTCGTATTGCACGGATTTGAAAATATTTTGGAAAGAATATTTTTTACTCAAGAAATCAGAGCTGTTAAATTTGGATTACGATTAGTAATCAATTAGATTAAATTTTAAAAAGAATGGTATTGATTACATAATTCTCTTTTTAACAATTCCTGATTATTAATTAATTCTGATTACAAATAATCCAAAAATAATTAAGATTAGTTAGGATTACGAGAAAATAATCAAAAATAGTCAAAAGTAATCAAAAAAATAATTGACTACTTTTAAGGATTATTTTTGATTATATTCGATTATTTTTTTTAAATGCAGAATGCGCATCATTTTATACAAACATTTTATTTTGAAAAATTTGCATTTAAAACGTTAAAAAAATTCTGAACAAATAAAACCAAATTAGATAGTTTTTGTATACAAAATATAGGTTTATTCACTTCAATAACAAAACAACCGATAACAATTTAAGTACTTACTTAATCAACAAAAAACGGAAAAATACGTGGAAAACTAATAAAGAAAACAAATACATATATTCAGAATGCATTCAATTCACAAAAAAAAAATTTTATAATTTACATATATTTACAATTGGCCTTCATCACAACTTATTTTTCAAAAGAAAAATCAGACAGTGATTGCCGCCTTGAACTGTTGACGATCCCGGCAAATGAAAACAGTCATTCAACTGGAGCTGAAGACTTTAAGGACGTGCTAAAAAAAAATAAATGCATCCCTTAGTAAATCATATTTTTGGTAAATCTCGTCAGCACTTGCATTACCATTTAAATAGCTGAAGAACCGATGTTTTATTGCGGACCGTTGGTCAACTTTAATATTTTCCGTGGTGTGTGCTCCACCGCTTCCTCTTATCACTCGATAACATGCAACGCACTTAGCACAAGTTGTCTTATCGGAAATCTAACAATAAAAAATATAAATACATACCTAGTATGTTTTAATTTAAAAACTTTAAAACTAACTTTTTCTACTTCTGTGTAAAATTCTTCTTTGAAAATTATTTTTTGTAAATTCACACAGACTTTTTCAAGGACCGGTCCTGATTCACAAAGAATGTTTTCCTTTTGCTATTTAAACAATTTGTTTTTAAAATATTTCAAAGCTCACTACAATTTATACACAAATATACACTTAAAGAAATGTTTGAAAAGTTCTTCAAACTGTATGTAAATATGCAAAAAAGGAATTCAGCAAAAAAAAGTATGACATACATATTATCATAGAATCTATTAAGTTTTGAATAACGGTAAAGAACATATAACTATATATAATAATATATACAAATAGTCACCTAAAATCGAAAAGGTCGTAAGTTACAACTTCAAAATAAATTTTTTTGATTGATTATGTTGTAATTAACCAATATATATTATATACCTATACGAAAGAAAGAAATACCTATACGAAAGATTTTTTAACACAAGCTAAAAAAAATTATACATAAACACAGCTTCATCTCAACACAATTAATATTTTACCAGTGTACCACAACAAAACAAACAACTAACATTAAACAGTATTGCCATAATTTCGCAAAATAAAAAAAAAATAATCAAAAACAATCAAAAGTAATCTTCGAAAGTAGTCGAATTATTTTTCGATTACTTTTTATTATTTTTGATTATTTTTTCGTAATTTTGATTAATCTTGATTATTTTTCGATTATCTGTAATCGTAATCAATTAGTAATCGTGCGAATCTGAAAATAATCGTAATATAATCATTACTTCACCTTTCAAAAAAAATAATCTAATTACTAATTATTATGATTAGTAATCATTACTTAACAGCTATGCAAGAAATATACTTTTGAAATTGAATTGCTCTATGTTATTTTGTTTAGGCGCAATTGCATTTTGTTTGATATCAGAGCTTCTCTTTCTATAGCTCTGTCCCTAAAAGACCGATTTACTCCATTTTCAATACTTAACATTTCTGATGTGCAAAAAATATTCTGGCACAATAACATCTCTCTAGCTTTTTCTATTCGAGGACTTACGTGCTTTTAACATAGCTAGATCGGCCTGAAACTAGGACAAAGAAAATAAATAATTTATATTTGTTTTAGGGCGGGCCAAAAGTCACAATGGGACTTAAAAATGTAAAAACTTTCGTTTATAATTGTTTGTTATATTGTAATATATGTATGTATACAAAATGTTTTTTTTTTCAACTAAGTATGGAAAATAATGTCACTAAAATGATACCCGTTTTCAGATTCACAATGATGGGAATTTATAGAATTATAATAATAGCATTTTTAATAAAAATGCTTTTTGTGTAGCGCTCAAATTTCTGCAACAATTTTGGTCTTGAGTTCAAGGATTGTCTTGGGCTTATGCACATAACTCGCTCCTTCAAATTACCCCAAAGAAAATAGTCATGTGCTGACAAATCTGGCGAACGTGCTGGCCAATTTATTTCTGAATGTCTGGAAATTTCCGAATAATTATTCGGTCTCAAAAAATTTGACTTAACTGTCATTGTGTTTTGGAAAGTGGGGAAAAAATGGAAAAAAAAAAACACGTGATCCCTTTACTTAAAAAAAAGGTTATTGTTGTTCATTTCTAATCAAGTTTATGTTGCAGTTTTGAATAAATTTACGAAAAAAATTATAATAAATTTTTTTGTTGTTTTTATATGGTTGCATTCATTGTAGATCCACCACTACCGTATATAGTGCAAGAAGTATCGTGTAATGGCTCTGGGTTTTTCAGAACCCCAGAATCTACAGTACTGCTTATTAACAAAACTATTCAAATGAAAATTAGATTCATCACTCAGAATCAGAGTTTCAATAAAGTTAATTTCATTTCTAGCCACCTATTAAAATTTTAAAGCAAAATTAAGACGTTGCTGATGATCTGCGGGATTCTTGCACCAATTGCAGTAATTTTTTTTAACATGCCGTAGTGACGTACGAGCAAAGACAATAGACTATTTGGTATGAGCCAATCCTAGCTGAGCATAACGTCATCTGTCGAATGTTTTTGGTGTTTCGTGAACAGTTTGCTCTAAACGTTTAAATTAAATATGATCTACCGGTTCGAGGCAAATCTTTTACGGTGCCATGCTGATGGTGATGATGAATTAAGCAACAAATCATTGAAGCAATAGGGCGAATTTCTGACGTTAAAAAGACGATATATATTGACGTATTTTGTATGTCTCGATACAGAAATATTTTTAATTTTGATGTATCAATATTGTGAAATGCGTAAATCTTTCCAACTAAATTTAATAAGAGATTGGTTTTACTTTTACTAAATACGTGTCTTTCAGTTTACTTATTCTGGTAACGAACTTGATTCGCCCATCTACGAGTTTAGGACTAAACGCAGAAGATGCTTTTCTGGAAAAAGTTTAAAAAAGATTGGGTTCTTTAGAAACATTTATTTGTTTTTGTAAATTAGATATGCGGATTGCTGTCACATGCAATAGATAAAATTAGCAATAATATTTGGAGCGAAAACTAAAAAAAATCTTTAATTTAGTCTGGACAGATGAAGATCTTATGTCTGTCGTCAAAAACGATCCCTCAGGATTTGGCCTCTGATTATAGTCACAATAAGCTACCTCATAAGCTTATAGATTAACCTAAACTTAAGAGGTTAGCAGGTACGATTCTTTTAGAAGTCGTTCCTAAATATTTAACAGGCAGGCTTCTTCGGCATCTTCTGAATAAGTTTCTACAGCACTTAATCTAGCAAAAATTAAGGCCTCTTGGCCTTTAGATTACGTATGAATATGATTATTGAAAAAATGTATATATGAATATAGTTTCGTCATATAAATATTCGACAATACCTACCATGAAACTAGTATCATTTCCCAGGTATTTTTTTTGTCGCTTCTTCGCATGGTTACCGTTTTTGTCTGGCTGGGTAACAGAGATACAAACATACCAAAACTTACATGCTACCATTTTGTAAGTAAATCTGAATCTGAAGTTTAGATGTTTGCATCTGAACGGAATTTAATAAAATGTGTCATACGGATAACAATTCAGATTAAAACATCGGATACTTTTTATTTCTAGGATTAGTTTAAAAATCGGAATTCACAACAGATGGTGTTTTTTAACTCGCTTTTTGTCTTTAGTCATTTTGCTATTGGACATTATAGTGTAGACAACAAAGTTTTTTTTTGCATCGAAAACGTTGAATTTTGTGCCTTATTATACCCTTCACCTGTGGTGCACAAGGGTATATATAGCTTTGTTATTCCGTTTGTAATTTCTACAATTTTCATTTCCGACCCTATAAAGTATATATTTTCTGAAAGCTTATGAATAGAAGAGTCGATTAAGCCCTGACCGTCTGTCCGTGTGTTGGTTGAAATCAACTTTTAGAAGCAACTACATGTTCTTCTGATCTCTATATGGTATCAATCGCTTGGAAATATCCAGGAATTATTCGCTATTGAAATTCAGCACAATCGTCTCATAACTTTCTGAGATATGAGCAAAAAACCACGCCCACCTCGTTTTTTTTTTTCAATATTACAACAACAACATACATATACTGTTTATAATAAACGTGGAATCGAATCCCAGCTGAGCCAAAAATTTTTTTTTTTATTTTTAATGTATTTTTTTCAATTTTTTTTTTTTGGAAACGTACATACGTAAACTCAATTTATAATTCTGCAATGGGATGTTTTGTATATGTATTAAAGGCCTGCAACTGTTGCACTATACAACATAGCAACATGTGTCACATAATCCAACTGCTAATTCATGCAATGCCGAAAATGCATGTTTGACAAAGACATATAAAGACAGTGTATAATTAGTTTAATTAAATCTGTACATAGTTCTAACAGCGACATTGCATGCATGAGCATAGAAAATGAGAAAGTCAACACATGCGACACGTGTGACATATGCAGCACATGTTTTTTATAGTGCATTTTAATCATTGCAATAGAACATTCGGCCTTATTGTCATTGGCGTTGTCGTGTCGTTTTTGTGTCGAAAACGAGAGAAATACGACAAGGTCTCATTCATTTTACATTGTCGTAAATATTACACGGTACCAAAAAATACGACAACGCCAATGACAATAAGGCTGATTATATGTAATAAAATCAGAAATTTATTTAATATAATTGTAGTTACATACTTTAAGGAAATTTCTTTTAAGGATTTATTTAGAAAATATTTAAATAAAGTCAATTTGTTTAGTGTCGGGTTTGGCTGTTTTTATACCCTTCACCTGTGGTACACAAGGGTATATGTATATAGCTTTGTCATTCCGTTTGTAATTTCTACAATTTTCACTTCCGACCCCATAAAGTATATATTTTCTGAAAGCTTATGAATAGAGGAGTCGATTAAGCCCTGACCGTCTGTCTGTGTGTTGGTTGAAATCAACTTTTAGAAGCAATTATATGTTCCTCAGATCTCTATGTGGTATCAATCTCTTGGAAATATCCAGGAATGAATCGCTATTAAAATTCAGCACAATCGCCCCATAACTTTCTGAGATGTGAGCAAAAAACCACGACCACCTCGTTTTTTTACACAATTACAACCACGACGTACATACATACATACATACATGTAAAAAACATACCAAAGAAAAAAAAAAATATATTAAAAATAAAAAAAAAATTAAAAAAAATTTTTGTAAAAAAATTTAAAAAATATATAAAAAAATAATAAAATATAAATAATATATTAAATAAAATAAAATAAATTTTTTAGCTACCGTTAGTTGTGCTTCTATAGAGCTCTAAAAACAAAATTTTTAATTCAAAGAAAGACATGATATAAAACACAACAGCGTACAACAGCTTGCCTAAGTTGCAATGACATGCTAAGACAGTATGTTTGAGTTGGCATAACATGTTATAACACCTTGTTAAAATTCGCATGGCATAGCAAAGCATGAAATCTTTGAAAATTACATTTTTACAGAAAATGTTGAATTGTGCAGGAGTCTAATATGTATGTACGTATTTTATATGAGATGAATGGTGATACAAACAATTGTTATTGTATGACTACACGTTGTGAAGGGTATATAAGATTCGGCATAGCCGAATATTGCACTTTTACTTGTTATATTTTATAATGATATTCAACAACAAATTTTTTTGCAATGTGTTTTAGTTTGATTTTTTACCATTCGTGTAATGTAAGCTTAATGGAACTAAATGTTACAAAGTGTAAAAGTATGATTTTTTAAATGACTGTTACTTGAACCAGTTGAATTTAATAAAATTTTAAATGAATTAGTTTACTGGGATTCAGCAATCGTTGGTCTAAAGAATTCTTAGTTCAATATATAACTAAGTAGCTGTTTGCAAAATAAGTAAGGCCTATTTTAGAATATGGAATTGAAACCATGAGATCCTCAATATCAATGAATCTGTTCAAGTAGATTTTTTGTTTTTTTCTTCGAGGTGAGATTTGGACCCTCTTATAAAAGACGCTTGGCATTTATAAAACTTCAAACTCTTAAAAGCCATATCCTAATGTTAAATACCAAAATTGTTTAAAATTTTTAAATAAGAATATCGATTCCTTCGAAAATAAAAATCAACATTTATTTTCGTCCTACTAGAAATGATCAATTTTTATATGTTGAATATTATACTACAAATTAAGCAAATTTTGATCATCTCCAAAAAAATTTCAACATTTTAACAATTTATTTGTCTATATGTATTGGTTTTTAAAAACATGATCTTATTTACACTTTAAAATTTTTTGTTGTGATTTATTATTATACATGTTTATGTATTGTACGACTATAAAGAATTTATCCATAGATTTTAATAAATAAATAAAAAACACAATAGCTCTAGATTTATCGTTTATACCATAAAATTCTTTCTAGATTTGAACCTTAACGAACATTTTTAACTTCTAAATACTTAATTATTAATCAATACAAATAAGTTTTCTATAAACACAAATAAGGTTGCTGAATTCGATATTGTTTGATCTATTACTACAGCTAAGTTTGATATATCTGTAACTTATTAAAATCACATTAAAGCTGATAAAAAGTTTAATGCTATTGGTATCGAGATGAAGTTATCTAAAAATAAGTTTTACTGGCAACCCGAATTACATAAAAACTAGTCCATATGTAATCCTAGTTTCTACAGATGTTAAAAAACATTCGAATTAAGGTAAAGTTTACTCTAAATAAGTTTATGCCCATAATCTTAGAATTTTTTTTTATAAAATTGGTGTAGCTCAAAAAGGCGCAAGTATGAGAAGGCACAAATTTCAGAGCAAAAATTTTGTGTAAATAATGTTCGATTAACCAAAATATTAAATTACTAATTTACCAAATTTTAAACTAAGAAAAAGTAAAAAGTGTATTTTTTATCGCCATGTTCACTCGTAAATAATTACAATGAATTTTAGTCGCCTGTGGTACTCAATGTGTATCTTTATTCATGCATGATAAATAACTAAACCTAGAAAAAAATACGAGAAGCAGTGTTGCCACAGTGATAGATATTTTAACATTTGAAATAATTTATTTAATTAAAAAATAAAAATTTCCAAGACCCTTAATAACTTATAGGCTTAGCTGTAGCTTATAATTGTCAGTCATATCTTCATAAATGTGGCTTTTGTAAACCAGCATTATCGGCTCAGATATAGGCATCATTATCTATTTTAATTATCCCTTCTTTTTGCTAAAAGTTACTTTTTGTAAATATGTATGTGCTATGTAAGTACATGCAATATTTTTCCTTAAGCATTTTTTAATGGAGGAAAATTTAATTTATACATATGTATGAACATACATACATAGGCTATACCCCATTAATTCTTACCTTCTTTGTGGACGATTCTCCAGCATCTCTCGGGCCGTTTGAGTTTGGATGTCTGGTTATTGAAGACATTTTAATAACGGAAAAATTAAATTTCTTTCTTCTTTATATGCAAATTTTTTATATGAATTAAGGTGAAAATTAGATGCAATTCCGCCTCCTTTTTAAAAATAACAAACATACACTTTCACCATGAAAAATGTCTGTTTTTATTTTATTGCTTAAAATAACAAACTCGCTTTTACACACAATTAATACACGTAATTAATGTTGTATGAACGTGTGTTTAATAGTGTGTGAGTGTGAGTTCAATAATATAAAATAACAAATGAAATTTGAGGTTATGTATGAGTAAGGAGATGTGTGATGCCATAACAACAAAACACTTGATTTGAATTATAGTTTGTAGGTAGTTTGTTTGCTTTCCATTAAATGTTGTTTGTGCTTGCTTGATTTAGGATTAGTAATAGAATTTCTAAATATTTTAAGTAATTCTTTTTTGACAATTTCATCTACGAGTAGGTATTAGATATTCCACAAAAAGCATTCTTTCAATAACTATGTATAGCAATAATACAACAGTTTTCTTACTGTCTTTTTGCTTATTTTAAGAATTTTCTCGTTTTTTGTTTTATTACAATATATTTTTTGTATCTTTCTTCTCTCTTTTGTATTTCTCGTGTGGTGTTTATATGCTGAGTAACACTTTTATACTAATGCTTTGCTAGTGTTGTACACGTTTGCCATATGAAATAAAAGCGGTATTCAACGAGTATTTGTATGAGTGTTTGTTGCTGTAGTAGCATTCGCTGTTGTATTTATTTATTTTTTATTTTGCTTTGTTATTGCTATAATACTATATTTGCGTGTTAGTGAGTCTACATATGTATTTAAGAGTCTCTGTAGTTATTGTTGCTGTTAATATAATACTTAATATGAAACAAAACCATGGACAAACGTACTTATGTGTGTTCACATTTACACGAAAATAATATAGTAGGTACACAAGGTATTAATGCTATTCTATTCTAAGCGTAAATTATTCTATGCGTGCATGTGTGTGTTAGTATTTTTATATTTTATTTATTTGTTTATTTTTTGGTTTTCTTACTTGCTGGTTATTCAGTCTGTTGTTTAGTATGGCTAGTCAGCAAGCAGTCTACATATTCAACCATACGTTTAAACGGCATCCACTGCTATACTAACTAATACTATAACAAAAATTACTAGTGTATCGTTTTCTTGTTATCTTGTTTGCTATGGCTTATAGTTAGAACAGAAGAATACAAGTACTTACTAAAATACATATTTTTGGATAGATATAGGTACATACTATATGTACATATGCATACTGTAAAATGTACTTACCTAACTGCTCGTTGTTTGCTTCTATAGTTGCTGTAATTGTATGCATTAATAGCTATATCTAACACTAACACATACAAACAAACATACAAAAGCAACTTACATCAGAAGAAACAACAATAATTATACAATTATCATCAAGAACACGAAGGTAGACAAAAAAATTATTTAGGAATTAAACTAAATACCTTTGTACCTAAATACCTCGATGTAGGTACATACAAACACACATACATACATAAATAAATCTGTACGGGATTTTTTTAAAGTTATGTAGGTAAGTAGGTACTAGGGTGATCGATTATTCGACTTTTTTAAGAAACCGATTTGCAAATAGTTTGAAATTTAAAAAAACCGGTTGCTATTTTAAAAATTGAGAAAAAAACCGGTTAACCGGTTCGAATATATAATATATAATATTTAAAGAAAAAATTACAAAATATTGTAAGAAAAGATTATAATTAAATTTATATACCTATATATTGCTTTTGTATGTTTGTTTGTATGTGTTAGTGTTAGATATAGCTATTAAAATTTTTACAGTTTATATACGTTTGCTGCACAATAACGCAATAACTGACATGAATGCAGTTAACTTATTTGGTTTTAATTAGTTGAATTTAAGGACAAAAGGTACTCTTTACAAGAAAAATAAAAAAATACAATTACATACAAGTTTTGTATCTCTTTGGGTACATTTTTTAAATATTAAATAGATCTTTTAAACTTATATGCACTAACGGTTTCTGTTTGAAATTATTTCTGTAATTTAAAATACATTTTAAAGGCTAGGGAGAAACTCTTTAAAATTTCATTTTAAAAATTCTTATACCTCAGACAGACATACAAATATAGGCATAAACTAGTTTGTTCGATGGTTTAATTGAAATTTAAGTTGACAGACACTCAATGCCATTATTTAAAATTTGGATCTGGAAATAAAGATTATTGGTTTTTCTTTATTGTAACTACACTTTTTACCTAAAAGTGATCGATCAGCTAAGTTTATGCTACAATTACCTCTAACTTTTAATGTAAGAATTATATCTTATAAAAAAAAAAAATATTAAAGATCAATTATTTTTCTTATTTTACATTTGTTTTTTTTAACAACAAATAAATTTCTTACAATAATATGGAAGAATATTTAATAGTTCTTATTTTATGATTTATGGAAACTTTTCTCGTACTAAATATACTATGGTACGATTGGTTACAAAGATATTAGAAAATAAACTTAAAAAAATAAAAAACCGGCTTTTTCGGATAAAAAAACCGGAGTATTCGATATTCGAAAAATCAACATTTAGAAAAAAACCGCCAGCTGAAAGAGGAAAAAAACCGGGTTTTCCACCGGTTGTAAAACCGAGTCGATCACCCTAGTAGGTACCTACATATGTATTTAATAAAGCAACATTTTTGTTTTCCTAGAGCGTTAATATTACAGGACCCTGAAAATAGAAAAAAATATTAAAATTTTTTTATTATTACTGGACTAATTATTTAAATCAAAATTACGTAAAAAATATAAATATTTCTTCAACCATTATATCGAATGTACTATGCCTATGTTGGTATAGGTATATGTATGTATACTATGTTGGTGCATTCATACTTGGTATGCATTTTTATAACAAAATTTTCTAAGCAATTTTTGCTGTCTTTTAATTTACCATTCTTCATCAAATTTAAATAAAATGTCTATCTTATGGGTACAAAAAAGAACCCAACCAATTTTGAAGCTTTTGCCACCTCCAGCAAAATTTGTAGCTACGCCTATGGCCACACTTGATTAACGACAAACTCGAAATTATTAAATTTTTTGTAGAAGCCAAAAACTGTTTGTCGTTACAGTTTAAGTAAAAGTGAAAATCAAAATAAGTACCTACGTCATCGTAAACAAATTCCATTAAACAAATACATATGTATGTATATTTACATATTTTGTTCTTTTTTTTTTTTTTTGAGTTACTACCTACCACTTATCTTAAACTTTTTGATTTATTTTAATACAAATTTTATCAATAAAACAGTATCAACTTAGAATAAATGATTTACTCAAAATAAAACCTTTTTCAGAATTTTTTGTTTACATTTTTATATAGGTACATGCATAGGTATAAAGTTTGACGTTTGAAATAAAAGAGAGAATAGGGAAAATTGTGTTTTTATCTATGGACTATGACAGCTAAAGTAAAAAATAAGGGAAGAAAAAAATAATCACCTGACGAATCAAGTTTACCCGATAAATAAATTTGCTTTGATCTTTTATATAAAAAAAATATTTTTCTTTTATTTAAAAAAATACTCTTCTTGATATAAGACTTACTAAAATATCGCGAAAATTATCACAACGTAAATTTTGTGAAAGAGTTGACGGAATAAGGTAAACTTTTTACAGTGATAGATATTATTGTCGTAAGTTGATTTTTTGCAATAAACGAAAATTTTTAAATTTGAAGTTGATACCCTCTTGTTGATCAAGAGCGATATATTTTTACAGTTTATATTTGTTTTTAAATTGCACATTCCTATAACAAGAATGTAAAACAACAACAAGAATTAAAATATTTTAGACTTTCGTTAAAAAAAATAACGGTTGTCTTATTGTTGATATTAAAACAGAAAAACTATTATTGTATTTGTATAATTGTTATCCATTAGAAGCAGTGTTGCCACAACAAAAAAAATTTATAACCAAATTGCCTAAAAAATGTAACCAATTAAGGAAACAAATAACCAAAATCAAAAATTATTTTGATTTTATTAAATTTGTTTTTTTATTTTATTTTATATTTTAATGCAAAAAACTAAATAGAATTAAAAATATATATAAAGCGATTTTTTTAGAGAAGTTTAAAATTTACCTATACTATGTTGAGAAAAACAAAATTTTAGAAGTTTTTGAAACAAAGTTTTGGTAGACAATTCTTGCACAATTCTTTTGATTGAATAACATTGTTAATTGTTTGGAACTCTAGCTTATTTCTAAATTTGTTTTTTATCAAACTAAGCAGTGAAAAAATTCTATCTGCAGCAGCTGAACTATGTGGCAAAACATTAAGTTTTGAACAAAATAAATAAGTTCTTCAAAACACTCTTCGTTCATTGCATTTTTATGTTTGGACACTTTATCCCAAAACTCAACAATACTTATATCACTGTCTAAAATAATATTTGAAAATCTTAATATTTTCCATTGGGATAAAATTTTTTCTTCGCTACCACCTGTTAAATTTGGGAATGATAATAACAAAGGTTCCAAACATATCTCTGAACTTCTTAAAACTTTATTTGGTGTAATTATTTCAAGATTTTTAAAATCTTTTCTTGAAAAATCGAAGCGTTTCAGAATTTCTTTTAAAAGTTCAATATAAAACTGTTGTATGTATATCATTTTTATTTATGTTTGTGCAAGCTTGATAGGCTACTGTCTTGCGTACTTGATACTTCATTGCAATGTGAAACATACATATCTTAAAGCGCGATTTGAAAAATTAGCATATAAAATAAATAATGTATATACATATTAAAATTTTAGTGAAAAGTACCCAAAATAAAAAAAAAAGTACACATCTACACCACATCAGAAAAAAAATAACCATTTTTTGTTAAAAGTAACCAAAACGGCAACGCTGATTAGTCAAAAACTCAGATCAAAAAGAAATTTATGAGATTAAAATTATATTTTAATGTTTTGCATCAAGCTTTTTCAAATCACCCTCGCTAAATAGTTTTTGTTTTAATATGCATATGTACATATGTATGTTTTCTTTTTTACTGTTGTTGTATTTGCTATTATTGAGTATTGTATATTTATTGTTGTTATTATACCCTTCACACAGTGAAAAAGGGTATATATAGGTTTGTCATTCCGTGTGAAATTTCTACAATTTTCATTTCCGACCCCATAAAGTATATATTTTCTGAAAGCTTATGAATAGGGGAGTCGATTAAGCCCTGTCAGTCTGTCCGTCTGACCGTCTGTCCGTGTGTATGTTGAAATCAACTTTTTGAAGCCCCCCGACATCGCTTGGACCCGGGTGAGGTATTAAAATATCAGAAATATTCGGGAGTAGATTGGTATTGAAAATCAGAAACATCGGTACATAAACAACTGAGATATGAGCAAGAACCCACGACCACCTCGATTTTTTTTTCACAAAAACAACATTACAACAACAACATACATACATACAAACGTGTATACTGGTTATAGAAAACGTGGCATCGAATCCCAGCTGAGGCAAAAAATTTTTTTTTTTATTTTTTTTATATTTTTTTTTTAATTTTTTTTTATATTTTTTTTTTAATTTTTTTTTAATATATTATTTATATTTTTATTATTATTTTTTTTTAATATTTTTTAATTTTTTTTTTAATTTTTTTTTATTTTTTTTTGTTTTATATTATATATATTTTAATTATTTTAAAAAAAAAATTTTTTTTTTAATTTTTTTTTTTAAATTTTTTTTTTCATTTTTTTTTTATTTTTTTTATTGCATGACTACACGTTGTGAAGGGTATATAAGATTCGGCACGGCCGAATATAGCGCTCTTACTTGTTTTTTTTTGTCTCATTATAGGTACTACCTACATCCAGACTATTATTATTCGTTTTGTTTTATTTTCGTCACATAGGTACTTACTTAAACACGACTATTCACATCCACCTTGTTCGCTCGATAAAATAATGAATTGTTCCCGTATTTGAGCGGCAATAATGTTTATATTTTATTTTTTTAGTAAGAGTACTATTAAAGTCGTTAATTATTTGCTAACATAAAAAAACAATATACAAATACATATGTATGTAGGTATGTACATACATAATACATAAAGAGTATTAAATATTATAGATTATGAATAAGTTAGTGCTTATTTTTAATAACGACAGATCTGTATAATCTGTATAATTGTGACAATACAAATGCTAGTAGCTATGTAAATGTAATATGTACATATGTACATATGTATGTATGTATGTATGTATGTATGTATGTATGTATGTATGTATGTATGTATGTATGTATGTATGTACATATGTATGTATGTATGTATGTATGTATGTATGTATGTATGTATGTATGTATGTATGTATGTATGTATGTATGTATGTATGTATGTATGTATGTATGTATGTATGTATGTATGTATATACAAAATTTTTACTTACATTTTTTTGAAAAATTTTTTGTTTTTTAATTATTTAAAAAATTTAATGAACTAAATTAAAATGATACAAACTACATATGAACATACATACATATTTTCATTAAACAAATATTTTACAACTAGAATACACCACCAGGTAGAATCTGCAACGTCTAACTTTTTTGCACAGTCATTGACCTGTAATATTTTATGAAATAGGTAGGCACCTACATACATATGTACATTCAAAACTTCAACGGGTATCTCGACAATAACATACATACTTACATAGATATGTATGTACATATGTATAACGACATTTAATATGTAGAAACTGAACCAATTTTAATATTCATGTAACGTATAGGTATTTTGTTTTAATACTTCTTCCCAGCTTTTTTTCGAATACTGTTTTCTTTTAATATTCGCGACATTTTTCCACCTAAAAATTATTTCGTATTTTTTATTAGTAACGATATAATAATTATTTGAACGCTATTTTTTTTTTGGCTTTTACTAATATCAAATAAATCGCGTTCGTGTGTTCTCTTGTAATCTGTCCCTTTATTTACGTCGGAAATTTTGGTTTCTTTTCGATTAACGTTGTCTAAGTGCATCCTATATTTAGGTTCATTCAAATGTATCAACTTTTATGATTTGTGTGTAGCCGTTTAAGCTTATAAGTATGTAGGTATGTAGATATGTAGATTTATTTTGTATTGTTGCACAGCAAAGAAAAATTTCTAAGTATGATATACCTATGTTTGTAGGTACATAGGATAAAAAGAAGCGATGTGTAATTGCGTTTAAAACTGAAATCGAAGTTATATTCCGGAACCAATCATGCAAGGGTTGCTCTTATATGCCCCCCGTTTTGCCTTGTTAACTTTAAATGTGCATTTTTAACATGCACTTGATATTTGACAGAATAATGTACAAATTTAAAAGCGAAAAATGCATGCTAAAGTATATAAAAATTTAATTAACCAAAAAGGAAGGTAACCCTCTTAATAAGCTTGGTCTACCTATACTGTATAATGCACCTACTAATTTATTGCTATTACAATTTTTTTCATTTTTTTTGTTTTTGCATGGCGTTGCATTACAATGATTTGTATTTTTGAATTATATCAAAGCATTTTTTTTGCTTTCATTTTATATCATATTCTGGTAGGTATTTTGTTTTATTTGTCAAAACTAATAAGATTTTTTATTCACCGGCCCAAGGCATATCCATAAGGTACTCGTATCCAATCAGCTGACTGTTTTTTTTTATGTACATTTTATAAGCGTTACCAAGGCATATTCATACAGGTGTATGCAACGGCGAATTGATACAACAAAGCAAATTTTTAGGGGATTTTTTTTTTCAAGGCCAGTTTGTATAACAAGGATGGAAAAGTTGTTTTTATATGTTTAATTCAATAAAATTTTATTAAAAAAAGGATATGTGCTTGTAAAGCACATTATAAATGGTGCAAGAACAACAAATATACATAAATTTTGTAAATTTATTATCATAAAAGGCACAATTAAGTTAAATGTTTAATTCGGAATCCAAAATCTAATTTTCCATTCCTTCATTAATAAATAGAATAAAGGAGAATTCAACAAATTTAGACATTGTGTTTCCCCATCATCATGTGCTGATAATTTCACCTGTATGAATTCGCTTTGAACGTTGCCAACTTTTTTAAAAGTCATGCCTGCAGTTGTCAAACTTAATTTTTTTAATTTAATTATACAACAAATAATTCGCAATTTCATTTGGTTTAAAACATTTAAAAAAATACAAAATCGTGAATAAAAAGTTTTCGCTTTAAAGTTTCTTAAAAGTTAATCAAATTTAAGAAGAAAATAAAAAAAATTGTTTGACAAATGCCGGCATATATACAAAAACAAAATACATGTGTTTTTTATTGTTGTGTTTGTTGCCGCGATGCATATACCTTATGGATATGCCTTGCACCGGCCTTTTATGTTTGACATTTTGTGCTAGTGGTAGGTATCTATTTTCTCATTTATTTTAAATGTCAAACTTCATACATATATTGTATGAAAAAGATAAACAAAAAAAAATATTCTTCGAACTTGATGAACAAATATGTCTTGCTAAAACCATTAAAGCAATTGTTGAAGTAAAAACATTTAATATTTCGTTTACTTTTATTTAGAACTTGTATTTTATTATTTACCAATTAAATATTGTACATAAACATTTTTTCACAATGAAAGAAAACGCCCTAACTCAAATTATTGTAACTTAAAAGGGGAGTTGAAAAACATAATAGAAACTGTATTATCATAATGTAATTCCTTGCAAAACTTTTATTTTTGATGCTATTGCACCAAAATCTCTGAAATCTCTTGAAATTCGAGTTAGGGCCTTTATACTTGTGACCATCGATATATATGTAAATGTAAACAAAATTAGATATTGTTTGATAAAACTAAAAAAAAAAACACAGCTGGCTTCATAACATCACCTGGGGGCTAATTATTGCATACGAACCCTTTAGAGATTTTACTCGATCGATCGAGTTTACCGTGCTTTTGGTATAGAGATTCCAATAAGAATTTTAAACTTTGATAACGTTCGAAAGCCGTAATTTGGACCCTTATATTTATTTTCCTTGAGTAGTGGGCAGTTTTTTAATTGTTTAATTTATTAATGAATTCCTCTGTTTTTTACTTTTTAAAACGGTTTTCTTTTAATACAGTGTCGTTCTTATGCCACCAAATTTTTTGGTTTTACTTTTTGTATCGCATTCAATTCTTTGTTATAGTCCAAGGTAATCTAGGATAATCAGATATTCGTTCCCAAATTTAAATATTTCAAACAGTCTCTCTTCTCCCGTCATTTTCTATCACCTTATAACGTTACAACATGCTGTAACCGATAGTTGGAAGCAAAAGTAAAAAGGATTTATGTTTTTTATTATTCTTATTGTTTTAATAAATAAAGTAAAGTAGTTGTAGTTCATTATATATTTTGAAATAAGTAAACCTACTTTGTATAGACATTGAACGTTAGTTATACAAATTTCAAAGAGAATAAAGTTCTTTGAATATTTGATAATAAATAGTTTGTGTATTTCTCTTTTCAATGTCACTACCACCGAACACAATATCAATACATGTTATAAAATGATCGACTGCACAACTTATCAAATAGACATACATATAGTAGAGACCCGACCCGGTTTCACACGGGTAAAGTTTACATCTAAAATTAAGTCTCCTCTATCAGAAAAAATTTTCGATTTAAGTGATCTTCTTAGGTACATGCTGCAATTGCATATAAGAAGTATTTTCTTTATAATTGATACAGTATTTTTCGAATAATTGACCCTACGGTTAATTGGTTTCCAAGCTTAATTGAACCACATGATCGGGCAAAAATATTGCATACGAAAATCATGTAAATTTCGTCGGATAATTGAACCCGGTTAATTGATTTTCCCGCTTAATTGGTTCAAAATTCATGTCATCAAAAATAAATTTCCTCTTACTTTTACCTGGTTAATTGCATTATTATTGAAAAATAATCTGGCATTTTTGCACATACATATTTGACATCATTTGCTAAGGAAAAAACATGAATTGTTTTTAGTCTATAAATTTTATTTTTTTGTAAAACTATTGTGCACATAAATATTGCATTTAATAGTACATACCTACAATATTAAATACCTGCGTATACACATATATGTACATTTAGGTAAAAAAATTATTTTGAAAAACTTAAAGTGCACATATGCGATTTCTTTTAATTCAATAGTAGTTCCAATTATGCGTGATTTCTGTAATTGAACAAACTGTTAAATTAAACGGGATTCTTGTAATTGAACGAATTGTTCAATTAAACGGGATTCTTGTAATTGAACGAATTGTTCAATTAAGCGGGTATCGGCTAATTGGTTCCCCGGTTAATTGAACAAAAAGTTGTGCAAATTTTGATGTGCAATTAACCGAAAAATACTGTATACCATTTCCACTTTTTTTACAAATGCGACACAACAAAAAAAAAAAATAATAAAAAAAATCTTAAATATATGCTGCCGTTGTATTTAATAACATATATAGCAGACCCGTGGACCCATGCACGCATTTATCTATCAATCAATCAATGAATCGATCTATCTACTATACAAAAAAGTAAGCTTTTCTAAATGATATGAGAGTTACACCTTCCATACAATTTAAACAGTATTTATCGCATATATAGATTTCTGTTCTACCTATAATTATTATATTATTCACGAAACATGCCTTGCTATTTATGAATACAATAAAAACAAGTAAGAGCGCTATATTCGGCCGTGCCGAATCTTATATACCCTTCACAACGTGTAGTCATGCAATAACAGTAGTTTGTATCACCATTCATCTCATATGAAATACGTACATACATATAAAAAACATACATATATAAAAACATCCCTTTATAAAATTATAAATTTACGTATGTATGTTAAAAAAAAAAAAAATAAAAAAAAATTAAAAAAAAAAAATTAAAAAAAAAAAATTTTAAAAAATAATTAATACATATATAATAGATATAAAACAAAAAAAATAAAAAAAAATATTAAAAAAAAAATAATAATAAAAATATAAATAATACATTAAATAAAAAATAAAAAAAAAAATAAAAAAAAAATTAAAAAAAAATATAAAAAAATTTTTTTTTGGCTCAGCTGGGATTCGATGCCACGTTTTCTCTAACCAGTATACACGTTTGTATGTATGTATGTTGTTGTTGTAATGTTGTTTTTGTGAAAAAAAAATCGAGGTGGTCGTGGGTTATTGCTCATATCTCAGTTGTTTATGTACCGATGTTTCTGATTTTCAATACCGATCTACTCCCGAATATTTCTGATATTTTAATACCTCACCCGAGTCCAAGCGATGTCGGGGGGCTTCAAAAAGTTGATTTCAACATACACACGGACAGACGGTCAGACGGACAGACTGACAGGGCTTAATCGACTCCCCTATTCATAAGCTTTCAGAAAATATATACTTTATGGGGTCGGAAATCAAAATTGTAGAAATTTCACACGGAATGACAAACCTATATATACCCTTTTCACTGTGTGAAGGGTATAAAGAAGCAGCGAAATCGGTTAAGCTGTTCTCAAGTTATGCTCTTGTATATAAAAGGCAATTGCGTTTTAAATAGAGATTTAAACAAAAGTTCGGTGCATTTCAAATTATTTAGAATTTTGGAAAAAAATAAATTCGTCTTTTATTTTTTTATTAGGTAATTATAATTTAATTTATAATTTAGGACCGTAAATTTCGATTTATACAAAAGGATTTTCTTATCATCATGAAAGACATTAAGTTTTGCCCATTTCACGACCTGTATGCGTTCATGCAAGTATGTTATATATGTTATAAACAATTAACCACACATGTTTATAAAGTAATTATTCTAATTCAGACTAAACAGGACTGACAATAATATAGGACTTGGATCAAATTATATACTGATTATCACAAAATATATTGATGTTAAAACTATTTGTTGTAAAAGTTAACTCGGTGATGTGGGTCATAAAAAATTCTCAAATATTATTAATGAATAAATGGTGTTCATATTTAAAATAGATTATGTATAGTAAGAAAAATGTGGCCAAGGAATTAAAAATTTCTAAACTCTTTAGATAAATTATATTTAAGATGATTAATATAAATACACTACATTACATAAAGAATTGAAATTGAAAATAATCAAACAAACATTTGTCCTTTTTAAGAACATAAAAGTTTTTATGTTAAAAATAAAATGCAAAATAATGAAAAGTGGAAAAATTAAGTTTTGTTTAATTGTTAATGGTTTTCAATTCAACGTAAACAACCGAAAATACCAACGTAAAATTGCATATTACGTCACATATTTTTATATTTTAAAGGACCTTTCGTACATAGTATGTATGTATGTAGTTATAAGCGAGTGTTTTAATTCTATAAAGCCAAAACGAACAAAAATTTGAAATTGTTTATAGGCAGGTGTTAATAGCTTGCATGCATACAAATAATTTTGTGTGGTAAGATACAAATATTTAATTAATGTACAGTCACCAATTAAATTATTATAAGAATCTATGAAAAAATAACATTAATTTTGCGAAAATAGGTATTTAATTTAAAAACAAGTAACAGTGCTATATTTGGCCGTGGCCACATCGTTGCGTAAGCTGGGTTTCAGATTTAACGTTTTACGCCATTTTGCTATATTATTTCCAACGCCATCTTTGATTTTAAATCTTTAGTAGGTAATTGTATTGTATTCTACTAGTCAAGTCCTTTCATAAAATACCCATACTGATGGGGTTCAGAATAAAAATTTTCTGTCATTTTCTTCTAGACGCCATATTGGATTTTACTCTATCTCTTGGTTTACTGTATTCTATTGGTTAGGCCCTTTCATTTGTTGGAGTTGAAGGGGACATAATTGCCATATTCGCCATTTTATTTAAAACGTAATCTTGAATTTTAACTTTTTTATAATATACTGTATTCTATGGTCATATATGTATATATTTATTGTACGACATCATGAATTTTAATTTATTTAGAGGGTATTATATCCTGCTATTCAAGCCTTTTCATCTGGGGTGTTAACTGCGACCCCAGAATGGCATAGTTACGCCCATGCCACTACAGATCTGTTCAACATGTGGTTGCTTCTAAAAGTTGATTACAACCAACACACGGCCAAGCGGACAATGCCATTCACTCGACATCCCTATTCATAAGCTTTTAAAAAATAATAAAGATATATTATGTATGTAGGTAATTAAAGAAATGGTTAATGTATTTCAAGGCTGGAAATGTGCCACATATATAATTTTTATTTGAAATTCCTAAATGAAAATAAGGCAGCGAACTATTTATATTTTTATATTGATATGGAACAAAACCTGAACATGATTACCAGGTGGAGGAAGTTTTTTTTCTGAGAATATTATATTATAACATAGGTGTTTAAATTTCATTTCATTGTGAGTGCATCGTGCATCGGATAGACGTTTTTCAATTGTTTAAAGGGGAATAAATACATTTTGCATATGTACGTACTACTAAATTACTCATAAATTGGTTTTTTCGGTTTCCATAGAGATTTAAAAAAAAACAGCGGCAACAACAATGTCAACTATGGAATACTTCGTTACCATATTGAATACGCATATATGTATGCATACTTATTTATTTATTTTCTACACACACAATTGAATAAACACATATGTATAAGACGTATAAAACTACGTTCAACTCTTATATCACATGCCACTGGCAATATAACTTTTTCTGTTACTATTTACAAACATACATACATACATACACGAGAAGCATATGCCTCCTGAAGTAGATATAATATAGTTGTAAATTCATTTCTTAATGTGTATGTACCTAATGTGTTGGTGGAAACTAAGCATAATACCAATTTTTCTGCCTTAATACAAACATATGTATGTATGTTAGTACAAACAAACATTGTATGTAAAATATGAACCGGACAAGCATTTAAGTTTTGTATGGTCAAACATATCTACATAAGTATGCATGTATGTATCTCTGATGCTAATGTGCACCCTTGTTGAATCAAACAAACTACATTCAATAATTTCAATAAGATCTATGAGCAGTTATCGAAATTGTCAATGTAAAACTATAGTTTTTGTCCATTTAAATAGTAATTTTAATTTCACTATGTAAAGGTGAGTTCTGTCATGAAAAATAATTATCGAACAACACGTTGCTATTAAGCAATAGGTACATTTATGTGCCAACTTTTAAAAGTCAGCTGATTATAATTTTTCTTCACTCGATTTACAGCTTGACATCAGGGTGTAATTACATAAGGTGATAGCGTAAAGGAGAGCAATTTTTGTCTCTCTTTTTTATGTATGGAGTTTGAAAATTTCCGAAGTTGAAATAATTTTTTTAAATATGTAGTTTGACATTCTCCAGAACACAAAAAAATAGTCAGCTGGGCTGGCACCGCCACCTTGTATAAGTGTACCCTGCTTGACATTAGAAGTGATTTGTTGTCAAATAAATTTAATTAAAGAAAAAGATATTCCTCAGTTTGTATTTTTAAAATACTTTTCCTTAATATCTATGGCCTTTAACCAAAAAAACTTATTTCGAGCAACAATAAAAAGAAATTAATTTTATTTATTTTTATACCCTTCACATAGTGAAAAAGGGTATTTATAGGTTTGTCATTCCGTGTGAAATTTCTACAATTTTCATTTCCGACCCCATAATGTATATATTTTCTGAAAGCTTATGAATAGGGGAGTCGATTAAGCTCTGTCAGTCTGTCCGTTTGTATGTTAAAATCAACTTTTTGAAGCCCCCCGATATCGCCTGCACCCGGGTGAGGTATTAAAATATCAGAAATATTCGGGAGTAGATCAGTATTGAAACATCGGTATATAAACAACTGAGATATGAGCAAAAAACCACGACCACCTCGATTTTTTTTTTCATAAAAACAACATAACGACAACAACATACATACATACAAACATGTATACTGGTTAAAGTAAACATGGCATCGAATATTTTTTTTAGTTTTTAAATTTTTTTTTATTTTTTTTTTGTTTTATATTTATTATTTATATTAATTATTTTTTTTTAAATTTTTTTTTTGAATTTTTTTTTAAATTTTTAATTTTTTTTTTCAACATACATACTTACGTAAATTTATAATTTTACAATGGGATGTTTTTATATATGTATGTATGTACGTATTTCATATGAGATGAATGGTGATACAAACTATGTATTATATCACCAATATTATACATATACATACGTATACATATGTATACGGACACGATAAAAAAGAAGAATATGAGATAAATTTCATTAAATTCTTTTTTATTTTCTTAGTTTTTATATTGATGTTTTTAGTAAATTTTTGATTCTTTATTTACTCTTCCTCACCATTTTCCACCACATTATTAATATTTTTTATAAATGCTTCAATTGCAATAACGATAGTCAAAACAGTTTTGATTAAGATATAATATGAAATAATTTGTGGGTTTGGAGCCTCAAAGTATTTTTTGTTTTAAAATTTATTTAAAAGTAGTTATCATACTACTGTTCGCATGAGGTGCCAAACTTTTTCATTTCTTTTGTAATTTCTAAATACTTATATAATTTCGATTTAGGTGTAATTCTACAAAAACTAAAAAACAACATGTATGTTTTTCTATTGTGTTACACAGTGCAAAAAGAAAATTGTTTGTTGGTTTTGAAAACTTTGTAGATCTGCAAACACCAAACACACTCGACAACAGATTTAATATAAAACTATCGTAAAAATCGCAAACCAAAATTTTTAATTTAAAAGAATATAATCTGTATTATTTTCGACTTAAGTTTCGAGTTTGTGTTAATCAGCAGCTTAGTGTAGTTTTTTCTCTACATGATTCTACTTTTGATTCTACATCACACTAATAGTGTAAATGTTCTCTTTATCTTACGAAACATAGCGACTTTCATCATATTTTGCTTCTACAAAATCGTGTGCCTTGTATTATAGTCTAAACTTAGCTTAACTGACATACATACATGCAAACATACGTACTCTAAACGTACTCATTCAAGCACGATCAGCATTTTTTTTCATTTTTATCATATGGAATACATATAAATTTACTATATAAAGCATTTTTGTTATCAGGGCATACTAGACGTCCAATTCGTTGTAAAGTGGTCTTTCTGACGCTTAAAAAAAACAAACAAACAAAAAATCATATAAAGGTTTTTATAAAAAAAGTTAAAAAAAAACACCATTGATTTTTAATGTTTTTTTTACATGATGACAAAAATTATTCGATTCGTTAAATTATGATACATATAATTTATGTTTATGTTTACGACATGTAATGAATGAATTTTGTTTAAAATTCCTTTAAATTAGGCATATTTATAAATCTCCAAAACATTTCTATCACCTGGCAAGATCAGTTTCATGAAATCATCAGCTAAATGAAATGTTTATCTTAAATAATTTCGTAATATGATACATTGTACTACGTCTGTATTAAGACGGGCAAACATTTGGATGGGACGTATTTAATTTGGTAGCATTTTACGCGTTTTTGTTTTCAGTACTCGGCAAATGCAAACAATAACAACAACAATAATGGAATGATGGCGACAACATTTTCGTCAGTGTGAACGCAAAAAAAAAAACAAATTCCAGAAGGCAAAAACAGAACGGCATCGACGGCGATGGAATAGATATTCCAATAAAAATTTTTAAGATTTTGATCACGTTCTAATGCCGTAGTTAGCCCCCCAAATGTTTTCCTTCCAAATGTTCGCCGTCTAAACTCGGACTTAGTCAACATTTATTGAAGCTGACCGTAGGCTGCTCGCAACTTGATTATTTTTTTTTAATGCCCTATTCAAAGATGCAATTTTTGTATAATTATATGAATTACTATATACGCAAATTTTTTTTTAATAGTTTCATTCATCGTTTTTTCAGGTAAAATATGCGTAAAACAAAAATCGCAAAACTTATTTACAAGAATTGTAATCAGCTGGTAAACTTATAAACACAAATTTAATTCAAGTTAATATTCAATTATAAAAAGCATGAGTGGTCAATCCTGGATGGTTACACTTCATGAGTACAAAATTTACTAAAAACAAGTAAGAATGCTATATTCAGCCGTACCGAATCTAATAATACCCTTTTCCGTCATGTATGTATATAGGTAAAGTGACCACATCGTAGCATAACTTAGATATTACCTATGTTATATGCCATTTTGTTTTATTAATATTTCCGATACCGTCTTTGATTTTGAATTTTTACATAGCTAGCTGTATTCTAATAGTTAAGCCCTTTCATTTGATACCAATATTGATAGGTTGAGAAAAAAATTATCCGGCATTTTGTTCAGGACGTCATGTTGGATTTTTATTTTTTCATAGTGTACTATATTCTACTGGTATAGGCCTTTCATTGGATACCCATATTGTGAGGGTTTAATGGGCACAGCCGTATTTACTATTTTTGACCCATATATCCACCATTTTACTTCGGAAGCCATGTTAGACTTTACCTTTTTCATTATTTATTGTATCTCACTTTCTTTTGATACCCATATCGTTTTTCTCTGTTGTGTAAAAGCTAAAAAAAGGTGATTTTAGCTTGTTAATTCAAGGGAAAACACCGAAGCGTTTGTACTTTTTGCTTATGTCTCAGTTAGTTTCACACCGATTTGTCACTTATTCTTAATAGTAACTTTCGAGAGTACGACTTGTATTTCGGTGTCTTTAGCAGGTCCTAAAAATAATTAGAAGCTTTAATAACTTGACATATTTAAAAAAATATATTTTTTTCAAAATTATTTCGTCTATAACTTTGTCGGTTAGTAATCGATTTGTTCAAATTTTTTTAAAAAAATCTCTAGAGGCATATTGTATCTATACATATATCAAACGTCTCTATAAATTAACCTAGGGCTCAAAAATGATTTGATTTTTGATTTTTGTGGTAAAAATATGGGAAAAAACAGAGACATATATTATTTCAGTAACAGATTTTTATGGTTACTGAAACAATATACATACTTATACCGTTTGATAGTCCTCAGCTTCTTATTTTTAAATCCAACAAGATACTTAAAGTCGTTTAATATATAAAATGATACTGTTATATAACTGCATAAAGGCCCGAAAATCATGTTTTTTTACACGTCACTCAAGATTTTGGAGGTGTTTGACAAATTATAAAATCTAATTCATGATCATCTACTAGAAAAATATTGTAATTTTCCAAGTGTTTTTTTTTTTTCTGTCACACAATGAATGTATTTTACCATGAGTCACCGATAGAGCACAAACGATTATATACAGATCTTACTTATCACTTTCCTGCAGATAATACTGGACTATGTGGTACATTGTGACGTTAATAGACATATTGTACATGGTCTTATGGAATGAAGTAATGGGCCGTATAATTTTCAAGCAAAATTTTGTAGTTAAATGTAAAGTGATCGTTTTTTTAACGAGTGCATGTAGTGTTGTCAAGTTCTGTATAAGCGTCGTGTACCTGTTCAATGTTATCTGCAGTGGTTGTACATACATGTACGTGCAAAAAGATCCAACCAGCAGAATATAACAATGTTCATACTTTTGTGTGTTTATGCACATGCCGCGCAAAACAACAGCAACAAAAACAAGCATATTTGGCTGTGCCGAATCTTATCTACCCTTCGCAAAGTGTCAAAATCACATATGTTTGCAGGGGACCCAAAACGATATAACATATATTCATCACTGTAATATACCCCGCCAAAAAAATTAGAAGTGGTGCAAAGCGAAGTCTTCTAAATCGAGAGTGTAAAAGCATTCATTCCAAACGACTTCCTAAATGTGAAATAATTTGTCATAAATGATGTGCTTAAAAATGAATGCTACATCATGCAAAATATTTAAAACAATTCATGTAAACAAACAAATTCAACTCATGAAACACTCGATACTCCAATTACACGCTAATGTTAAAATCTTTAGTATTTTCACCTAAATTTAATCACTTCGTCACCAGTTGCACTCCTGCAAAATCACTTCTTTGTCATAGACTTTTTTGCTGGGTAAGACGGTAATCTGAACTTTTAATTTACATTTTTTTGGAGATTACATTTTTACAACACTTTATAATTTGAAATAAGTATAAAAGATTTATTATTCTTTATAATGGTTTTATCCGCTTAAAAAACATCAAATCGTAAAATTATAAAATAAGTTAATGTACGTATACATACATACTACATACACACGGACAGACGGATATTGGTAATTCGACTTCCCTACTTATAAGGATCTAGAAAATATATATTTGAGGTTGCAAACAAATATACTAGAAATTTTACACGGTATGACAAACCTATATATACCCCTACACTCTCTGTGAAGGGTATAAAAACCAAACAAATATTTACAAGTTATTCGTATGATATGGTCTGTCTGTTAGTTTGTTTGGTAGTTAGTTAGTCCAGAATATATCGCGTGTTGTTTCTTTATTTGATTTTGTGTATGACTAATACAATGATGACTACTCCACAGAGTACTGGCATATATAAATGAGAATAACTTGGTTTGGTTTATACCAATACATGCAAACAAACAGTTTTTTATTTCATATTCATGCACAAACACATTTATGCAGATTCTCGTATGTATATAAAGATTTGCATGCACTGTACATTTTATACAGACTTTTTTTAAATATGTATTTTTAAAAATACTACTCGTTCGTAGTCATATTTTGTCTGGCTTCATTATCAGTGTTGCCAGTAATTGAAATGAAAAATGCAAAATTGACAAATTCAAACTGCTAGAATGTTTTACGTCCCAAAAAAAGTGCTGTTTTTTTAAATGTACCTATTGTATGTATGTACAAACATTTTGTTTTTTTTCAATTACAAGGTATATTAATAACTTTTATGTTCAAATTTTGAAAAATTTCAAAGTTTAAAGGATTTAAGATTTCCGTTATTTCTTCATTATCTTCGTATTCTTCTTATTGGTATTTTTTTTTTAACAACCGACTTTTTATGCACATCTGCTTTAGACTCGATCATCACTTGATAATGAAAAGGCAGTTTCTTGCTGTTAGGATCATATTTATGTAATTTATAAAACAATTGACAATTGATATTTATCTTTTTTTGTTGGAATCCTCTATTTGAATTGTGGAAAAAATAATAGATTAACATGAACCAGTATCTTTAACATTTTGACGTTTCTTAGCAAAAAAAAGAAATTATAGAAAATAAAGTATTAAATTACATAATTTTTTTTCCATATAAATATATATATTCTAGCGAAATATCCGCTCATTCGCCTACCCATACATATTGAAACTCAAGTTCTTTTTTTAATTACTACATAATATTTTGTAAAATTTATGAAAAATTGTTTTTCTTATTAATTTTCTGTATAAAAATGAATAGTACTTACTGTAAGGATAGTGGGTTTACAAATTAAATAAAATTCAAAAAATGCGAAAATGATCTTCCCTAAAATTTTCAAAGTCAACTTGGATTATTAGTACCTAATTTCAAACAAACTAAAAATTTACATAAAAATGAGAAAAATCAACTTTATGGTCGCTAAGAATGTTTTGAGTATTATCTCGGATCAATAGTCATTAATTTTAAAATTAAAGATATACAAAAACAAATTCGAAAAATTATCTCAAAAATTACTAATTAAAAGATTCTAATTTCAAAATTCTATCTTTACAGACGTAGAAAATACAAAAGGTACCATACAAATACAAAAAAATACCTTTTCGGCCGCCCATATCAATAGTCGAAATTCTAGCTTCATAAACGTAGAAAATACAAAAAGTACCATAAAAAATATAAAAGGTACCTTTGGGCTTAAATCTAATTTTTTCTGCATAAAAATAAATATGTTTTAAAAAGTACCAAACCGGTTTCCCAAATTTTCCCCTTTATACCCTGTTTTAATCTAAAATTTTTTTTTCTTTCCCTATTAGATATTGTTTCCGAATTGGCCCGAATAAGAATTATATATATTTTCCTGTATTTTTCACTTTTCGTAACCTTTTTTGTCCCCATAAATAATTGCCCATATTCTATTAGGCGATAATAATTAACAATTAATGTACTGTTGAATAATATAAAGTATAAAAAAAGATCAATATTTACCCCTTATAAATGTGACTTTAAAAAAGTGCCGAAACCCTATTAATATTTTTTTGCGGATTAACTAATACAATTCGATTTTTTCCTAGCTTTATGTGCTTGGAAGTTACACAAAGTTTAAAAAAAGCCCAGATACTCATCAAATAATTGTTTGAGTATATAACAATACCTTTTCGTGTTAATCCGTATTATTTTTAGTTAAGCAGATACAAGGTAACAGCTTTTAACGGTTTTTATCCCCTTAAAGTTCGAATTTCCAAAAATACTTTATTTGTGGAGCTATACATCTAAAGTGGAACCCTCCCTCTGATCAAATTTCGTATCTTTATCTTTTTGTGTTTAGGCTGTGCAATTATGAATCAATCAGTCAGTCACTTTACTCTTATATGTGAGTATACATACATATGTATATACTTTCATATTTGAATAAAAATTATTTAAATATTTTTAAAATTAGGTTTAATACTATTTTATACCCTGTTCAGACAGATATATTTAATTGTTTCAATTTAGTGTTGATTGAGCAATTAAAATAAGTGTTCACACATACTCAATTTATCTTACTCAATTAGCATTTGATATTTGTAAAAATACGATGTATTTTAACCAAATCAAATAATGCCTTCTTTTTAGCGTTTTTCCTGTTGATAAAATATATTTACAATTATATTTATATATATGTATATATTTATATACTTATGTATATGTATGTATTTGAAATTATTTAAACATTTTTTTTTAAATTTTCATCAAACATTTTCTATTTTCTTAATTTTTGTTTTTTGTATATTTATTTGTTTGACATTAGAAATGCCACCTATAGAATATTCTTCCCACTGAACATACTTCTCAAGTGTTGTATTTCGAGTTATAGACAATTAGTGAAACAATTAAGTATATATTGCTCAATTTAAAAATAATTTTTAGTAGGGTTAATTGAGCGCAATAAGGTCTTTTATTGCGATAATATTTTAAATTTACAATTAAGGCGCGTGTGTGAAGATAGTATTAATTTAAGTCTTAAATAATTTACGATTTTTATTAGTTTTCACTATTTTTCACATTTCACATTTTTTCCTTATACTATGTTCACACACGCGCCTTAATTGTCAATTTAAAAAAGTAAAAAATATTTTGAAAAAAGTGCTGCTTAAAAGAGTGATAAATCTAGAGCAAAAAGTGATTAAATGGGAGCACTGTTCATTATTAAAACTAAAAATCAACTTCTCATACAACGTCTAACCGCTTCAATATAATTTGGGGAGAATGTAATTACACACTGCAGGTGTTATTTTTAGAATATAGGAAAATTCTTTAGTTGGGATTGTACTGATAAATAATGAGTTAAATGAATACATTTCGTTAAAAATATGAAGCTTATTAGAATAGCTATTATTAAATTTAAGAATTAGTGAACCAAAATGTGAATACATCTACAATTTCATGTCATTGTTGGGAGCCCGCCAAAGTGACAAGGCTTTACATAGTCGTTAAATCTGGAATATAATAAAAACATTTTTTAACAACTGAGACTTACATATTAATAAAAACTATGCATTAGAGCCGATTCAAATGTTTAGTTTAATTACGTAAACTCTGAAATAAATATTTATTTATACACTTTTCATTCGCACATCGCTTAAAAGTGTGTGTATGTATGTATGTATGTATGTATGTATGTATGTATGTATGTATGTATGCTACGAATAGAAAGAAGTACGTAACAAGTGCTGTCGATTTCGGCGACATTTTCTTAAATTAAAAACTTTTTAAGTGCTTACACATTTTTTAAATTAAATTTAACCTTATCAAAAGTTTCAGAAAAATGCCCAAAAAAAATTATAAATTTACAGAAATTAAAAAAAAAACATATAAATAAAATATATGTATAAATGTCCTTACCAGTTAGAATATGAAAAGGAGCCACATCTTACACGAAAACTGGCGAAGCATGAATTTCCAAATAAATAATATCCACTTTCCGAATTTCTTCAGTTTTTGCACCGACTACCAACATTAATAACAAAGTTATTTGTTGTAAAGTTAAAAATTAAATTAAAGTTAAAATTAAAAACAATAACCTTTTAATTCTAATTTTAATTCATGAAAACCTTTAAATTAAAAAAATATTTTTTTGGGTTTAACGTATAAAGAAATAGTATACACAGAAAATAATTTGGTTGTGGTAACTGTAGTCTGTATCAGTGGAATGATTTAAATAATGTGATCGAATTTTTCATTGTTGCCAATATTTTTGTAAATATTACAAAAACCGTAAATATTCATTATTACAATTGTTACTATTCCAAACCTAAATTGTTATTGTTACAATTCCAAACCTAAATATACAACATAAAAATGGTATACTTTTACAACGACCAGTTCAAGGGGTATTATAATATGTTTGTATGTAGATACCTATTATATTGTAGGTATATAATATAATGATTTAGTTTTGAGTAATTTTTGTTGCTAGTTCTTTCATTAACTCAAATATGTTACAACAAAACTTTTATAAAAGTGGATCATTATTACATACACGTACTCATACGATTATCAACAAGAGTACGCTTGCAAATATGTACATACGATTGATAAGATAAAAACAAAACAAGCAAATTTTAATAAATAAAATATATAAAAAATTTTAAGTCCCATTGAGACTTTTAGTCCACCCTGTATAATCGTATCGTGGACTCATTTAAAAATCCTAATAAACTTTACATAAAATCAGAGGACTTTTATATAATTTTTTTTGGCATTTTTTATATATACGTACTTATGGAAAGTCATGCTAATTCTACCAGAGATACTTTTTTCAAGTTTTGAACACTACGATAGCTGAAATATGGTGATACATGGAATATCAATTATATAAAATTTTTTAATGTATTTTGACGTCTCTATTCTTAAAAGAAAGAGGGAAAAATTATTTTGTTTGGATAACTCTCAGCTTAAGTTGATAAATTGTAATTTTTAGCAGATTAATGTTCAGTTTGCCGAGTCCAAGTGATCGCAAAAATTAGTTAGAAAAAAAAACTAGTTAAATATGTATTAAAGAAAAGTATTTTAAATATTTGTTTTTCTTTTGTTTAATTACATTGAGATGTTCATATAAATTATTTTTAAGGATATATTGTGTTAAATATAGTTTAAAACATTTTAGAGGTTGGAGCATTTAAGCCAATTACGTATTTCTTGTACTGAGAACTGTTACTTAATATAAGCTAAAAAAAACTCGTTTATTTTTTATATTTTTCTTTATTGAATAGCTCGCTTTAAAACGCCCCAAAAGTGGTTTATACCTTAATGAAACAGAGAGGCCAAAATTTAATCCTAGAGACGATATACCCTACAGCTCGTACAATCCACGACTGTTGCAAAAGCAACTCGATGCCCAAGGTCTTAAAACAATTGATTTGATTCCTAGCAAAAAATCTGAAGATCTTTGGACTTGGAATGTCGGCTTACAGAAGAGGGAAAGTGAATTGGATCGTGCCTTCATTAAAGCCGCTATACCAAAATTTGGTAAAAGTACTTTTTCAACTTATTTTCAAATGTTTAACATTTCCTATTGGTTCTTGGCGCTGTGCGTCTGTGCTAGAAAAATGTAAACACTTTTTGTTAGTGTGATTTTTTGTCAAAACAAAAACTAGCATTGAATACTTCAATCTGAAATTATGTTTATTTGTAGAGTGTAATAATCTGGAACTGAGTGTTTACCGTATACCGAAGGATATAGATAAAACATTTTCTGCGGGAATAATGTTTGGTACGAAAGCCACAAAACCGCAGTCAATACCTAGAAAAAAACGGTAAGTTAAAAAAAGCTCCAAAAGCAAAAAAAAAAACAACAATATCTATTTATGCATGCAGGGTTGGAAAATGAGATTTTCTTTTTGGTATTGAACAATTGACTTAAACGTACTTTTACGACAAATACACTAGATTTATTTATATTTGTTGTTTTTACACCCTTGGCCATGGGTGTAAATATTAAAATAAACATCATAACAACTTTTCCATCCCTGATATACGAATACGCTTTGACAGGAAACATCTTATAAGTTGCTTTGTTGTGTCAATACGCCCTTACATATACTTGTATAAATGTGCCAATACCCATATCTATTGAGGTGTCAATTAATTTAAAAATGCTTTTTTTTTTTATTACCAGTCACTTTCAGAGACCCGTCGAAATGGCTTGCCTGTATGTTGCTTTTGTTGAAAGTTTTCGTTTAAATCCAGATTTTTGGAGGGCCGAAACCTTAGACAATATCATCAAAATGGGTGAAAAGCTAATTGAGAAATCTGTTCAAATCAATTACAAGTCTGAAGATAATGATTACGACATAATACCCCAAATTCAAGAAAGGCAGGCTGCTCTTAATACAAAAGTACATTTTGCGGGACCTATAAAAAGTGAACCCAACATATATAAAGCTCTAAGTATATACTTTTCCAAATATAATGTCTGCATTTTGTGTTCGAACAAATTGTACTTGTTGATATTTAAGAGATGTAAGAATGTCTTTCATGTCTTCGATCCAAATGGAAGAATGGAAAACTGTTCGCGTGATTTTGAAAATGGCAAGTGTGCTTTATTGTACACATACTTTGTGGAACATTTGGTGCATTTCATAGTAAACATAAGTCAGACAAATTTGGAGGATGAATTCAAGCTCTATGAAGTTTTTCTTACCAGTTATGGGAAAATTCCTGATCCTGTGCCGAAACATCCATTGTCTAAAACTGTCCGTAAGCAGTGGGCAGTAGTAAATGAGTCATACGCTGTAATACCAGGCTGTAATAATGGTTTATTTCAACCCACAACATCGAACCTAGATAATCCTTCCATGCTAATATCAGTTATGTCCATTCTTTATGCTCATATTGAACGCGGTAACACTTGGAAACCCGACCAAGTGGACGAGCTTATAAGACTGGGCACTGCCTACTACAAAAGTCTAAGAAGAAAACTGAAACTGAAAGAAGCCCAGCATGTGACCATAATTGATTTGCCAGATAAATATGTATTGGGTACTTTTAAGGCTTCTCTAAAGAAGTCCCCATTTATGTACACTGGTACCGTAACGGAATTTTGCAAGAAATTCATGGATTCTTTATTGGCCAGTGGTATGCAGGAACTGTTTAATAATAATTGGGAAGCAGCTCTACTTCAAGTCGATAATTCGGTTTTGGGCATTTGGAGGGATAGCGAATTCTTTTATGTTTACGATCCCTTCAGAAGAGGTAAGGCCGGCCAAGTTTTAGATCCAGATGACTATAGGACTCAAGGTGCAGCCATACTACAAATACATGCCAACATCGAGTCGTTCTTAAGAATAGTCTACGAAAAGATCATAAATATGCGTAGAGGTGGTAAATTTTTCATACACGCTATCAAAGTAGGCTGCATTAAACCAATTATGGATGGAAAACAAAGAAAGCTGCGATACCCCAAGTTAAAGTTAACTCCAGAAACGTATGTGCAACCAGCCGAAAAGCAAGCCGAACAGGGACAAGGTGATGTCGCAGAGGAAAGTGTTCAATCAAAGCGGAATAAGAAAAAGGATAAAAAATATATAAAACGTAAAGAAAAGAAAAACAAACCGGACAAAGTGTGTAGTATTCAAACACTAGATGAAAAGGAACGTGTACTTGTGGTTAAGAATTCCGAAATAGTCGAACCTATGGTGGATGAGATAATATGTGAAATTGTTGATAAATTTCCAGAATCTACAATTGCTCGACCTAAATTATACAAATCAGCAGCTCGAGTTCTTTTACGATCGGATAAAGACTATTTAGAAAATCTTCGGTATCTGGTTAAGCGTGAAGAGGATTACGATAACATGGAAATGTCATTTAGAACTGAGCCAGAACCAAATAATGTCATAATTTCGTTGGAAGAAGAACTTCTAATACCTAGCAATTTTCAGACTTTATCGGATAATACTTGGATTATATTTGGATCGAAGTTTATTCAGTGCCTAGATGAGGAGCAATTTAAGCTGACAGGCCTTTTATTTTGCATCGTTAGCGCCGTTCTAACTGCTAAATATAAAATTTCAACTTGGTCTACGAAATTAATAGATTACGCTGTGGACTCGGTGGATGACTTTGGTGAAGGTTTTGAAACATATCAGTATGCTCTGGGGGCACTGCTACATAAAAGTATACCCAAACTTCTCCTATCCGATAGAAGATATCAAATTGTTGTACAAAAAGTTGTCAAGTCTGATGTACAAAAATCATTGAGACAGGTTTTAATAGAGACCCTGATAGATTTTAATCGTTTGTTGGTGATCTGTCAGCGCTTTTCTTGTCTGATAGTCAAGAGATCCAATTTTGTTAACATGTTTTGCGGCTTTCCTGTAAATGCAGTTGGCTACAGAAAGTTTACCTCTGGACCTGGTTGTCTGATGCGTTTTCTTGAGTTGGATTCTCTGATAAGACGCATTGAATACGGTTGTAATCCCCAGGGCTGTAGCATAACTAATTATGTAGTCATACCGGTCAAGATATTGGACATAAGTGCAGAGCCTATAAGCCGCTATAGAACATTGCCACCACATGTAGAACAAGAAATGTATGATGCAGCACTGGAGGAGAAATCCAGATTAGAAAAAAGCAAATGGTTGAAAATGCATTATCTAAGTGAGGAGTTGGCCAAGGAAAACCGTCGTATAAAAGACTTTTTAGAAGATCGTGAATCAAGAAATAAAAATAAAATGCACAAAAAAGATAGCTCAGATGGAACTACTGTTGGCGAAATCAGAAGTGAATCTACTGACGACTTCGAGGATGAATTCATCTTTGAGGCAGAAGGTGAAGAAGAAGAATGTACAGTTGAAGCAAAACATGTTTTTGGTACAGAGTTCGACACAGCTACAGATGATGAAAGTAAAATACCTCGACCAATACTGTATGGTTACAGAATGCGCGAAAAGGATTTGTTGTATAAAATACAAGGTAGCAAAGCCCTGGAGGGCAGAACAGATTGTGTTAATGATCAAACTAAGCCCTGTTTACTTGCAAGTGCTTTGGCAATTTTGTATGCCATTCTAAAGCCTCTTAACGAATGGACTTCCCACCGTATTGACCAGATTATTGATTCTACCTTAATACTTGGCGATACAATAAAAGAAATTGTCGAAGAAACAATAATCAAACACGTATCTGTAGACGATTATGTATTTGATATTTTACTTAAAATTTATGAGCCGCGAGGTTTAATTGGTAATTTAGAAAAACAGCTGGAACGGTTTTTTTCGCAAAACAAATATTTGATCCTCCGGATGGACAATTGCTCATATGCTTTAATGAAAGATGAATATTATCATTTATTTGATGCCTACCCGAGTATGGCATTAATGGACAGTGATGAGGAACAGCTTTCGGAAGAAGAGATTTCAGATGATCAGAGACGCCACAATAAATATTTTAAATCAATAAAACGTTATGGTGAACGTAACACAGCATCTTGGATCCTTTTCGCCGATACAAAGTCCCTAGTACAGTATTTAAATCAAAGAGCCTGTAGCAAAACGTGGAAGGAAGACCAAGATTATAATTTTATGATTATGGAAATAATATCTTTTAAAAAGGCTCCACAAAGTACATTTGTCCTACAATTGCTTACGGGCATGCAGTCCTGCAATGAGAGCGATGAACAAGAGACAACGATATGTGCTCATAATGAGTCTATTGCTTGGCTAGAGCACTGTCTTCCTATTTGGAGTAGACTGAATCGTAGAAATGCAGCCGGGCGATATCGTGGTATGGCTGTAACGAAATTGAAAAAATACGACATCGAAATCGATCACCGTCTGTGGTCGTTGTGGGGCAATTTACACCCTGAAGCTCCTGTCTTTGGGAATTCTACGAGGGGAAAACAATATTTGGCTTGCTGTGTTATGTCCCTATGTACCGCTTGCCTTTATAGACTGGTTGATTGGAGTCCACAACTTTTGGATTCGATAGTTGTCAATGGAGATCGTTATCTACAACAGAGTATAGAGAGCATACAATGTGAAGACTACCAATACGCTTTGGAAGATCTCGAAGTTAAATGCCTCCTGGACAATGTACAATTTGACGTTCACATTGAAGTGGTGGCTTATGGCAAACTGTACGATCGTCCCTATTATAATCGAATGAATTTGGCCGAAGCTCTAATGTATTTCTTTAACTATTTTCACTTTGGCATACTGCAAGCCTTCAAGAAATGTTTAGCAATTGGTTTTGTGCCCGGTAACGATGGCGGCTACTTCATGTTCGATTGCCAAAGTCGTGACAATCCACTTTTTCCCAAGCATCAAGGTGCCTCATATATCTTACGTACTAAATATTTACAAATTCTCCTGTATTGCATTGTAGTTACACTAAATATTCCATACTACAATGTAGAATTCACATTGCACAAAGTAAATTTATTGGCCAAAAATCAGGAAGACGCTGAAGGAGGTGAAGCTTGAAAAACAAACCTAAATGATTCAAACGTAAAAAATTTACACTTGCAAGAGCAATGACTTTGTAGCTTAAAAAAAAAAGAAAAAATAAAAAAAAAATTTATTTTTCAAAATAATTTGTTAGTTAAAGCGAATAACAACTACCTTCCAGGGAAAATATTATTTCTTAGTTTTGTAACTCTAGTTCCTTCAAATGACTTTGAAAATAGTTTTTTAATCAATATACATACATATGAACATTTTTAAATCTTTTTAAAAATTTTCTAAAATTCAAAAGTTTTGTTAAGCAAAATTTTTAAACAAAAACAATGTATTAAAGTTATTAAAAGACTGAATCAAGGCAAATTCATATGGATATGCCTTGGACTGAATAGTGTTAAATAAAACATAATAACAAAAAGAAAAATAATTTAATTTGACTTTTTGATAAAAACATTAAAAGATATGTGATAAAGATCAGCACATTTTGGTTCGACAATAGGGTTTGTCAAGCCTTAGAGTGAAAAGATGATTTTCTGGAGTATTTCTTCGCTTTAAGCACAGACTTTATTGTTATGAAATCTTGTTACAGAATACATTTTAAAGAAGTATTACAAAAGTAGAGTAGTAAAGTACAAAGTTACAAACGGTAAAGTTCCATATAAAAAAAAAACAATTATATGTTTATATGTGTATATACTTACAAATTATGTAAATTATTATGAACAACAAAAACTATTCCTTTAAATATTGAATGCAAACTCTCTGGGATGCATGGAAATAAATTAAATGAAGAGAAACAGTGATGCTAATACTTATATGATCAATTAAATTCTAATACTTTAACAACAAATAATAACAATTTGTATTTAAACAGAAACTAAAGATCTCAAACTGATGATAGTGATAACGTTGTTAATCATTTTTAGTCGTTTTATAATGATAACCGTCTTGACGCAAGACATGGCCAGGCTCCACAGAAGTAAGAAGCTCCCGTTGTTGCTGTTGAGGTTTCAAAGAAAATATTTTTTCTTTATTCATTTTAATTATTGCTTGCAATGCTGCTTGCATTTCTTGTTCGTCAGACATTTGTTGCATATGCTGTGCACGCATTAATTGTTGCTGATACTGTTGATATGTCAATTGGGGTGTAGGTTCAGGAGGTGGCAACATCATCGCTAAGGGTTCCAGATATTGATTTTGTAACGTCATTGGCAATGTCTGTAAAAAAATATCTTTTGCCATTCTAACGTATTCTGGTGGAGATGTGTTTGTGTTATATGACCTGTGTTCCTGTGTAAGTATCTTTGTATTTGTTATGGGATAATAGCTGGTATCCTGGTCTGTTGTAGTTTTGTTTTTCGTAGTAATTAGTTCTTTCAAAGTGGGTTTGTTACCAGTGGTAGGTGACAAAACGATAGTTTTTGTTGGGGACACATCGTTTGTGTTAGTGTTTAATGCAACAGGTGGTAAATAGATTTTCATAGGCATTTCGTAATGTGATTTTATTTGGGATATTTTCTCGTTTTTATTGTTGTTGGAAGAAAACATTTTTATTGATGGTGATTGCATAGCATAGATGTGTTGTCCCTCTTTGATTATTTCGGTTTGTATTGGCAACTCGATAACTTTATGTTTCTCTATTGTTGTTTCAACACGTTCATTAGAAAATTTTTGGCTGCTATACAAGGGCCTCTCATTACCTTCAGGATGATGGCTATGATGTTGATTGCGTAAATAATTGTTTGGTGGCAAATATCGACTGACCAAATGGGAAATATCTGCTGATGCTACAGCCATAAAAATGGCTGCAATTACTAAAGATGATTTCTTAAAAAAAAATAATTTTTACAAATATTAGAATACTAAAATATTTGTTAGCATTATTTATTGCAATTTTTTATAAAGAGTCCTTTAATGATTTAGTCAAGTTTGCACTTACCATAGTGTACTGAACAAATAAAAAATTAAACGAATTTTGTTTTTACTATAAATAGACTTGTTAAGACTATGAATTAAAAAAAGCAACTGTTAAATTATTAAGAATTCCAGATAGTATTTATACCACTAAATATTAAAATAAATGTCTTTAACCAAAAAAAAAAAAAAATCTTAATGTAGAGAGATCAATAGACATCAAACTGACATACTTTTAAGAAAGAAGTAAGACCTTCAATGTTCAAACTTATAGCCTATTTAAAGAAAAAAAAAGACTACTTGAGCTTTTTAAGTGTTTCAATATTCAAACGTATGTAAATACATACAATTATTCGAGTATCTTCAAAACTAAATAAAGTTCAAAGCATATTCATAAGGTATATGCATCGCGGCAACAAACACAAAAATTAAAAAAAAACATGCATTTTGTTCTTGTATATATGTCTGCATATATCACACAATTTTGTATGTGTTCTTTTATTTCAATAATTTTAAGGAAACTTTAATTAAAAAACCTTTAATTTTCGTTTTATTTTTCTACGTTTTAAACAAACCGAACCTGAAAATTATTTATGGTAGAATAAAAATAAAAAAGTAAGTTTGACAAATGCAGACACATTATTAAAAAAAGTTGGTAAGTCTGATACATTTTGTGTAAAGAAAACAATCAGTTGATGGGATACGAGTACCTTTTTAATCTACCTTAATAAAGTTTTTTCTTTATTTTTTACTTTATATTATTTCTCTTCAAATTATTTTCATTGTTGTGTTTACGTATACAGTTGCGAGCATTATAATTGCAATGCTTGAGTTCGTGATCTTCGGCAGCTTAAGTTTTGAAAAATTGTTGTACGATTCACTAATTATTTTGCTTATTAGAGTTACAGCGAGAGATCTTGGGCCGAATTACGGCATTCGATCAAGATCGAAATTTTACTCGAACGATCGAGTTCGCTGTGCTTTAGGTATAGAGATTCTAATAAAAATTTTACAATTTCGATCACGTTCGAATGCCGTAATTCGGCCCCTGATGGAATTATGTCCAATATGTTTAAATTTTGTGGCCCTTTGTTCCTTATAGGAACCACAGGACATAATATATATATTTGTTTAAATTTAAAACGCTCTTTGTAAAATTGGGTTCACCCAAGTTCAACATTGTTGCAGAAATTCGAGTGCCACAACCACAAATTTTGATACTTAAAAAATTGTTTAAAATGCTCTAAAACGAGTCCATCCATCATTGCGAACTAATAGCGGGGGTCATTTCAATACCTAGTGGAAACTAAATAATTTTTTCTATAATTTTATAATCTAAAAAAATTAATAAAAAAATCTATGTACGTACGTGTAAACAAAAAAGTAATTAAATTTGTAAACCAATGCATTGGTGACTTTTGGCCCTTCCTCTATAACAATATTAATTGCACACGTGTTTTTAACGTTAAGTTGTATTATTTTTGGTGTTTACGCTAAATCTTTCCCACTGTTGAATTTTATAAACAGCTGTGTCATCGTGATAATAAATAAATCATTATCATCATAAAGCTCTGCTTGCTGCACTGATCATCTACATTAGTTTGTACGTGTATGTTTGCTTAAAGGTTATTCACTCATCCATTATAACAAGTAAGACCACCATATTCGGCTGTGCCGAATTTTTGATACCCACCACTAATTTTGTGTACTTTTGTGTAATTGGACATTGTTTTTTTTCTGACCTACTTTTGCATTACGACCTATAACTCTCATCCCAAAATGCGAAACAAACCCTGTGTATAAGAAATATTCTGGAAAAATTTGATCCCCCTAACTTTTTCGGTTCGAGCTCTATCGTGCTTTTATCAGACGGACGGACGCAGCTAAAATTATACCAGGCCTTTAGAAAAGCTATACATTATAAGGTCTAAAGTTGATATATTGATGTGTTACAAACGGAATGATAAAATTAATATACCCCTCACAAGTTTTTTGGTGGTGGGTATAAAAATATTTGTTTATTATTTGATATTTAATTTTGATTAAATACAATATACAACAATTTATTTATAATATTGCTTTATTATAACAATTATGTTATTTATTCACGTAAATCTACAGTCAACTCGTTCTTTTTCATCTAAGATTACAGACATTTAATTTAAAACTTTAATTAAGCACGTAAGTACGCATATGATTTTTTAAAAATTTTTAGTAAAAAGCTGTTAAAAATTTTGAATAATAATTATTTAAATATTGATAGTTTTAGTGAACTTGTTAATATTTTATTTAAAGGCTAACATGTTTTGAAATACTTAAGGACTGCGTTCGAAAAAATTGTCCATCACATTTTTCGCAATAACTTTTTTTTAGAAATCAAATGTAAAAAAATTTTTTTGTTAGAAGCAGTTCGAAAAATGGGTATTCCAAAAAATAAAGTTAAAGTTGACCTGAAAACGGTAAAAAAGTTTATGGATGACTTGAAAATCATTCGAAGGGAAGGCTTTGGCAGGAAAATAGAATAGTATGTGATCGAAATAAGTGCCACGTTGAAAAGCAATCCCAATGTCAGGAAGTAAAGTCGCTCAAAAAATAAATTCTTGGAAACAGTTCAAAAAGGACACAAGCTTAAAAACTTTGAAATAACAAAAAACAGTAAAAAAAATAAAAAACCAAGCTACACCAGGAGCAGCAGGTCTTTTATGATGACCGGTACAATAAACTTGGTAATGTTTGAAGTGATACTTAAATAACAACGCGCTTTTGGCATCTCTTAAAACAAAATCACAAAAGTTTACAGAACTTAGACCAATTAAAAGGCACCCGATTTTAGTATAAATAAAAAGTAAGGGCAACAAAAAAAGTCGTCAAAGATGCCAAGGATTTTCACGGTATTTAGCAGATCAAAAGGAATCTAATAATACCATACAAACGTTGCTGGAAGGGATACAAAAACAAATAAAAAAAAAAAAATGAAAAATAAGTATAAAAACAAAAAATTTATAAAATGCTTTATAATAATCTCAATATGAAGACGATTACAAAATTGAATGCCTGGTTCAGCCGAGTTTTTTCAATTGTTCAATGTTAATTTCTGTTTTCGCTATCTACTCTCGCTTTATAAAGGGTCCGCCAAATAACTTTTTTTTTTTTTGATAATGCTATAAAAAAGTGTATCTTTGGCTGTGTGGCACGTAGCGCCGTTCTGTTGAAACCAAATGTTGCCAGTATCCAAAAACAAAAATTCGTTCAACATGGCCCCACAACGATCGCCATTGGCTACGGCCACTACTTGCTCATTTTCAAGGAAAAATGAACCAATTATGCCTCTGGACCAAAATCCGCATCAAACAGTGACTCGTTTTGGGTGTATCGGCTTTTCAATGTATGCGTGCGGGTTTTCTGTGCTCCAAATGCTACAATTTTGCAGCATTGTTCAAGCGTATACACAACCATATTCGGTCAGCGGAAGGATAAAACTAATTATCTGTCAAATCAGACATTAGCTAAGTGTTACCATTCACGAAATAAGCACTAGTTGAAAAAAAACGTTAGATGGCAGAGCTTTTACATTTTTTTGGTCCATGTTAAAAAGCCAATGGAGAAAAATTTCAATTTTTTTTTAATTCGAATTATAATTTTAAACTGACGTACAACATTTTATTTTTATTGCTTATAGATTATTGAATGACGTTTTCCTCTATCGCATTTGCTTTCTTCATTTGTGGTGAAGTGTATCACAGTATTAAGCAGAACTCATTGTCTGTCATAGATAAAAAAAATAAATCTCTTCTTTCTCATTTATTTTAAATGTCAATGTCAAGAATGATAACAACAAGATTACGCATTTCGACTGTAAAACAATGTTTCGTTCTGAGCATGTACGTCACATCAGCGTCGCACTAAACAAAAGCTGTACAAATAAACAGTGAGATTTATATAAATTAAAGGAGAACAAAAAAAGTATATTATTGAACATATTACGGCTTATTTGGTTATTTACCGTTTTTAAGGTTAATTTTACAAAAAAAAAAAAAATAATCACTTCACGGACTTCACTTGTTTTTTTTTTCTTTTTTTTTTTGTTATTTAATGTTTTTAATTATTGTTCATAATTATTGCTATTTATTAATAATTTATTTTAGCATTTCATTCACTCTTTTACAATTTTTACTTGTAATATCAATCACTTGTTTGCTGATGTGACGTCACGCACGAGGGGACAGAATTACAACAAACATGCGCTATGCGTAACCTTGTTTTTATCAATCCGCTGTCAATGTCATATATAAAAAAAGTAAATAAATTTATTTATTTATTTATTAAAGTTATAAGAACAATATTCCTTACACACTAATGAGAAATAAAATATATAAATGCATTTAGTATTTGTTTTATTTGTAAATCATGATAAAACAAATTAAATTTAAAAATAGAAAAAAAATATATATGTATGTATGTATGTATGTATGTATGTTGTATGTATGTATGTATGTATGTATATATGCTTTGGGTAAAAGCAAGGCACATTCATTAATCAGGTAGCCTTGATTCGTCTGTTGATTATTTTTTCCTCATTTATTTTAAACTTAAGCTGTCAATATCCCTTTATTTTAAATTTATTTTAAATGTCAAACATTATATGTATATAAGAAACATAAACAGAAAAACTCTCTCCGAACTGGGATTACCTGATTATTAAATAAACCTGGGTTAAAGTTAAATCGAGAGCCCTAAAAATGTTCTGACAGCTAGAAGTCAGAATTACTAACGAATTGTGCAAAACATCAAATAATTTTTTTTTTCAATTATCAATATAAAATATTATTTCAGTCAATATCAAACAAATTCAGATATACATACATACATTTTTTTTCAAATTAATTTTGGCAAAACAAAATTTTGAACGTTCTTGCAATTGTTAACAATACAATCGATCCAATTTTAAATTCTAACTCAATTTATTTCGTATGGAATTTTCGTGTATTTATTGGATTTGTTTCGTGAACTTGAGAAAAAATCAAATAGTTATTCCGAATATAATTTAAACATGAACTGCTCAACTTGTAGTGTAAATAAAATTAGCCCTATAATAAGGCCCTTTGGAGGTTACTTCTGTAGCAATGAGCATCTTTTGTGCAATACTTGCAATAAGCAATATAAGGGACAATGTGGTATTTGTGGTGCTAGCACAAGATTCATTCAAATGAACTTTAATTCACCCAGAGAGAACCCAATAGAATTATCGCCTCCAGCGAGTGCATCACACGGTGCATTTTCAAAGCAAATAGTCGCAGAAATTGAAAATCAGTCTAGACTATCCAATGAAAATTTAAGTATAAAGAATTCTACGGAATTTATTGATCAAAATGAAACAAACAGCCACAAAAGTAATGATATTAACGAAAAGTGCATGGAAACAATATATGTTGGCACTACACCAGCTGATAACTCAGATTCCATTATTGGCGGTAATTTCATTCCTTCAGATGGGAGAGAAAGTCTTAATGCTGACCTGGCTTCTAAAAAATCCTTAAAACATTCCTCCAAAACACACAAGAATGGCAAAACCGAAAATATATTTTTGTTTGAAAAGGTAATAAAATTTAAACGGTTTTTTTTTGAACAGTTTCATATAATAAAATAATTATTTTGCAGGATTCAAACGTTTTAAATACAACAAGTGCATGTAATATTGCATTTATAAATTCAACTGAAAGTTTTCAAAAATGCAATGTACTGGAGACTACTTCCAGCAATAATAATAGTAAGCAGCTGACTTCTTCTTTGTCAGTCAAAGTTTTACATGATTATAAAAATCAAAACTCTGCTCATAGTAGTGAAGTTGTAAAGAATTACTTAGAGACTTATAGTCCAACAAGATTTCCACAATTTCCCTCTTACAACTGTCGTTATTCTCACTGTGACTTTAGTGATCAGCCAGGAGAACAAAACCTCGAATTAACAATGAAAGCCGTTAGTGTTTCAACCGAATCAGATCCCAGTCTTGAGTCGACTTGTTTAGAGGCTGCAGAAGTAAATTTAGCCACCAAATTTAAACCACTTGAATATACAATTATGCAAGCGATGCAGGTTCCTCATTCGACTGGGAACGCACTTTTTCAAAAAGATGATAAGCCCACTATGGAAATGCGAATGCAAAAAATATTACAGACCTTTAGTGAGGACCCCAAGATAACAAAGTTCATGGAAAAGACGCATTTACTAAAACTTCCAACACAAATTGCAGTAAAACCACATCCAGAGAAGGAGCAGATCGAAACACAAAATTTGAAAAAGAAACCCAGTAACACTGATCTAGTGAAACTATTACTGAATACATATAGGGCCGTTTATAATCCACCAAATCCATTATTAGCTCCTGTCAATAATTTACATCAGTTGCCACATCCTCAACCAGTGCAACAGGAACCTCCTTTGCCGCAGTTTCAAATAGTGCCCTGTTCTTCAGTTTTGGATCAGCAACTTTTTCTAAATCAATCAAAGTTTTTTAATTTCAAACCAGTACCAGCCTTTATGCTAAATATACCTCGCTCACCCATACAATGCCCCGAGTCTACCTGTCAACGAATGATATTTGTATCAGATTTCAACAAACATTTGGTTGTAGACCACAGTCATCTGCCCATGGAACGCGTTACCCCATTTCAGTGCAAAAATTTCTTTTTGGATGCGCGTTTAGCTCACTATGGCATTAACAAGTGTCACTTGTTGTATTTAATGCGCAATAAGATTACCGATTTGGGAAGCAGTGAATATAAAGATTTCCTTCCCATACTAGTGATGACCACACGCATCTCTCTCAATGAAATGTGTGGTCTCAGGAATCAAACATCTGCCTTGGAATTTTTTCTTATTTGGATAACTGGTATTGCAGCCGAAGAATTTCCCATATCGGTGTCATTAACAATTTGGTCCAGATCCGGCAGCGCACCTGCGTGTCATGTTGTCTACTCGGGACAAATGTATTCCATACGAAAATCTCAGCATGCTGTAGATGTTTGGAAAAGTGGTCGTATGCTCTTGTTATCTGTTCAAGAGATTGATGCTTTGACCAGCAATGGAAAGGAGATGTTAAATTTACAGTTATGCGTTCACTGAGAAGTTTGACTTGAGAGCGATAGAATTTAAGAAAATACAAAAAGTGTTTTTGAAGGTAGCCACAATAAAAATGTTTTTTATTTTTTATTTTATCATATCTATATATGTACATACAAACACACTTATATATTTGTATCTTTTTAAAATAAATTTTTTTTGAAAAACACCACATTTTTGCATTTTTAAATACTTAAATTTCCAATAGAGAATGTAATAGAAAAGCGAATGTTAGTACATAAGTTTACTGACTTAAATTAACTTAAAGCTATTACGAATTCAATGCATATACGGACACGTCAGAAAAAAATCCATTTAAAAAACGTTTTCTTGAAACAAGCTATGCTGCCCGGGTTCAACTAGTCTTAAAAACAAGAATGTGTGTCTGTTCGTGTTATGTTCTTTTTAAACTTTTGTTATATTGTCCGTTTAAAATGGATTTACAACTACACCTGAAAGTATGCAATGGTTTTACATATTAATTATTTTGCAATAAAACAAACATTAAACTCAAATGCAAAAAAAAAAAGCAATGTTTAAAACTTTGTCTCCTCTCATTATTATTAAACATTTTTTTTCAGTTTTATACGAAAACTGTTTTATAATTTTTTTAAAACTGATAAATTAAAAATTTGTTTTCGAATATGAAATAATTTTTTCAACAATATTCTAAATTTTTTGGGATATGCTCCCAACCAATCTTTCAATATTTTATTTGGTTGTTCGGTTTAAGCTGGTCTATATGCATTTTACTGGTGCTTAACCAGATCGTCAGTAGACCTTCTACCCAAATTTTTGAAAAAGTTTAAAATGTTATAAATTTTATTTTCAAATTCTCATTAACAAAATGAGAATTCAAAAATAAAACTATAAAAACTTTAGGTAGTCGGTTGGTCATGGGTTTCGAGTGTTTAAAATTTACAAGTACTGACGAAAAAAATTTAATAATTTAACTTTGTCTATTGAAATATTTTGCCTTAAATATTTGCATTAAAACCTATCCTACTAATGTAATAAATATGAATGTTTGTATGTTTAAATCTTTCGATATTTAAATGAAATTTGCCGCACAAATAGATAAAACCCTGAATTATAACATAAAGAGACTCGAAGTCGAGTGAACAGGCTAGTATGTATATTTATATATATTGTGTAAAGTTAACACCAAGGCAAATTCATACAGGTGAAATTATCAGCCCAGCTGATGGGAAACTTTTTGTCAAAATAGGTTAAATTTGGCTTGATTTTATTTATTAACGCAGAGAAGCAAAATGTGATTTTGTATTTTGTAAAAATAGGTTAAATTTGCCTTGATTTTATTTATTAACGCAGAGAAGCAAAATGTGATTTTGTATTCGGTATTAAACAATAACCTTGATTGTACTTTTTTGATAATAAATGTACTAAATTTATGTGTATTTGTTGCTTTTGCGTCAATAATAATGTGTTTCAAAAATTTATATCCTTTTTTAAATCAAATCTTATAATATTTAATATGTCATAACAATTTTTGACACCAAGGCGAATTCAATAAGGTGAACTTATTAGATCAGCTGATCATCAGCTGTTGACTACTTCTAGGGACCACTTGTCAAATTTTTGTGTATTTTTGACATATCGTTTTGTTTTACACTAACAAAATACACGTTTGTATTTTTTCACTTTGTAGTTGTTTTAGCGACGAGTTCACAACACAATACTTCAGTACCCTGACTCAAATGTGACAAATATTTTTTTTGTTTTCATTTTATTTTAAGTGTTTTTTTTAAATCTAATTTTGTAGATTTTTAATAAAGAAATTTTAACACTCGATCATTTTTTTAGATATCAATTGGATTTTTTCTTTGGAAAATGTCGAGTGGTGCTTTTCCTAAACAACTAGCGTCCTGTTCATCTTTGAGCGGTCATTTGAATGCGAAAAATTCAAGTAGTGAAGTCTTTGAGTTGAAGCCAAAACCAAAACTAATTTGCATTCCCGAAAACTGTACTAGATTCTTAAAAGACTTAAGGTACATAAATACTTCTCAAGATAAGAAACAAACAAAATAATTAAAAATGATTAATATTGATTTTAGAAAAACGCAATCCTTCAATGTCCATCAAAATAGTCAACATCCCGAGAAGTCGTGTTCGGTTTTATATGTTGGATCCAGGAGTTGCGACAATAAACAGAAGCGCTTTATCATGTGAAAATACACAAAAATTTTATTTAAAAAATCATATAAATGTGCCTCAATTAAAATTAAAATATTTGTGAAAATTCCATATTTTTGTTTAATTTACATTCTTATTGAACTAATCAGTATCTCGGGAGGTCACATTGCATACCACCGAGGTAACGAGGTACAGAGCTATGACCTTTAGAAATGTCCTTTTAAAAAAACCTAGATGAAAAGCCTTTTTCGGTCTCAATTGAAATTGTGGGAGATTAAGTCGGGAAGTATTAAACAAATTTCTAAAAAATATAAAGAAATTGATAGACTTTAATATATTTAAATTGTTTTTTTTAAGTCATCTTACCTCCATTTCTTTATAAAATCAAAATCCATAGTGGGGTCTTTATAGAATTTCGTTGGCAAAAAAAAAAAAAAAATAAATTTAAAATAAAAACTTGTAATATTTTATTTCAAAATAAACATTATTGCCAAAGTATTAAATTAATTAATCAGTGTTACAAACTTTTTTTCAATAAATTGTCTGCATGTGTCAAACTTAATTATTTTTATTTTTATTCTATCATAAATAATTCGCAGTTCCGGTTAATTGAAAACATTTTAAAAAATACAAAAGCGAGAAGAGAATTTGTTTAGATAAAAAACAATTCTCTCTTCTCTCACCTAGGTTAGGTTAGGTAGAACAGGCAGCTGTTGCGCAGCTCACTTGGGTCCATTACAATGATCCCATTGTGATACCTGAATAGAAAAGTAAGAATAGAATAGAAAAGAGAGAAGAGAAGCAGACTAGTCCAGAGTCCCTGGCGGGAATCGAACCCGCAACCCCCAAACTAGCAGACCAGCACAATAACTGACTAGTCCACCGGGGCACCTGACATGAAGTTTGAGACTTAAATTATACGAGAAGGGACAGAGAATGCATTTAATTTTGACATATGGAACATAGCAGCTGATAATCAGCCGATGAATTGAGGCTACCTAGTTTAATATACATAGCTTTGCCCTGATTAAATTCTTTTAAGGTAAATTCAGCTATTTGTTCTAGCAAATTTGGCCTGTAAGTTTTATACAGAACGATTCACTCAATTTGAAGTAAATTCTACAGTTTTACGATTTTTACATTTGTTTACTATGTAAACACAATATGGCGAGCATTTTTTCTAAATAAAAATTCAAATTGAGAGTTTTCGGAACAAAAATTATTTCTATCTCGCTTTCAAAAAGAAAGACGTCAAACTATATACATACATATAAAAAAATTTGTTCTGAAGGAAAATTTGAATGAATCCAGGGCACACTTTATAAGGTAGTTTTAATTGACCAGGTGATCTTTAGCCATTTGTTTTAAAATGTCAAAATTTCTCAAATATTTTCGCATCTCTCATAATTAATTTTATATAATTAATTTTTTATATATTTATCAAAAACAATTTTATCTAAAAGGCAATCAAAAAAACCCTTAAAAAGTTACACCATGAGCAAAGCCAGCTTAAATCAATAAAAGACAATTTCAAAATATTTTTGGATCGGTGGAACAAATACAACACTTTTTTTGTTTCGAGTTTTAAATAATACCTGCAAATGCCAAAAATATTTTATCCTTTTCTTCTTTGTAGACAATAAGAAGAATAAATTAAGTTTAACAGCTGCCGACAATATGTTAAAAATAAAACAATTAACTGATGGGATACGACTACTTTATTAACATACCTTCAATCAATTCATGCTGAAAATTTACTCAGAAAACTATATCTCTCTCACTCTCTCCCTCGAAAAAAATGTGACGTTAAATTACACATTTCTCCGGCCAAAAAATTTTTCGAAACACATGGGTAATTTCACTTAAAACTTTGGTTTAAGGTTTGGATTGCAATTAAAATTTAACACGAATAAGTTTATATATTTGTTTTTTTAAGGTGCTGGATATTATATGACCAAGTTTGACAATTGTTGTTGTTTAAAATTTTTTAAAAGATTTAAAATTTTTCCCATAAACAATACAATACTTTTTATTAATTTCAATTTTTTTGGAGAAATTATGACATTATGACAATACGACACTTAGGACTTCTTGTGAATACACCAATTGAATAATTTCATATCATATTTATGCTAAACACGTTTTACGATCTACATAAAACATTTATTGGATTACAAGGAAACAATTATTGATTTATTGTTCACAAACAAATTTTAGATATCAACTAATTTTATTTTTTAAATAATTATTTACGAATATATGACATTGTTTATATGAGATTTGTTTTCACTACTTACAAAAAATTGGAATAATTTCTTTGAAATTGATAAGTTGGCAAGTAATGTACGCTCAACTGAATTTTCTTAAGAAGTCTTTTAGAAAATACGCAATTAAATAAACAAAAACAGCAGAATCTTATGAACAGCCAACTTGATCGAAAATTCTAAAATAATCAGATGTTTTCTTACAGAAAATTGTTCAAATGAAAATATACAAGACAACTTCGGGAACTCGCAAGTACGTAAACGTTTACAAAAACTAATTATTCAAAATATTTAAACAAAACAACAAACGTTTTCCTTTGTACTCGTTTTTTTTTCAAACAAAGTTCTAATAAAAACTCTAGAGAATGAAAAAACTGGCTAATGATTCGAGCGACTTAAATTCGATGTCGATGTTAATTGCGAATGCTTTGGTCAGATGGGAAATAGGAATGAGTTCAATTAATTGCAGTTTAATGAATCGTATAAATCATGAAAAATGATTAAAAATTGACAACAGAAAAAAAAACAACAACATCAAATGTTTGCTACCAATAAAAATTTATGAACACGTTGTAAGAGACGATTGAGGCGTATGAGTAATTAAAATTGGAAAGAAAAATTTATAGATTCCATCAGCAACAACAATAAATTATGATGTCGCAGTTAATGATGTAGTAAAGTGTTTTTTTTTTCACATTGTGGTCAGTTTAATAGAATTTGTAAAAATGTATTAGCTGTAAACAAAATCTGCAACCAGTAGGTGTGTTTAGAATTATTAGTTTGAAAAAATGTTTTTGTCTTTGATCGTTCCATTGTATATACATAAACCCTTATTTATGAAAAAGAAAAATTTTAAATTAAATTACATAATTACACAAAATGGTTAATGGTGCTTGCTGACAGTCCTATCAAGTAATTCGGACAATTTTATTTTGGCAGTAAAAAGTTGTCTTGAATAAAAACACAAAAAAATAAATAATAATTTAATAGATAAAAATAATTCACAATTTTTTCTCGCTTATTTTAAAATGTTAAATTTTATACATTTGGTGTATTCACATTAAGTCTTAAATGTCGTATTGTCATAACGTCATAATTTACCAAAAATTTCAAAACCCATGAAAAGTATTGTATTGTTTATTGTAAAATTTTTAAATTATGGGATGAAAAATTAGCACAGTTCGATACTTACCTAGGACATCCTGCGAATTTACAAAATTTTAGGTCATATGTGGTGTATTACTGGAAATTTAAGGTTATTAATTATAAATTGTTTTATTTTAAGTATATTGTTACATGGTGGTACATTTTATGAAATCGTTTCAATTAATCAGCTGTTCCTTTTCTAGTTTTAAAATTTCTTAAATGTTTGCCCTTCTCTCATGTTGTACATTACACCTCACAATACAACACAACCCATCTACATCCCAGTTAGCATTTAGATAATTGTGTTTTAAAAACTCACCTTGTTGAGTCTTCTTTGAGTACGTTCGGTGATCAAAAACTGATTAGTGACTTACACGATTAAAAAAGGACTCGAAAATGATTCGCGTTAATGATTAAAAAAAGTTTGATTTAAAATACAATAAAAAACTGTATTGCAATCAAAAATCGATCAACCAGGCGTTTAAAATGTGAGTATTTTATCCGTTATTTATTATCACATTTTGCGCATCTGGAAGATTCAAAACCGATTGATGGAAAACAGATCATGCAGGTGTTTGAAATATGCTTATTTCTTGCATTTTATGATCATTATAGATGATTAAACCAACACTGTTTGTTATGCTGCTTTTTTTTAAGTAGTACGGGACAATTTTTGCGTATTCTTAAGTAAATATCAAAAAGTTAAATTTTTGTTCAATATCGAGGTGTACACACACACCGTTTAATTGTGAAATGTTATAATAACGATGTAATTTTTACGTTGTGAAAATGCTTAAAACTGAACTTTAATTTTTATTTTAACAACTATTTTTAATGAAAAAATTAATTTTCTTTTAAATAAACTTTGATGTATTATATACTGATATATACATCAAATGAATATGAATTTAATATTTTTTTATTTAGTGGTTACCCCAGGCTTATATTTATTCTACTACCACTACGCGGTTAAAGAATAATGAACAAAATTAAGTATGTACTTTTTAGAAATTACGTCGGTGTGAACGTAGAATTAAGAAAATTGAGTGAAAAAACACTAGAAAACGAGTCAAATCCGATTATTAATACGACTGATAAATGATTCGAAAAACAATCATAAATGACTATAAAAATACTACCAGAAATTAAGAAAACGACTAAAAAATTACTCAAAAAAGACTCGTGAGCGATATAAAATATGACTGATAAATGACTCGAAAAAGACACACAAATAAAGAGAAATAAAACTGATAAATAACTAGAAAACGAATTGAATAAGGCTATAATAGACTTAGAAAAGGGATTGAAAATGACTCTAAACTGACTAAAAAAATGAATCATAAATAAAGCGTAAAGAAGAGTCGCGGCTAGAGACACTTTTCTTTGGAACAAAGTATCTTTTACGATCAGAAAATGAGCTCATATTCTGTATTTTTAATCGGGCAGAGGAGTTAAAAAAGACTCGAATTTGATCAAAGATTTCAAAAATTTCAGGCTGGGATATATATGTACAATAAATAAAAAATCTTACTGTTCGCATGTATGCGATTCTATTAAAAACTACGGGACTGATTTCAAATTGTTTTCGTCAAATGCTTGTACAAATTTGCAGATAATTGAAGGCGAAAGGTGACACTGATACAGAATGAGGAAATGTAGCTTAGGACCACACTTGAAGAATGATTACTGCCTAAGGATGGGTACAGATGGGGGCTTGGACGCAAGCTATGGTTCGATGACGTTCAAATAACCGCAAAGGTGAGCCACCTCGAGGTAATGCGAGAGCGGTGCCAAGGTGGATATAGCTTCCGTAGGTGACGAGGGTTTTTGGTCGGTAAGCAATATGTCATTCTAAAGTTTTAAATGGCATTGAATAATAATAAAAAATAAATGCCAGCAAAGACATGATAGGATACAATTGAATTTGTACTAACAAAATCTGTCTTTAATGATTACAATAAAGAAAATTATTTGTTCAAGCAATGTGATCTACTTTATTGTATTGTTTTTAATAGTTCCTACAATAACACAAGCACAAAGGACATTAAGATATCACATTGTAGTCATAACACCAAATGAGCTCGTTCTGACTCCTGTTATCATTATCGTCACAACACCGTAAATACAAATCGGATTATCCAATAAACCGTTACTTTCAGTGGTATAGGCTTGCTGTGAAATTTTGTATTTACCCTGTACAAATTCAACATTTAGAAGACTTCTAATTTCTGTCTGAGTAAATGTTAGTCGGTTTTAGTATTGACAGGTTTTCAGTAATTTTATGAAGGTTAAAAAACTTACTGAGATTAGAATATGCATTACATTTTTTCTCCATAATAATGTTTAATCAGTTTTATGGAATTTAAGAAAAATTTTTATTGTAAAGGTAAATATTTTAAACGGCATGATTTTTATCAAAAAGAATATTTGTATAACTACCAGTTTAAGAAAGAGGTTCCAACCCGTTTTGTGTACTTAAGAGTGGCTGTGCATAGCAACAGTGCTAACATATACTATCCCTGCCACCTATGGTGACGTAACGTATTTAAAAATTGTAAACAAACTTAAAAGATCAAAGTATTTTACTGTATAGCAGTCGCTCGATTTACGTTGCGACATCATTCGAAGAAGCGTATACAATTTGAAAAATGCTCGATTATTACAACATAAACATAATCAGATAACACTTAGATCTTAAGATCTTATCCGCATTTTGTATTATCGTACTCACTGTGGTATGTGGATGAGCCATCGCACTAGCAATAATAAAAGGACCTTTCTTAAATGTTATAATGACGAATAACTTCCATTTCAGTTTAAAAAGAAAAAAATATTTCTCTTTTTTTTCTACAACACAAAAAAAGAAATCCAAAAAGTATACGAATCAAATAAATTAAAGACACAAACATTTTGACGACGTAAATGGAAAGAATCCAAATCAAGCAAATGTCGATCGAGGGATTACTGTATAGCGATACCAAAATGAAAATAAACAAAATTTATTTTTAAACATACTACGAATATTTTAGTACTTTTTGGCAAATTTTACATGAAGCAAAATCATCTGTAATATTTCATATTGATATTAACTTGACTGTTTAAAAAAAAATTAAATAATATAAAAAATTGGTCAAACAGACTGTCCTGAGGCAGTCGCACAATCGACTTTGGTTTGTCTAAAAGTTATTTCAAAACATATGATGTGTTAAGTAAGTTTAAAAATATTAGATATTTAAATATATCGATGTACATTAAACTTGTTGATATTATTGACATGCCGCTGACAATCGTATTTATTGCTCATCATGATGCATCATCATCATCTTTTTAAATTCGTATGGAAATTTAAATGGTTTTTTAGTTTAAGTGCTGACTTATTTCCACTTCGAGTATGAAGGATTCTTCCATTAACATTTTGTATTTTGAATTTTTAACATTTGATATAAAATATTAATTTGATTTATAACATTAGTTTGTAGAATTTTTATATTTTTTTTAACGTTTTTGCATTGCACACATCGTTGTAGTTGTCATCGTATTAAAAGTGTGTTTAAAGTTTGTAGTTCTGTATTTTTGTATTTAATTTAATTTATTTAATTGAATTTAATTTATTTTTGTGGTTACTGATTTAAACATTCGATAATTATCTATTATTCTAAAGTACATTTTTATCAATGTAGGTGTGTGTATACGAGTAATTTGAATTTAAAATGATCGCACACAAAAGTAAACAAGTAATTTGCATACCCCTCACACCGCCAGAAGCTACAATAATGTTCACACGAGGTGTCAAAAGTTTGTCATTCCGTTTGTTATTTATACAGTATTAATTTGCGACCCCAAAAAGTATATACATATATTCGGAATCCTTATATAAAGAGCAATCGATTAAACTATATCCATCTGTTTGGCCGAGTGAGCGCAGAAATAAACTTTTTTAAATCCCCATTTATCCCACGGACTCGCATGTGGTACAAATTTATCAGAAATTATTTCGAGAATTTCGGCGATTTCGAACCATTAGCGGCTGAGATATGAGCAAAAACCCATGTATGCCTCTGTTTTTTATTCAGGTTGCAACAACAAAATCAGACAATATTGATACACATTTATGTATATATCTATATGTGTATGTACATGATGGTAAAAATGTTTGGGTTGTTGTATTTTGAATGCTTATTTATGTGTACGAATGTATGTAATGCGAAGCTTTACGTTTGTTTACTGTGCGTTGCACGAATATGATCACACACAACAAGATGATATGCCATGAATCACCAATAGCAAAAATTGAGCAAATAACTTAAATGTGTGTCCTAAATGTCGTAATGCTATAACGTCATAATTTTTAAACATTTTAAAAGGGTCTAAAAATAAACACAATAAACAATACGATAATTGTCAATATTTTTAAAAGGCTTAGAAAATTATCACTTTATGACAATACGATACTTAGCACGCCTTGTGAGTTAGCCAAGAATGTTTAATTATTGGTTTACTATTACATATTAGATTTAAAACTAATTTTTTTTTCAAATTTAATTAAATAAGCTTTGTTTTAAAATAAAAAGTGCTGATGAGGAAATCGTAGCTGGTTTCTAATATTAAAAAAAATGAATTTAAGCCAGAATAATTGATTTTCGATAAAATTTAAAATAAACAAATAATTAATACAAAGCTTTACTTTATTGCTGAAAACAGAAGGAAATGTGGTTAAAGGGTAAATATTAATACACGTTAACATGTAACATGATATCCCATGCATTACCAGTAAGTTAAATTTTAATTAGTTTGTGGATGTATGCGTGTAAATTACTAACAATTTGAGGTTTATTATAAATCTTTTTGTTACTGGTCATTTTCGTTGATTTGCATAATGAACAAATAAAAGACCGAATGGCTGATTGTGGGGTGTGTGGTCAAAGTGCAATTAAAATTTAAATCAGTATAACAACAAATTTCAATTAAATAACGATAAAAATACGTTTTTGTTGTTGTCTTGCTTATGTGTTATTGTAAAACAGAAGCGATAGGCGCAAAAGCGTTACGCATTTGGCAATTTTTTTAATCGCAATATTAATTGCAGTTTAGACTGTTATCTGATTTAATTGTAATTAAAATGGAATTTTTTGTTATTTGTATTGCATTAATTGTAAAATTATTATTTTTTTTATTGGATGCTAATTAAAAGATTTGTTATCTTAAAAGTTAAACACAACTTTGAAATAGCTCTATCACACATACACACACACACACACAGAAGCAAATGGGTAAATAAATTTCCTAATCATTTTGCAAACGTGTAAAAGAAAAATTTTTTGAATTTAAATTTGCATGAAAGCATGAACATTATTTGTGTTTAATATTATTTCCGTTATTAATAACCTTTTATTGCAGTCGCAATTGTCATTGACAATTCAAACAGTTTGAAAGGTGTGACAGTCTTTTAAAATGATGAATACATTGCAGTCAGGGGGCAAATTACGGCATTCGAACGTGATCGAAATTTGAAAATTCTTATTAGAATCTCTATACCTAAAGCACAGCAAACTCGATCGTTCGAGTAAAATTTCGATCGTGATCGAATGCCGTAATTTGGCCCCAGATTGAATTTAGCGGTATGAATTTAACGATCACCATAATGCACCATGGAACATGTGCACATGCTAAAAGTTTATATGAATTGTTATTAATTTTATGGGGAAAAACAGATATCTTCACCATAGAAATTTGTTAAAAAAATTGTCATCAGCTACATTCATACACACGCAAAGAAGAATCATGGTTACATGATCTCGACGGTCGTATTGGTTTCTCTATAACATTTGTTGAACTAAATAACATTATATTAGATTAGATTAATAAAGAATTAAAAATTTAAAATTACCATAAAATGCTTAAAGAAACAACAGTATGATTACAAAGCAATTTTTGATGCAACATGAATATTATTTTTAATATATAATCTTTATAGCATATTGCTCTTCTGTTTCGCTATTTTGAAAGTTATTTTTGAGACGTGTTAAATTCAATTGCTACGTCAATTAATCAAAATTAATGATATTACATTTGCTTAAGGTCTGCTGAGAATTTATGAATTAACTCCTTTACTATTCTTTCACTCGTGCATAAATATGAGATCCTAAATGTAATTGTTTTCACCGTTACCAAGTACAAAAGTTGTACGAGTATAATCATACCAAATCAAACGAAACACATAATCGACAAACTCATGAATATTTTTATTTACAGAATTTTACTGTTAAATTATAAAACAAACAGAAAACAACAAAAATTATGACTACAAATACAAATTTAGCACATGAAATCATACTTCTTTTAATTTACAATTCAATTGATTCTTAAAAAAAATGTGTTTGTGTTGTTTTCCCTTTAAAATTATAAATGTACGTACGAACATGTGTACACTTTTTTTTTATTAATCATCATGATCATCATCGCCCATATTCCGTAAAAAAAATTAATAATGAACAATTATTTGTATGTTATATGAATGCATGTACTTATGTACATATGTATGTAATATTTGTTGCTACACAACACTAACTGGGTTTGTGCTGATCTATATCACTAATGCATACATTCATCCATACATACTTATGTTTAAATATATATTCAAAATCATTTAATGACACGACTAGGTGAACGCGGTTTTTGTATAGCAAAGGGTATGGTGGCACCATATGATATTACACACAAAAACTTTTCATTTCATAGTTTCATAGAACGAGAATTGATACCCTGGTCTGCACTAAATGTATTATTTTCATTTAACATGTGTTTAGTATTTCTATTGTTTGCTACAGGTTATAGTTTCACTTACAACAATATTAAAGATTTTATTTAAAAATATTTTTTAAGATTATTTAATGTTAACGGTTTTTAAATATTTTGAACCCCTTAATGTTTGTTATTTTAACAAGTAACAGTGCTATATTCGGCCGTGCCGAATCTTATATTTATACCCTTCACAATGTGTAGTCATGCAAGAACAATTGTTTGTATCACCATTCATCTCATATAAAATACGTACATATGTACATGTAAAAAACATACAAAAAAAATACAAAAAAAAATATATATTAAAAATAAAAAAAAAAATAAAAAAAATTAAAATAAAAAAAATTTAAAAAAAAATTTTACAAAATTAAAAAAAAAATAATAAAATATAAATAATAAATTAATTAAAATAAAATAAAATTTCTTTTGGCTCAGCTGGAATTCGATGCCACGTTTACTTTAACCAGTATGTATGTAGGTTGTTGTTGTAATTGTGAAAAAAAAACGAGGTGGTCGTGGTTTTTTGCTCATATCTCCGAAAGTTATGGGGCGATTGTGCTGAATTTCAATAGCGATTCATTCCTGGATATTTCCAACAGATTGATAAAATATACAGATCTGAGGAACATATAGTTGCTTCTAAAAGTTGATTTCAACCAACACACGGACGGACGGGCAGACGGACAGGGCTCAATCGACTCCTCTATTCATAAGCTTTCAGAAAATATATACTTTATGGGGTCGGAACTGAAAATTGTAGAAATTACAAACGGAATGACAAAGCTATATATACCCTTGTGCACCACAGGTGAAGGTTATAAAAAGTAATATTTTCTAGTCCGTTTTTGTTAATATTTATTTAGTCTTTGGCTTAAATATCTCTTATGTTCTAAGACATACATATGTATGTGTTTGTATTTATAACATAAGTTTGTGTCTTTTAAAATATCAGCTAGATCTTTCTCATGCTGCTTACTTGATTAAAGACATGCGGTTCCTCTTTGTTTGCTCAGACTTTTCTAATGTGGTAGACCAGCCTCTAAGGAGCCCACTGTTTCAGGCCTTCCCTCCACTTTTGTTCCAACTTAATACAAAGAAGTCGTATTTTGCCTTCCAAATATTTAATGTAATCTTCAGAAAGGCTATTTTATACATTTGTTTTAATAACATAAGCCAAAAAGTGAAGAAAAACTTATTGGAATCATGTGCATACATATTTAAAAAAAATCCGAGTGTTTAATGCTAAGTTTATCTTACAGAAATTCATTTATTTTGAAGAAAATAATTGCAACAAATACTTAAAGAACAATATGCTATAGCCTATAAACTCTTTTATTGTTTTTGTTTTTTGACAAAAAATATCGGAAATTTTTTAAAAGTTAAAATTAGTTCGGGAAAAAAATTCGAATTTTTGTGTACCTTTTATTATATCTATTTATTTTTTACAATTTTTAAAACATATTCGACTTGATTATTCATAAAAACGTTAATTAAATTTCTTTTTTTTTAATTGCTTAAACACAGTTTGACCAAACACCTAAAATGCCCTGCTCAAACTAAATTTTCCATCCATATTAAAACGTTTTATGTTTGTCGCACTTCACATTAATAATTCATAACGGCAAATAAAAAAATAATATATAAATAATCTATTGATTTGAAGTGTTTATGATCTCATTAAATCATAAAAAAAAATGCGAAAGAGGAAAATAAAACTATTAAATTTTGGTCAGAAAAATTTGATTTTTGGACCAACGTGCATGTGATAAAAGATGCAAATTATACACATACTCTCCTTTTGAACCTTCAATTATTTAAAGAAAGTACGTAATTCGTCAAATAATAGTTAATAGGAAAAATACAAATACGTACACACATATTTGTTTATTTGTTTATATCTGAGTTCAAAAGATACAGATGACGATATTCTTCAATTTCAATTTAAGTGTTACAATTTTAGCCATATTTGGCAAGTGACAATAAAAATTGTTTGTTTTTCTGAAAATTATAGTAATTTAGATGATTATCTTGAAAATTTAAAGTCATAACATTTTGTGTAAATTATTCTATATAAGAAAATAAAGAAATTTTTTCAATATATTACACTTTGGCTAAAATTACCTTAAACACTTGAAATAATTCTATTGTTTTAATTTTAGAAACGCTGCTTCCGGTTTGATTGGAACTTTTGAGAGGAAAGCGAGTTTATTTATCAATAAACTACTTAATGGTTATCGATAAATTCAATACAGTTAGTTTAATTGCTTATTTTCCCAACAATGTTGTATGTCACACTTCAATTATTGGCTGGCGGGCTGGCTGGCTGGTTATTTATTGGGTTGCGGTCTTGTGTCTTGAGAGTGTTCGTTCATTCATTCATTCATTTAGGCATGCTCATGTGTTTTTGTTAAAAGTATTAATTTAATTTAAATTATGTACAATAAATGCCAATTATAACAAAAACAACAACAATATTTTGGTGGTCCGATAACAGCAACATTGTTTACATTGCATGCTGTACGTATGTACATTATAGTACATACGTTAGTTGCTTCAACGCAACATAACTTTAAATGTGTGCAATCGTTTAAGATGTTGTTAATGGAATGTACCTAAATGTGTTTTGCCAAATGCTTTCAAATTAAAATTTATCTTTTTTTGGTTGCATTAATTACATTTTTATGAAATTAGTTTTTTGTAAGAGTAGTAATAAGAGTTCAATATTAGTTTTTCAGATATACATATAATCAGATATATTTTTATACTTTGTACAGGTGTTGTCATTTTCCTCAAATGTAATATCATAATATCACAAGAAAACTGTTTATTTTGTATATGATGCAACTAGAAATTTTCCCATTCAGCCATCTTAATGTGATTGCAATTTACAAAAAAAAAAAAAAAAAGAAAAATATAAACAAATAAAAAATAGAAAAAATATTGAAAACTATTATGTACCTTAAGGAATGTGAATTATTTAGAAGCGATAACAGAGACTTTAGTCTTCATTGCAACAGATCTGTTTTAAACTTAGAAAATAGAGAATACAATTTAACAAATTTAAAAAAATTTAATTAAATTTTATTTTTTCTAAATTTAAGCAAGATTGTCCGTAAATCGATAAATAGCTGCTAGGACGGTAATGTTATTATAAAGCCGCTGTATTGTTTATTGTTATAAACAAAATTTAATGGGAAAACATTTTTTGAAATACTTTTAGATTATTTTAATAAAAAAATATATACCCATTCGAGAAGAATTTTCTTACAGATCCCTAGATCCTACTAATATCGGATTAGATTTTTAGAAGTTATAAGCGCTTTAAGTTGCTACTAATATATTAGCAAATCACATGATTGTAACAAAACAAAAATTATATAAAAGAAATACGTGTTGATATAAATAGTTTCTGCAAAGAGTTCCCACGAAAAACTTTTTCGAATTTTAAATTCTTAAATTGTTTGCATACGAAAGTACAACACAGTGTCTTCTGTACCGATTATTATTTCAGCTGTGTAAAAAAAACTTATTAAATTTGAATAGAAATTTTCTTTAAATTTCTCCCTTAATTTCTGCTATCTTTTTCTGTTTCTTTTGCTGTTCGTGGTAGGGTTGAAATTACCGCTTATTAATTGCATAAAAGTGACCTACGAAGTGGGACATCGCATATACAAATCATGTCTTCTAGAAGCGCTCTTAGAAGCAGGTAAGCACGAAGTGAGTGATTACACGCAAAGAAAAAATATGGTTGTGGTAACCATAATCGAAGAGCAGCATACTATGATTGAATTGTATGATTAGGGTTAAAACATATAATGGTTACCAGTATCATTATTATATTTAGTTTAAGTATCATTCAATAATCAAATATATGACTACAATTGAAATCGATAATCTTTGCTTTTTACGGCAAATTATTGTCTTTTGCTGTAACATACACATGTTGATTGTATTTACCAATTTAATTTCAATTTTTTACCAACATTTTTTACATTTTCTCGTTTATTTGTAAATTTTCTTTAATTATTCAAAATTTTTGTTCATTTTTTTGACATCTCAAACTTTTAAAATAAAAAAAAAATTATTCAGCAAGAAGAACAGTTGAAATCAAATTATTATTAAAAAAAATCATAGCATGATTAATTTGTTGTCATACTGTTGTCTTAACTATTATTAAATGATTATTTGTAATTTTTAATGCTTTTAAATATAATATGATTTTTGTCAAATTATTTTTTTTAAATGATAACCATTTTGAAATTTTTACGAAAAGTAAACATTAAATGATACAATTCAAACAAATGCTTGATTATCGTGACAAAACCTATGATGAAATAAAATAAATTTAACTTTTACTTGTTTTCGACAACCAAATATTGTTATAGAAACTATAATATGACCGTCGTGATCATGTCGTAATCATGGTGCTTAAAAAAAAAAAAGAGCAAAGAGAGTGTAGTCACTACTACTAAGTATAGTGTAACAATTGAAATTCCCGTTTAAAAGATATTTTGTTGTTTTTATTTTTTTCCGTCTTAGATTTTGATTGCACAGTATATTTGATTTACTTCAAGAAAAAAAAAATCAAGGTGAAATAAAAATATATTATTTTTAAAATTTAAATTTTAAGCTTAAAAAATCATCAAATCTAGTTGTGGATTATGGTCGGCCACACAAAATTTTCGAAAGTCACTATATGTTCGTTTTTTATCTGTGTATGTAACACAAAAATTTGTACTCAACTTGATATTGTTCAAATAACTTATGTTCCTATGCATTCCAGTGCATTATTTAAATTCCTTAAGTTTATAATTACTTTGGGCATATCGAATTTATTAAAGTTTATGCAAATTTGAGTTAAAAGCAAAGCGAAAAAGCAGTGAAATGTATAGACAAGCAGGTGGTCAATTCAGGTTTGTCTTTTATTATCTGCAATGATATAATTATTTTAAGGTACTGCAAGTATTTACACAAGTATTTGTATTGAATTTATTTTTTGTTGAATTATTGAACTATTTTTTCTTATTTCAAATTTATGCAGATTATTTGTTTTCCAACTTGTTTTTTTTTTAACATACTGGATATTAGGATTTGTTTATTTTAGTATGTATATTTGTAGGCTATTAAATATTTATGAAAATGTGTACGCACACACATTTATACAATTTACAAAAAATAATGTTTTTCCTTTAAATTTACAGAAATTAATTTCAAGTTTACTTTAATGCATTCATCGATTTAATGGAACAAGTATAACATAATTTAATTAACAAAAATACAATCTGAAGTACGTTGATACACGATAAGCTAAATTGTTAAATTTCCTTTTCCCCAAATAAAAAATTCCCTAATTTAATAATTTAAATTTGTGCGTGTGTGATTGTAATTTTTATTGCTGTTGTAATTTCTAATTGCTTTATTTAAATAACATGAATTTTATTTGAATAATCTTGAACTCTTTAACAATGTTCATTAGAAAAATAAAGACCCTGAACTTCTACATACGAAATTAAATTAGCCACATTATTATGATCTATTTATGTTTTGTTTTGTTTTTTTTTTTGAAATTTTGTGTATTTTTATTTGAATAGATGATAAAATGACAGAATGAACATTTAATACGTCGAGTTTGATGAATTTAGTAGTGAAAAAAATTGTTGCTGTTTGAATATTAAAAATTTAGAGCGAAAAACGCTTTTATTGTTTTTCAATCTTTTTTTATTAATTTAACTATTTTAAGTCAATTAAAGTGAACGAAAACAATAAAAGATGGAATTTTTCTAAATTATGTACATATATGTTACCCACATGTAAAGAAATTGTGTAATACAAATGTGCGAATGGTGTAGATAATTTAAAGTGATTGATTTAATAAGCAGTTTAATCATGCCTTCCATTTTCGTACTCACAATAAAAAGGTAGCAGCAAGTAAGGAAATTAAATTTTCTCGTTTCGTCTACGACTGTAATAATAAACAGTACAAAAGACATAAGAAATTCAAAAAAATTGTTGGTGGAATGCTGCACAAAAAAGTGTTATTTAAAACACAACAGGTTTTTAACATCTGACTTGTCAAATTTGTCGATCATATGTAATTCTGCATGCCTGCCAAAATTGTTATTGTACAGTCAACCGCCGATGACCAGCCGCAAAAATTTCTGTCAATAGCTTATATCAGATGACTTATCAGAACGAAATACAGCAAGCTCTAATTGAAATTTTGTCAGAGGACTTTGCAAATGAGTTTTACAGAAGCAGTGTTTTAAAGGTAACTCACGACATGTTCGTATTTAGCAACGAAAAATTTGACAAGTCAAATGTAAAGATCAGGTCGTATATTAGCTGCTTTAAGGATTTTTAATTGTTGTAGGTTTGCTAAACACATGTATGTTAGTTTTTTGAAGTTGTGCACAAAAAATTCTTACTACTAAAGCTATGGGAAACGAAACTTTAAGAATTGATGAAAAACACATAATAAGATATAAAGGAATTTTTATTCTGAAGTATTGCAGTCAAAATCAAAACAAAGGATATGGAGGTATAACTTTTTCGTAGAACATTTTATTTATCTTGCAAACTAAAATATATTCCTTTTCCTTTAATAAACTAGCCAAGCCTGGCGCGCGTTGCTACGCCCCTTAATGAATAAAAATGCATTCTGAATTTTAAATGAATATATTAAAAATAATATTTTATTGATTTTTGTTGTAATGAAAGTGAGTATACAATATTTTTGGTTTTTCCATTTGCTGTAAAAATGGACAAATTTTTTGGTGTTCCCACTCTGGAGCATGCGACGTACAGCTGGCCATGTGAAAAGCATGGATTTTCCAAATTCAATCCTGCAACACGCAGAAATTGTCCTTGTGCTTTGTTGATGGTAATAGCGAAGGCAAGACAAACTGCAAATAATAACTTATTTTTAATGGGGGGTGACACTGCACACTTTTCTAATTACGAAATTATATAGTCATAACAGCTCAAAACGTGTGCGAAGTTTCAGAAAAAACGGTCAAGTGCAAGAAGCTACAAATTAATACTTTTTTATGGGCGTGGCACTGCCCACTTCTCTAATCACGAAACTGAAGAGTGATGACAGTTCAATATGTGTGCAAGGTTTCCGAAAAATCAGTGAAGTTCAAGTAGCTGAAAATGATAAATTTTTTTTATGAGCGTAGCCCCGCCCACTTTTTACCACCCATAAACTCTCCCTGGAATGTGAACAAAGACTTGCCAAATTTTGAGTCCGATCGGCTTTACGGTTTCGGAGTCTATAGCTAACAAACACACTTACATACACAGACGGACAGAGTTTCATTTTTATATTTATACTAGCCAAACCCGGCGCGCGTTGCTACGCCCCTTAATGAATCGAAATGCATTCTGAATTTTAATTGAAGTGCAAAAACCTAAAAATTATAATTTTTTTTATGGGCGTGGCATTGCCCACTTTCCTAATCACGAAATTGTAAAGTCATAACAGCTCAATATGTGTGCAAAGTTTCAGAAGGATCGGACCAGTGGAAGTACCTCAAAATTATAATTGCTTTTATGGGCGTGGCCCTGCCCACTTTTCTAATCACGGAATTGTAAAGTCATAACAGCTCAATATGTATGCAAAGTTTCAGAATAATCGGTCCAGTGCAAGTACCTCAAAATGATACCTATTTTTTATGGGCGTGGCACTGCCCACTCCTCTAATCACGAAATTATTTAGTCATGACAACTCGATATGTGTGCAAAGTTTCAGAAAAATCGGTCTGGTGCAAGTACATCAAAATTATAACCTTTTTTTTATGGGCGTGGCCCTGTCCACTTTTCTAATCACGAAATTATATGGTTATGACAGCTTAGTATGTGTGCACAGTTTCAGAAAAATCGGTTCAGTGCAAGTACCTCAAAATTAAAACTTTTTTAGGGGCGTGGCCCCGCCCACTTTTCTTATCACAAAATTATTTAGTCATGACAGCTCGATATGTGTGCAAAGTTTCAGAAAAATCGGTCAAGTGCAAGTAGCTTAAACTGATAACTAATTTTTATGGGCGTGGCCCCGCCCACTTTTTTCTACCCATAAACACTCCCTGGTATGTGTACAACAACTTGCCAAAGTTTGAGTCCGATCGGTTTTACAGTTTCGGAGTCTATAGCTAACACACACACACACACACACACAGAGTTTCACTTTTATATATATAGATTTAGATATATCACACATTTATTACATATTTGTATTAAATGTATTTTCTGTAAGTTTTGTATCCTATAAAAAGGACAAAGGATTTGGAAATGATTTCTAAATTAATAGATAGTTATATCGCAATTTAATTTATATTATAAAACGTTGATTTGTTGATATTGACGTTGATATTGCTCTTGCAGGAAATATCTCATTATTTTTTACAACATAAAATCAAGTATAAAAAATTTTAATAAAATTTTATAAATTTAATTGTAATATATGGAGAGCATTTTTTGAGTTGTACCACTTAACATGTGTACAAAAAGGCTAAACATACAACATTAAAAGATAACTCTGAAATTTAACTTCTTGAAACTTGATGCTTAAGCATCGAAATACTTGCCAAGTATATTGTAGATTTGATTAAAAAGTGCTTGTTAGCGTGCAGCACAATGAACTTCGACAAAAATAATATTTTGTTGTATAAAAAATATATAATATTTAAAGAAGTTAAAAACCAAAAAGTTTCGCTTTCTAAATTATAATAATTAATATTATTCTCTCAATCGATAATGATAAGGATACGAAATATATATGGAAAATGGTTTTTTATTTTAACACAATTAACACTGTGGGTGGGTGGCTAAAACAACAAAATACTTTTATTTTTTTATTGATTCATAAAAACATACCAACAAATATATGTACATAGATTAAAATATATTACAATACTTTTAAATAATTATTTATTTGACATGAATAAATTTCAATAATTAATCTTATTTTCTCACAATTGAAACAAATAAATAAATAAATATTTACGCACATAAGTTCGTATGTATGTATGTATGTATGTTGCTAAATAGAATGATGCAAAAAAGAAACAACAGGAGACTAGTGTTTTAGTTAATTTTCTTAAAATTAAATTTTATAAAAAATCTATTTAAGAAAAAACAAAAACAAAAAAAATTTAATACAACATTGAATTCATTCATTATAATTGTCACTCATTCATTCACTAAAAATTTTATACAGATCGCTTCTCTCCTTTTATTTATTGTTCGAAGAGTTAGTTCAGTCATCAAGAACAATGTTTGTGTACGAGAGTAATAAAGAAATGTATTCACAATGATCATTTGGTATATAAGTTAATGAGCATCTACTTGTTTATGTATTAAAACAATTGTTGTTGTAGTTTTTTTTTCTTTTTTTAATTTTCCCTCTGCAGTATGCCAAAAATTAAATTGCAATAAATTCTTCTTTTTATTAATGCATTTTTTATTGTCAATTGTATTTGTAATTTGTCGTTAATTTTTTTGCACATTCGCATGCAGCGAAATGTGGACATCATGTCTAATTAAACCAAATGAAAAATGTATTGATGGGCTAAATGGAAAACGTATCAGACATATAAAAGCTTTTTTAAAGTTATTTTCTGTTAAAAGTTATTGCATATCTAAATGCAATAATTTGCATAAATGCCACTTAATCACAAATTTGTGCTTTTATTATCAAAATCAAAATGATTGCTGTTATGTGACACATACTTTTGAATGTGAGCACCAAGTGTAGCCCACAACAAGCAGTTCTTCATTCATTGTTCTTTGCCAGTCATATACAGGCATGTGATGGAAATCGAAAACGAAAACGAAGCAATTTTGAAAGTTCATTTGATTATACTATGAATAAAATTTTTGTAATTTTTGTTATATATGTACATAAATATTTCTATATTAAAAAGAATTTTATAACAAAAACTACAAAAATTTTATTCATAGAGTATTTAAACGAATTTTCAAAATTGCTTCGTTTTCGTTTGCGATTTCCATCACATACCTGATAGTGTTTATAAGGGGAATTGGTACATTAAAAGAACACTGCAATAAATACTCACAATGCGCAATATGCATTCATTCTTTATTCCTTACATACTGAATATTTCAATTCTACAATCAATGAAAATAAACACAAAACTGCTGACACTAAATTTGACACACTAAATGATCTTAACTCGTAATAAAAAAATTACATTACTACAATGATGGACTTATTTTTTTTTTTAATTGGCCTAAGTCCTAGCATTTTTTCCTAATTAATCAAAATAATTCACACTTTGTATTTTACAACTAAAAATAATAATATGCTACCAAGCACTTAAAAAATATATATGTGTATACCAAACCAACCAGGCTACCAGATTATATACAAATATATCTAGCAAGTTTGGTTCAATTGTAACAATGTGGCATCCATGAAAACAAATCATTTAAAGCTAATCTAAATCTTTATACAATTTACTGTTAATTTTAATAATTTTCATTGCAAGAAAAGACAAGGAAATAAAAATTGTGGAGTAGTTCTTTAATGCAAGCATGTTTTTAATTTGGTGTTGATATTTTTGTTTTAATTATTATGCTGTATAGTGTACACTGTACAGTAGAAATCGATGATGTTTAAGTGAATACTAAAGAATAATTGAACTATTTTTTTTCTTATTTTAAGTGCTTTTTTCATTTGGTGTATTTTTTGTGATGAACAGCATCACAGTGTTAAGCTGAAGTCATTGTGATAAGAAAAAAATGAATGCACTATTGCAGGCCTCTATTATCTGCTCCTCTATACTAAATATTACTTTTCATACGCCTAGTAGGCCTTGTTATCAAATTGTAACACAATTTTCTATACAAATTAGTATCATTTATACGTCATAGAATTTAGTAGCGAGTAGAACCTTTTTAATTTAAAATTTTCTATGCTCGCTTAACAATATTAAGATTTTCATTTAAATTGCATACAGTTGTAAGAATAAAAGAATAAATAGTAAAATTAGAGAATTAAAAGTTACTGTCATCGACTTTATAGTTGGACGTATTATTTCATCTAGACTTTGCAGTTCAAATTCTGTTTAAAAATGTATAAACTATTTTCTTTCTTAAACTAAATGTTGACTACGTCATTAAAACTGTACCAGTAAAGTACCAGTAAATTTTTCAAAAAATTAAAAATCTATCATAAATACATATTCTATAAAAATAAAAACTCATTTTAAACTTTGTATATACAAACAATTTCTTAATTTTCTTTAAAATAATTGGTTTTTAGTTAAAATATAAGGAATTTTCTACTAAAAAAACAAACAGATATTTCATTTCGTTTTGAATAGTTTCTTTTAACAGGAAATAATATCCTGCAAACAAAAGAAAACAATAATTGACAATTTTATATAAGAAATTCGCTCTAAATTATCTAATCAATATTGTAAATGTGAGTTTTTTTATATTTTTTATCAAATCAAATATATTTTTCCGGAAATATTAATATTTCTTTAGTGCAAATGAACTTAAAAAATAAATTTTAAAAATTAAATTTTCAGGTGTAAAATCCGATTGTGAATCTTTTAGTTAATCAACGTCAAACAAGTTTTTAAATTTCTATTGTTTCATATAAATGTGTGTGTATAAACAAACCATTAAATTGTGTGATAAATTCTAACAGTAAATTGATAAAATTAGAAATGATTAAATAGATTAAAAAGAGAGAACTTTCTACTACATCAAGAAAAAAAAAAAAATAAATAAATAAAAAATAAAATTATATATAAAATTTGGCAAATCTTAAAGTGTTTATTGCGATAATGTTGGAAGCAAATATTCCTGTTTCCACTTTCACTATATTTTCATATGGATACATGTGTGTACATTAAGTATATCGTTGGTTACAAGTAGAAGGGCTGCAACTCAAATAATTATAACTTAACAAGAAAAGGAACGAACGTAACAGATATTGTATTATCATAATGTAATTCCTTTTGTAAAATTGCTTGTAGAACTGTTATTTTTAACATAACTGCATACAATTTTTGTGTCGAAGTGTGTTTGTGTGAAGTGTATCGGAATCACTAAAAAATGCAATTTCGAAAAAAAATACAAGTTAGGTCCTTTTCACTTGTGATATGCACTTGTTTAAATTCTATTTTGGTTTTTATAAACGACAAAACATCACAACATCATTATCACCAGCGCCATCGTCTTTCTTGTCTAAAAAGTAACAAATTAATTTGATTTCTACTACATAGTTGTGTCTTGTTAATATTTTATATTAAGGGTCTTTAAGTCACCAATTTTTCTCTTGTAAAAAAAGAACTAAAGTTAACTTTTGTTGACGTAAGCACCAGTTTTAAACGAATCCTTTTTAAACAAGCAGCTTACCTTCGACAAACATATAGCTGTTGCGTGTGATTCATTATTTATGCCCTAGGAAAGATGTAGTGCAAAAGGGAAGGTTATTGAAAAAGAAATCTACAAAGAGTTGTTGTTATGTTTGAAAAAAAAAATTAATTTTCCAAAATTCTCAAGACTAAAACCAGAGACGTGAATACCTCTATTGTCAGCATGCACTGTTACTGCTTCACTGCATCAATTAAACATTTTTTTGCTCTTCTCATTTTTTCGCAGAAAAATGTTGTTTATTTTCATTTAAATTTTTTACACTAGTTTTCTTGTTTTATTTGTGTTTCATTTAGTCACCAAAATAAGGTGTTTATCGCACTAGATTAAATGGCGTCATTTCTATTTATAGTCAGTCTTTAAATGACAAAGAGGGTGGGAAAGAAAGTATTAGCGAGAGATGAGACATGATAAAATGTTTATAATACAACTTTTATTGTCGAATGAAAATATCATTTGTTGCTATATTAACGGTAAACACACATTAATATTTGCACAGAATGAATAAGAGAACTTTAGTTGCTGTGAAACAGATAAAACCGTTATTATTATTATTCATAACATTGGCTATATTAATAATTTGGATAATTTTACATTTAAATGTAATTGCGGGTATAAGGTTCCCATGACTAGAAGTAAGTTTTCTGGTTTCTGGTTTATCTGCATGTTCCTGAGATTTGACAAAATATAATGCGGCAATTCTATATTGATATAGCGATTAAACCAAAAGTTCGCTTTATCCGATAATATTGTGGAATTGAATCATGATTTTCAAAATAAATTCGCAAGCGTTGCTCTGGTGTAAATCTATTCCTGATAAATTGCCAGACCAATCTAACCTCAAAGCGACTAAGAACTTTTAAATTTGCTGTCACAGAAAACAGTGCTGCTAATTAAAAATTCTCCATCTCTAAACATTGTAGATTATAAATTAGAGCTGTTACAAGATGAACTGTTTAATTCCATTGGTAATTGTAGCCATTATGCGGACTTTTCCCCAAAAATCACTTCTTCAAACGTTCGAAATATATTTAAACTTTGACTGATGTTTGACTTATGTCGACAAAAAAAAGTTTATATATTTTAAATTTTTAATGTGAACCATTTTTTATTTTGGCTTAAGTTCATTTGTTCCTTTTATTTAATTTTATAATTCAAATTAAATTAAATTGTAACCATTTTAGGAATATTCTTTCTAAAAATTATTCCCGATATTATGAATTGTCATTTGATAGGTGAAATTATATATTCAACAAAATATGAAAATTAATACTAAGATTTACTAATTCAAATTTCATTCAATTGTAACATAAATAGGAATTTTAAGTTACATAGTAGTATACCGATAAAGAGTGCTGATGATGAAATCGTAGCGGATTTCGAAAATGCATTCCACTCGGCTAATATCGGGAATAATTTTTAGAAAGAATATTCCTAAAATGGTTACAATTTAATTTAATTTGAATTATAAAATTAAATAAAAGGAACAAATGAACTTAAGCCAAAATAAAAAATGGTTCACATTAAAAATTTAATATATAGAGAAAAGTTCGAATAAAATATAAATATATAATTTTATATATTCTAATAAGTAAAGTACAGGGTATATATGACCGACAATAATTTTTTTTTAGTTTTAATTAAAATTGTTTTCATTTTACATATTTGATAAACATATTGGCATTGAGAACATTTGTTTAGTAAGTCTTTGTCATGCTAAATTTGTTAAGACATATGTTTTAGCACGATATGTGTTAATTACTTTAATGTTATTTATTAACAAATACATAGATCTATCTGTATGTGTATATGTAATGCTGTTTATAAAATAATTCATAATTTTGCTATTTTTAAAAATAAAATTATTTAACAAAGTAATAAATTGTAGTTAAACAAATCATGCGCACGCCTTGTCTCTTATTTTGACATCCACTTAAGAGAGACAAAAAATATGTTCTGAAAATACAGTATGACCTAGTGCCTTGAATAAAGATTAAAACAAAAAAATAAAAATTAATATTTAAATTAAGAATTTAATAAGACTTATAAATAAGTAATAATAATTATTGAATACACTACATTATGTTTTAGTGCAAAAGGCTTAAATTGAAAAGCGACATATTTTTAAATGTTGTTCAATTAATGTTTTTTCACAAAAATTTGATTTAATTTGGCATATTGCCAACTATATTGTAGGACTCACGACAAAAACTTGACTATTGACAATGTCAAATATTTAAGTGTTGAGTGAGTTAATGAAAACCTACAAAAATAAGATGAAAGAAGACTTATAAAATTGAAAAGTATATTTTTTTAAACAATTTAATTAATTATCTTAACAAAACTAATTCGTGCTTAAATAAACTAATCTTTAATATCACAAATTTGATTGGGAGTAAGGTGACAGCCAAAATAAAAGGGCCCCCTGAGACATATTACCTTGGCTTTATTGGTAGTCTGGGGTACAGAGGTGCTACCAAAACTTCTGGCTAAGACATGGAGCCCGAGACGATACCCGAAATGGTAGAGGTATGCTTCGATAGTTCCCTATCACATATAAAAAAAGCAAAGGGGTTCGGACACCACTTATTCGACTTAAATTGTCATTCTAAACCAATCGATATACTTAAGTAGAACGCCTAACCCCTTGGTACATGCTTGGTGTAGGTTTTTAAATATGAAAAAAATACAAAAACTAAATTTTATACCCATTTTTAAAAAAATAGTGTTAATGAACATCATAAATTAATTAATAATATTTGTGAGGGGCAAAAATTAAAATAAAAATTTTTATTAATGAAAATCTCATAAAACTTTTTTCAGTTAATTAATTTATAGACACTTAACACAGTTTTGTTTTATCCAAGATATATTCAATGATATTCTTTTTTTTTGCACAAAAATAAATTTAAATTGTTAAAACTTGAAGTGTTCTCTGCTTGCTGCACTAAGAAAATATTTTTTTTTTTGTTTTTATGGACATATGTTAGATTTTTATCAAGTAAAAATAATCATTTATACTAAATACATAGTTTGAGTAAAAAATATTTGATAAATACTAAAAGTTCGAAATTTAAAACTCTGTACAAAGGGAACGTTACTTTAGTTTTCAAAATTTAAAATTATTTTAGAGTTTAATTTGGATGAAGCCTGGAACACATGGTCTAGAAGTATTTAAATTGTTAAAAATGTTCACAAATTGTGTGAATAATATGTTTCTGTCTGTCTGTCTGTCTATCTATCTATCTATCTATCTATCTATCAGCTTTTCTTTAATAGATATGAATAAAGAGCTTAGATATTACAAGGTTAACAAGTGCATGTATTTGTTTATATTATTTGTGAATATTTAATAATTAAAAGCAAAAAGTAATCTTTTCTTATTATCACTATAAGGCCAATAAAATGTTTTTGTAAAATTAGGGGAAAATAAAATGTAGTAAAAGTATATGGTATTTATATTTTAGTGGTCGTAAAAGACTTAAAATGTCGAAATCAGAGTCATCTTATGAAATATCTTATATTGCTAAATTTTCCGTAATCTCATCCATTGGATACTGGAGCTATTGATACAATTAATATTTGACATTAATTGAGGATTTGGAAGAACTGATAAACAAATTTTGCCATTTTCTGACTTAGGCCACTTTCAAAATTAAGGGCACATATTTAACTACTATATATAAGTATGTTTCATGTACATATTTTATTATTTTGGTTTCGAATTATTATTATTATTTTTTTTTTTTTTTGCCAACTTGCCTCAATAATGTCCGGGTGACGCTGAGTAAAATAACTATTTATTATAATTAATGAAATATTAACAATTAAAGAATATAGTTTAATATCAAATAAGCAGTAGTATAATATAAATTAAAATTTTAGTTATCGGAATTGTATTAAAATTTTTCTGTATAGAAAGTCTACTCTAGTTGAAATTCACTAAATGCCAGCCTATCTCTCAATTAAAAAAAATACGTAAAATATTTGGTAAAAAATTGCTCTAATTTACTCTAACGAAAAAAAAAAAATAAACCAAATTTGGTTTAAAATAATCATAACAACAATGCTGATTGTTATAACGTTTGCGTATGTTTTGCAGAATTGCTTGGTTTATAACAGTTTTTCATTTTTGTCTGAATCTTATATGAATGTGTACATTATGTATACGCAACTACAAAGAAAAAGAAAAACATAAAAATGAGAACAAGAAAAAAACAACTGATACAAAAGTCTAGAATTCTGTGTTCCAAAGCAAACATTTTTAATATGATTTCTTCGTGCTTTTTTAATTTATTTTTTTTTTTGCAAAAAAAAAAACAAGAAAAATATTGTTTAAATGTGCAAATTTTTGGGTCAAGCTACAATGGAAGCATAAAATGTGGTTGTTGGTAGATAAATGTTTATTAAACAAAAAATATGCAATAAAATAAAACTATAAAAATTAAAAAAAAAAACATGTAAGTATGAGGGTGCTAAAAGATTTTCTTTTGTAAACACGGTTAAACGGCATACAGAAAAAAAAAAATTATAATGAAATTGGTTTTTAAGTTGTTCACACTGCGGCAGTAATAGTCTCAAGCTTGACAAAAATATTTGTTTAATTTTTAAACTAATCAAATTTATGAACTATTGTGTCTAATTTATTTAAAAAAAGATTCTTAAAACATTATGAAAATTAATTTATAAAACGATCAGTTGAATGTCAGCTCACTTTCCACACCGTTTATAAATCAATTTTTAACGCCTCAATTACAAATACATTAAAAAACAAAACATTTGAAAAAAAAAAATACTGAGAACGTTTAACTCCTATATAAGTTTGACAAAGTACACATACATACATCTATATATACATACATATCGATGGTTTAATATATAAAGGGCGTATCGCGATTTATTTTTTATTTAACGGGAGAAGGAAACAACTGAATAAAATTTAAAATATTAAAATAAATCAAAGCGTTTTTATGTGGCTATAAATCCGATATTTGAAACCATCGCTCACAAATTTTTTTAGGGCTGCTGTATTTGTATGTGGACTACCAAAAAACGTTAAAAACGCGGTTTCGCAAAAATAAAGATATGCCCTTTTGCATATTAAGCCATCGATATATACGTGCGTCTATTAGAGCTCGTTGGCAATCTCATCTTCCAAGAACGGCTGCACTGATTTTGCTTATTTTTTATTTATTTTATTCATAACCGAATTTAGGTTTTACGATCAGAAAAATTGACCACGCATACTTATTTAATTAATTTAAAATCGGAGAAAAGCTGAAAGGATTTCCATAATTTTCTTATACTATTCGTAACTCATGTATGTTATAATGAGACCTTGCAGAGTTAAGCTGGAAAACAACATTGGACGGACGTGGCACTTTCTATATAAAAAATCAGAACAGAAATGAGACAGACAACAATCGATACGATCGGAGAAGTGGAAGTGATGTTTCGCATACGAAAAAACTAATTTTTTGACACATTTCTGTAGCTATTAAGTTTTACAACTCGATTGAGAGGGCGTCGTATCTCTCATACTTATGAAAAACATTTACTGGCTTATCTGTTGAACTTTTGTTATAGGCTTTAAATTCTGTTTAATTGCCTGCAATATAATTTTACTCTTGATTTGATTAGAACATGGGACGTGGTACTTCCATTAAAAAAAAATACATTTGGCATCGTTTCTAAAAAACATTAATTGCTATTGTTTTAAACTTATAACGGGCAGCTTTTGGTAACAACTTCCTATTTATAACAAAAAAACTGAAAAACACTTGCAAATAAATGATTACACTAAATAATTGTTTTTATAAAAACTAAGTCAGACTTGTTTTAAATTCAATGGAGAGTTTTTTGAAACAACAAAGAAAAAAAAAACCTTAAACAACTTTTACACCGTAATTTCCAATGTAAAGTTCTGTCTCAATTTCAAGTTTCTATAAGAAGGCAACTTTCCGTTTGCTAGAATGCAGCTGAAAAGAAACGTGTTAAGAATTTTTGCCATTTCTTATCTAATACAGAGACGCACGCTATTATCTTCAATATTCTTTCAAGTGTAATAAAAACTAATTGTATGGCAAATGACGTTCTTGACAGTTGTTGGAATAATCACACAATTTTCCACACGATTATTTTTCCGTGTAGACATAAATAAAAAATTTCATATCTGAAATTCAGACAGAACTGCATACTAGGCTTATAGCTACAAACACCCCTCTAATATTATTGCCAAGATCAAATGTTATTTAAACATATACACACAAACATATATACAAATATACCCTGCCAGACGCCTGGGGTCAAGTGTCTCCAATTCACTTCTTTTGCCGACTATTTTTGGTGACTTTATGGTTACCATTGGCAACAAAACGTCTACACTTTTTGTACTTTGAAATGATAAACAGAACAAATGCAAATGTTTGAAAGGGAAAATATTTTAAATGACAAACTTGTAGTTTACTTTTACATTTAAGAATAATATTTGAATTAAATGAGGTAATACATAAGTATCAAAAGAGTAAACTAGAATAACTAAAATGAATTAGAGAATACCTTGTTCCGATGTAGCCATACGGCTCCATAAGAACTACCTAGTCATAGTACAAGTAGTTCGAACATCACTAGTGGATTTGCTATGACAAGCACATGTTAAATGTCTGTAGCAAAGAACATTATCAGGGGTATAATTGTTCAGTAGTACTGGTGACAGAGTTAATAGGGAATCAGTACTCTTTCTCTATAGACATTTCCTGCAGGGTATGTACATAATTCATTATTAGGTAATTACTTAAGTATGTATGTTTACGATCTGAGACTGCAAACAGATGAAAATGATCTGTAAAATTTTGTGTCTACGAGACCCGGAAAACAAATTCTGTTTTTTTTAGTCTATTTTGGACAATGGCCGACCGGCAATCGTTTGGTGTTTGCTGTTACTTCTCCTTATAATAGCGATTTTTTGAAAAATTGTTTCTTTTATTTTATTTGTTTATTGGTGCGCTTACACAGTCACGTTCATACATACATACATATGTACATACACAAAATTAGTGCATTTTTTTTTGGCTTATTCCACAACTCATTGAATGGCATGGACGCTGCTGCTGTTGTGTTCTAGTCAAGTGAACTAAAACAATTTCAAATTGCCATAGAGGCATTAGGTGTGTTGCATTATCTGTCCAAAATGAAAATGTAAATAAGAAAGACAGCAAAACTATATAACGAACACAAAGGAACGATAACAATCCGTAAAAAGCCTTAAGGCACATAAAAGTCATTATACTCACGAAAAAGAAACCGAGTTCGTCAAAATTAAAAAAAAAAATAAAGAAAATGTATTTAATTCTTTTTTTTTTTGTAAATTATTTTTAAAAAGTTTATGTTCGTTCACACATGTAAATATGTATGTATGTGTGTTATTTGGAAATCAGTTGATATCAGCACGTTTCGTTCTTGATGTTTTTGTTTTTATTCGTATTTTGTACATTTTGGCATTAAGGAATTTGGCATAAATTTATGATGTACAAATTTGTCGAATAACTGGCAGTTTTTTAACAGAATTTTTTTTTTCAATTTGTTAATGTTAAGAATGCATGCGTATATGAAAATGTATAAATACCCTATAAGCAGCTCAGCTAACGTTAAGCTTTTTTTGTAACTAGTGGTCGTTGCTCTCTGGATTATTTTCATTGGGACTAACTGAGTATTTTAACAATGCAAAGAAATACGAAGTAGTCAATTATCCTACTATGGATGACTTTTCAACTAACTTAAAGTTAGCTTCTATAAAGTTATTTTAAAGTCATGCCATTTATATTTAACTTAAAGAAAGTGGCATTTAATTAGACTATAATTTTAATAATTGTTTAAACTGGTTTTAAACATTTTTTTTTTCAATAAAAAAGTTTTTTCTGTTCTATTTCATATTATTTGATCAATATTTCGCTACCTCTTTGTGCAGCATCATCTGGATACGAGATTTAAAACTTAAAATACGTTACTTTCATAGTCAACTACTCTATTGTTTATAGGGTGTACATGTGAATACATTCTCAAATTCTCAAATTATTCAAATCAGCTCACATCATTTAATCGAAATAGTTTATTGATACTTAAATTAAATGAAATAAGACATCATCTATACATAAATATAAAAGAATTACTTCATTAAATAAACAGATTCAGAGATTTGTAACTAAAGTTAAACAAAACCCGCCTGAAAGGCATGTTAGTTCTGAGTAACTCCTCTAACACCAATTCAAAGAGTACTAAATAGAAATTGATATATTGTTGCATGTCTGTTGTTCTGTCACGGACCAACCTAAACACAAACAGTAAGCGTTTTTAGTTTTAAAATATTTTTAAGCATTAAAGCTCAAGCTTTTTATCATCAGCATATTCTACGTAGGTTTATTAAAGGCTTATTTGACAAACAACATCTGCCTTCAATAAGCCTAAATTATTCTTTATGAATACGGCCCTTTAACTTTATTATGAAAATATTAACTAAAAAAATATAAACAAATTAATACACAAATGTAAGTTGTCATCTCTGGTAAAATAGTTGAGTAGAAAGTAAACTACTACTTATATTTCGCATTCTATGCGAACAGGTAACCTACATTTTGTGATCTGTAAAATTCAACTTTTTTAAAAGAGAGGCATAGGATGTGAAAAAGCGTAATATGCGTGATGTATGCTTTCAGTTTAAGAAGTAAGGTTAACTGAAGAAAGTGAAAAAATTATACAAAACCATCAAGTGTTTAAGTGCTTCAAAAAATATGAATTGAATATTTATCAAAAACTGACCAGGATGGTCACAGCTTTGTTGCTATTGTTGGCACTTTAGCATTAACGAACGCTAAGCGAAACATAACGCAACTCTTAACGCCAGTATTTAGGTTTGTCTGACACAGGAAAATTATTTTACCTAAATAAAGACGCTGTTTATTTCTTACTCTCCCAAAAACGATTTGCTTTGTATTATAGCATCCCTTTATGTTTTTATTGTTTTATAAAATTTTCGTATTTCGATGCCTGAATGCAATCGCAGCACAAAAGGATTCGTGTTAAAAAAATGTGGACTAATAAATAATTATAAGCCTTTTATTCGAAAATGAATTTAAGTACGAAATCAATTATTTAAACCACTGCTTTTTGATTCACTCAAGTACTGTTATTACAACATGTAACATGTTTGTTATGACATCATTTTATAATAAAAACAGAAACTGAAATCTATAATTAAAATTTTCAACAGCCACAAGTTACACATAAAATAAAAATTTAAATACATTTTTATATAAGAATTGGCATTGATAGGATTTTATTCAAGTCAAGTGTGTGGTGTGTGTTAAACAAACGAACAAATGAGTAAATAAATGACTAAGTAACTAAATATTGTAAATAACGCCAGTAGTTTAATGATGAATGACTGAATTAATACAACACTTTTTGCTACTAATAAATACAACTACTTGCTTACAAATGCTAAATACATTATTATTTTTTTTCCAATAACATCGGCTGTGGAACTCAATACTTGTTCTCATCAACATCTACAAATTTTATAAATTTGTAATTTTAATAAATTTATTAATGATTTTAATATTATTACACGTAGTTGCAATTGACTTAATGCTGCTCTTACAGCAAACAAGCAGCCAACTAATGACGTGATGCCGCTGTTGTTGGTTGCTGTGGTGATGTCGGCAATGCAAAACAAAAAAAAAAAAACACCACCCGCCTCTAGTTGGCAGTTGTGACGGCTTTTGTGGTGATGCCATGCTGCCATCATTAAGTTGTTAATTCGGTCACCCCACCTGCTGTTCGATGCTGAATTTTTCTTTTCAATTTAAATTGTTTCCAACAAGATGATATTAATCAAACAACTTGTAACTTAATTGTATGAAACAAACTGTAAAAGTCAAACAAAATGATATCGCTTGTTGTTGTTGTTATTTTAATACACCAAAACATTTACTTATTATTACTACACTTTTAAAATTACAATACAAATGTTAATTGTTTTTATTTGTTCTACTAAATATGTAGATGGAAGCAGAGTAATTAAATTGTTTAATATTTGAAATAAAGTGCAGTAGAAAAAATTAAAAATTGTATTTTATTACTCTCTTATTAAATTCATACATCATTTATTGTATCAAATAGTTTTGTAATTCACATCCTCGCATGTGGATTGTCATCACTTGAAGAGTGCTAAAATTTTAATATTCAATATTAATTAATATTAAATTAATTTAAAATTGCAATTAAATCAATAATAAGCAATAGTTTTAAGTCCATTTCAAGGTTAGAAAATAAGTTGTAAATGTTGAACATTTGAGTTTACGGCTAAACTTATTTACAGGGAAAGCCAAACGAGAATCTAGTGGGGTTAAGTTCTTATTAAAATAAATGAATTGTGTGTTTTATGCCTGCCAAAACAATTACTGGTCAAAGGAAAACATTGGGTTATTAAATATCCCTAAACACCCCCCCACTACCGGACCCACTGGATCCACGCTTATTTACCACAAACAAGTAGAAGTGTTGCAGAGCAAAAGATGTACAAACTGTAAATTAATATTTAGTTGAAGTATTAATACGTTATCAAATCTTCATACGTGTATAATGTCAAGATCTGGTTGTAATTTCATTTTTATACCCTTCACACAGTGAAAAAGGGTATATATAGGTTTGTCATTCCGTTTGTAATTTCTACAATTTTCATTTCCGACCCCATAAAGTATATATTTTCTGAAAGCTTATGAATAGGGGAGTCGATTTAGCTCTGTCAGTCTGGCCGTGTGTATGTTGAAATCAACTTTTTGAAGCCCCCCGATATCGCCTGGACCCGGGTGAAGTATTAAAATATCAGAAATATTCGGGAGTAGATCGGTATTGAAAATCAGAAATATCGGCATGGCATCGAATCCCAGCTGAGCCAAACATTTTTTTTTAAATTTTTTTTTTATATTTTTTTTCTAATATTTTATTTTTTTATTTTTTATTTTATATATTATTTATATTTTAATTATTTTTTTTTTAATTTTTTTTTTGTTTTTAAATTTTTTTTTATTTTTTTTTGTTTTATATTTATTATTTATATTAATTATTTTTTTTTCTTAAATTTTTTTTTAATTTTTTAAAAAAATTTTTTTTTAACATTCATATGTACATACTTACGTAAATTTATAATTTTACAATGGGATGTTTTTATATATGTATGTACGTATTTCATATGAGATGAATGGTGATACAAACTACTGTTATTGCATGACTACACGTTGTGAAGGGTATATAAGATTCGGCACGGCCGAATATAGTGCTCTTACTTGTTTCAACTGAACTCTGGTTTTGGCTCTAAAAATGTGACAACATTATTGTATGCAAAATTGGATTTATTGCTTCTACTAAGCCTCTCTCAACTTATCGCTTAGCCAATGTCACAATTTAATTTGTATTGTTAATTGTATGACATAAAAATGTTTGCTTTTATTATCATTTTATATATCCAACTCTAAATTAATTACTTTTTAAACATTAATTTAAGTTTTAAAAAGTGTTAATATTGTTGAAATTTTATATTTTCACATCACTTGTTTAAATAAAATGAACAAACAACAAGTATTTATAATTACATCCGTATTATTTTGTCAATATTAAAATTATTCTCAATGTTTTTTGATAAAAAGCACAGGGTGAGCAAAAAGTCACCATGGGGTTTAAGAATTAATAGCTTTTCCGTTTCTATATATTTTTAACTTTATTTAAATAACTTTTGGAGAATAAATAATGGAGAGATTTCACAACTAGACAAAGATCTAGAATAAGAGAAATTTATTATATTAAAGCAAAGAGCACGACATTTCAACATCAGAATTTCGCCATCTGAAGTAATAGTTCGCTGCTTAGTCCATAAGTTCCTTAGCTGATGGCATCCATCGGTTAACACTTAATGTTTAAAAGGACAACCAAATAATAAAGGTATTAGAAAAATAATAAAAGAAATACAAAATGAAAAAATTTTAGGTTGGGTTTTTGAAAAAGTTTTTATTATAGTTTTATGTTGAATTTTCATTGTAGTAATGAGAATTTAAAAATGAAAACTTATGACTTATGACTTAAGTGTTTCAGAAATTTTGTGCAAAGGTTTGCTCTAGGCATATCTAATCATCAGGTAGTCTTGATGCATCAGCCAATAATGTTTTTATTCAATTTTTTTTCTCTTTATTCATTTATTTCAAATGCCACAATTCATACATAAAAAATATAAACAAAAAAAATTCTCTCCGAACTCCGATTACCTGATGAATAAAAATGCCCTGGATTTACTGACGATCTGGCAAAAGCACCAAACAACTAAATAAATAATATTGAAAAATTATGTGAGCATATCCCGAACAATTTAGTAAATTGTTAAAAAATAAAAATATTTCATAATAAGAAAAAAAAAATTATGTTCACAATTTATTGACAACAAAGAGCATTTTGTTCTTTTAACATAAATGTGTATACATCATTTAAGGTAAAAATTTAAATAAAACAATTATTTCAACACTCGATAACAAGGATAAACTTTATTTTGGTCACCAGTTGCCACTAATTAACAAACACTTTAAGTTGGTATGTTACGAAAGGAACATCTGCATCATATCTACCAACTAATACATACATATTTACATACAAAATTTACCTGATATCAATAAGTAAATAAATAAATAAATAAATAAATATTGACACACAAAACTTTTTGACTTTGCAACATGTTTCATTAAAGTAAAAAAAAAAAGTAATATTGAAATCATGACTAATACTACCATTTTATTGGGTGCTTTTGTTTATTTTCCAAGAAAAAGCAACAACAATTTATTAAAGGAAAATTCTAACAATCAGATGCCTAAAAATAATGTAATAATGATGGTGACGTGAATTCATTTAGACTTGTAGGCTAAATTGTTTATAAAATATAAAGTCGAAATAATAATAATAAAAAAAATAAATCATGAAGAGGCAATAACTTGTGAGAGGGAGGTAGAGGCAGCTAGACTGGCCTACTAGTGGATTTTCAGGAAAAAAATATTTGCAAATGATGAAAATGAAAACGTGTTGAATACATTTCCGTAGTACATCTTACAAATAAATCATAATGTTTTACTGAAACATATTTATGTACAATATGCAAGTGTGTGTGTGTGTAGTAATAGTGTAATATTGTATTAATAGATTAAATTTATATTTTTGTTTGTTAAATCCTTAATACATACACATTTTTACATACATACATACATATGTATGTATGTATAAATATAAATTTAAATATGTGAATATATTTTATCATAAGAAATTAAATGTGTGTATGTGTATATATGTATTCTTACGTATGTTATTGTATTTGTATTTTTTTTGGAACCATGTGTGATATTTTGTAGTTAAAAATTTAATTGCAAATCATAACAAATGTTTTTAATTTTCAGTTTTTTACGCTTTATAAATTTCATGAGTTTGAACGAATAGCAATAATTTTCATAACAGTTTTAATATTTTTTTGAAATATTTTTATAAATCAAATAGATTTATGATTAAATATATAATTTTAATTTTCTTGTGGTTGTAAATAATTTTTTGATTTAAAAAGAAAATAATTAAAATAATATTTAATAGAGAAAGATATTGAAATCATTTTAAATGTTTTATTCATTTAAAGAAGTTATTAAAAAAAAAAACAAATAATCATGTAATTTGATATAATTAATTTTCGCACCATTAAATATAAGAGAAATTATTAGCCACTTTCAGTTTCAGTATATTGGTTACTCAATTAAATATCAAGTTTTTTAATTGAGCACCTGCTACATAATAGAAGTTAATTGGAGTTTTTTTTTTCAGTAAAATCACAAGCCAACCAAATGTACATACAAAGTAATACCTTTGAAGAAAGACAAAAAGATCTTAAGTGGAAAACTGCAGTTTTGGGTTAAACCAAGCGAAATAAAAATTTTTTTCAGAATAATTGTTTAAAGAATATTATGATTATGTTTGGAGGCAGTTGTGCTTGAATTAAGTTATTGATACTAAGCGAAAGAGAGATAAAATTGAGTTCAAGCTAATAAAAAACTCGAACTGAAATTTTTCGACTTAAGATCTTTTTGCGTAATGTTAAAAAAGAATTGAAAATGTTTTTAAGACAATATTTATTAATTTATTCTTTTTCACGTACAGTTTTAATTTTTTTTTAAATTAAATTTAGTTGTGGTAAATGAAAGAATACACTGAAAGATTAATTTTTCGCACACCAGCTAATTGAAATGCATTTTCGAAACTAGGTACGGTTTCATCACACTATTTAATAAAAAAATTAAAAAAACTAACTTTCATTCAAATCAATCTTTTGTAATTTTAAGTTCACAAGTGACGTTTTAAGTACCATGCAAACACAAAATATCAGCAAATAAAAAAATAAGTATGCAGATGCACTACATTTGTTCAAGCTTCTAAATAGGGAAATCAATTGAGCGGTATTGAAATCTATTTATTTTTATTGATATTTTCAAGTGAAATCGGTTAATATTATGATGTAATATAAGCATAGAAAAATGCCTGATTATGGTTTTTCCCATTATTTTTACATAAAAACTAGAATTTGTCAGCTCCCGAATAGTTCGCCAACATAAATACATATGATATCTTTTATTAACTCGACATGAATCTACTTGTATTCATATTAAGTTTTCGAAAAATCAGTCACTAATCTAGTTCAATTTAGTTTGAATTTTTTTTTTATAATAGATTATATTCCTAAATTCAAGTCTTAGTCTAAAAAACTATTCCAGTTAATTGCTTCAAAAATACCTGCAATGTAAAATTTGCAAACTAAAAGTCACTTTTTCATTTCGTGACGTCAGTAGTTTAGTTTTGAAGTTATGGAAAAATTTCGAAGCTATGATGGCGTCCGAAACAAAATGGCATATACTTAGATAGGTCAAACATGGTAATTACAAATTTATCAATGTGAGTATTGTGTAAAAAGGCTGGACAAGTAGATTACATTTAACAAACGTAAAAATTTAAAATACAAGATGGCGTCCGAAACATTCAATTTTTTTTTTTTTGAAAAAAGTTTTTTTTTCTGAAAATAGTTTTTAAACCAAAATGTATATGGCAACACGGTCTGCACATGACAACTGCGCAAGTATGTTAGGGTTCATTAGACTATTAGCTTTTAAAAAAATGCTTGACTAATTAATTGAAATTCTTTCGATTCCGGAATAAAATTTAAAATTATTTTTTTAATTGTTGCTGTTTCATTCTCTCGTCATTCATCTTCATTTCATTTCCACTTAATGAAAAAAAAGAAAAAAACATGTATGTAATTCGTTATTTTTGCAAGTAATTACAAAACATTTTTTTTTGTATCTTGCCTTTATGATTATAACTTCTTTCATTTAATATAACATTTCATATTTATTGAAATATGAAATGTATACATATATACATATGTATACAAATGTGTGAATGTTTGTATGTATTCACATATGGATATGCAAATATTTATAAATTTTTTAAATGTCAAAAATTGCATTTTCATTATTTATGTTTGAAATCATAATAAAAACAACAGACTGAAAATTTGCATTAATTTTAAAAAAGAAGTAAACGGCAGAAAAAAGAAGACTTAGACGTTTGTATTGTATTTATTTGGGGTTTTTATATTGGAGCAGTCTTTGGCAGCTAAATTGTTTCAAAGAAATCTGTCAAATCTAATGTTCCTTATCAAATCACTGGTGCTGCTATATCAAACTGAACATAATTTAACAGCATGACTATTGGTTGTACTTTGTATGCGGGATGCAATGCCTCCTGCTCCGATTCTGTCCATTATTATCACAAATCAAAAAAATAGTTTTAAAGTGGCTCGTCGAAGAGTTGAAGCAAATACCTGGTTTCCAGGTTTTATTCAAATCCGTTTATTAGACATCGTTAATAAAGACAAGTAACAGTGCTATATTCGGCCGTGCCGAATCTTATATACCCTTCACAACGTGTAGTCATGCAATAACAATTGTTTGTATCACCATTCATCCCATATAAAATACGTACATACGTACACGTTAGAATAAATGTGGCATCGAATCCCAGCTGAGCCAAAAAAATTTTATTTTATTTTATTTAATATATTATTTATATTTTATTATTTTTTTTTATATTTTTTTTTAATTTTTTCAAAAAATTTTTTTAGAAAAATTTTTAAAAAATTTTTTTAAATTTTTTTTAAAATTTTTTTAAAATTTTTTTTTTGTAGTTTTTATTATTATTTTTTTCTTATTTTTAATATTTTTTTTTTTTGTAATTTTTTTTGTTTGGTATGTTTTTTACATGTATCTATGTATGTATGTTGTTGTTGTAATTGTGAAAAAAAAACGAGGTGGTCGTGGTTTTTTGCTCATATCTCAGAAAGTTATGGGGCGATTGTGCTGAATTTCAATAGCGATTCATTCCTGGATATTTCCAAGAGATTGATACCATATACAGATCTGAGGAACATATAGTTGCTTCTAAAAGTTGATTTCAACCAACACACGGACAGACGGGCAGACGGATAGACGGACAGACGGAAAGACGGACAGACGGTCAGGGATTAATCGACTCCTCTATTCATAAGCTTTCAGAAAATATATACTTTATGGGGTCGGAAATGAAAATTGTAGAAATTACAAACGGAATGACAAAGCTATATATACCCTTGTACACCACAGGTGAAGGGTATAAAAATAACTTTATATAGGCCAACAGCTACGAACACGACTCACGGTATAATAATGGTATGTATACAGTGTTGCCACGACCAAAAAAAATTACAACCAAAATTACTTCAAAAACTATCCAAATAAAAAAAAAGTAACCAATATTAAAATATATTTGATTTATTTTAAATCTGTTTTACATTTTAATATAAAAAATATTTGTACCTTACGAATGAATTATGAACTAAAAATAAATCAAAAATTCAAGTCTTACGTATCAAGTAACATAAAAAAACTTAAGGTAATTTTATTACATATAACGATAAATAAATAAATAAAATTTTTATTTATTTTAAATTTTAATACAATATAAAAATATTTGTACTTGTATTTGTTTTTTAAAACAGTCATGTATTTTTTCGTACTCCAGAGTTGATCATTTGCTAAAAGAAATAGGGTTTCAAGTGCTAACAATGTTGTCTAAACATTGTCACTTAAATGAGAACATTGCAATGTTAAACGTACATATAAGAACATGATTTATAAATAAAACATATTAAATACTACTGAATTTTGGGCTTTAAAAAAGTAACCAAAAAGGAAAAAAAATACACATCTACACATTGGCAAAAAAAAAACTAATTTTGGTTATAAATAACCAAAAACGGCAACGCTTTATGTATATGTAGGTTTTTACTGAAATTGGTGCAGTAGTTTTTTAGTTAATCACTCACACACTGTCCTTTCGTCTGTATTTCTGTTTAGAACTCGCTTAGCGCAAAAACGACTTGATAGATTTCAAAGATCTATAGCTCAACAAAAAACAACTTTTATTTCATTAAAAAGTAATCTTACAATGAAAATTCACTTAAACTTTACTAGTAAATAAGTGCATATTAAAAAAATGCTGTTTTTAATAAAAATTATTTTTAACTCGAATTCATGCCTTACATTACATGTGTATTAAAAAGTACGGTTGCAGATATTAAATCAATATGGTATGTGAGCTCTTTTATAGATTTTGTTAATATTTAGGATTTTTTTATAATTTAATGAATTTTGTTGGACACACATAAACGAAATATCATATATTTCATATAAAAGCCCAACTACACATTTCCCTAATTTACTTTATCAACGACAAACGCATGCAAAAAGGTATATTTATCTGTATGTATGAAAAACAACATGTTTAAATCATTATACACAATGTTGAGAAACACCAGAACTGTTAGCAGCATAAGTTTTATTAAAATTTAGTAAAAAAGAGACAACAGCGAATGTGATAACAAGTTAAAACGAAATAGAGTAAAAGCTAGTGTGATAAAGCTTTTAAATAGTGCACCTCAGGCATGGAAAAACCAGAATTTAAAATGATACTAGAAAAATATCAGATCAGCTATATTTGTAAGAGAAAAAAGTTTTTAATTGGAGAAAATTAATTAATTGTTTTATTATCTTTAGAGATAAAACATTCTTGAATTTAATTTATTTTATTCTAAACTTAAAAATGTACAAGTCACAAAAGTGTCGCGGTATCATTCAATGTTAAAAGCACACATATAGAATAGTAAGTAATTTTCCATCCCTGATATCTTAAATAATATTGCAATATTTGAGAAAAAAAAACACATGAACGTTCATCTCTGTTTACAAAACAAATCTATTGAGACACAAATTTGCCGGTGTTTTTGATACCAGCGTGCGTACGGTCAGTTGTACTCACTTTTATACTCATTCAATAAGATGACAACAGTATATACATACACGGCGAAAAAAATAAAATTCTAAATTGCCTTAAGCTGGCCTTGGTAAACAAATTTATTTTACTCAATAAAAAAATTTTAAAATAATTTAGTTTCTGTTTCACAAATTTGTAAATTGTGCAAAAACTAAAAAAGTTATAAAAAATTGTTACCAAAAAAACACGTTTAATAATGCTGCAAACACTGACGATGAATGTCTTTTTGGTGGGCGTATTTTAAGGAAACTTTTGCTTTAGACTCAATTCGAGCAAGTTATAAAGATTAACTTAAGTCTATTAAGAAGAGTTCTTCAAAATCTCATACTTATCGAATAATTTTTTAAGTTTTTGTATTTTGTTTCGTAACAAAACCGTATTACATAATTTTTAATTTTGTTTTTTTTTCTTAAATTTTGTTTTTTGTGTCTGTTTTTAGCCATTTTAACACCACAAAGTCCTCGATACAAGCATGGATCGAAGGGGAAAATTTATTTACAGCAGCCCTCCCCACCAAACAAAACTTTTAATTTTGACAAGGAATATTTTTGGCAGCTATAAAACAAACAATTCATATATTTTAATAAAACAATAACTTTCCATCATGTTTAGAAACGTTTATTAGTAGTTGCAAATTTTAATTTCACATGTTTGTTGCAACTATTTATGTACTATGACAATTGTTCGTATTATGTTGCGTTATCTTTTAACATTTTCAATCAGTAGCATTTTGATGTGGATACCAATGGCGCTTTAAACGTCACTTTATTGATTTATGATGATTTCGAATTTGTATTTTCAATAACAATTTATATTGCATGGCAAAAAATAACAACAACAAATGATATATGTATTTAATAAATCTATAACCAGGAAGTTAATTTATTAATTGATAAAATGGCGACAATATCTATGTGAAATGAGTGTTAGAAATTATTAGAAATTAAAACTTGGCAAAAAGCATGTACATATTTAAAAAATTATTCATTGACATTTCTTTCAAAATATTTAAAAAAAAAAAAAATTAAAACTGACACACACTTATTGAAAGTTATTAGTAAAAAACAAACAAACAAAAAATGGGAATAATACCTGCTCAAGTTGCTGCCATTGCCTTTATGGTGGGATACACTGTTTTTGGACTATACTGTGTATATTTGGTTTACAATCGTATAAATTGCAATAGTACGTATTACTACATAGAGCACTTTCAACCAAAACCTGCAGGGCGGTCTTTGAACTTACAAGATGAAAATAATACTCTGGTTGGTGCACCACAAGCCCTTTTTGGGGATCGCTACTGCGCGGGTAGTCTACATGGTTTTTTCAGTAATTTGGCCCTATTTGTTACAGGTTATGGTAAGTTTCCTTTTGTTTAAAATATGCACAGCATATGGAGTGAGAGAAACGAACAAAAAACTATTCATTGAATTTTCATTTACAGCTCTGGTTATTTATCGCGTTTTGAATGGTTTTCACACACATTTTGTTAAAGTTATACACACTTCCCTGCATGGACTTGCACTGTTCTTGTTTGCCGTTGGTTACTATTTTTATTATATCAGAGAGTATGATGTGGAATATGATCGTTATCATTTCCATGCCAAAACCTCATTGTTCGTCTGTTGCATGTATTTGTTGCAAGTAAGAAAATATTTTGTTAAAATTAACTTAAAATTTCAGAAGAAATATGATTTTGACATATCATTGATAAAATTATAAAATATAAATAAATAATGTGCATAATTATTAATTCCGTTTCGTGATTGCAGAAAGCATTTTCTGTGCTAAAGAAAAATCTGAAATTATTCATTCTACTGTGGAAACATTCCGTTGTTACGATTATGAGTGTTTTGACTTTTAAAAAATGATAACATTTCTTCCAAATGTTTTTTTTTTTCAACGGCTGACACAACATTAACAACATTAACATTAAAAACAGGGATTGATAATTGCAATTCGCATATCGATCGAATGAATAAAAATTCATTAAGCCATCTGTATATCTGGCAAGATTTTTTAAAATAAATTTACATCTGTATTTAAAACAATATTTTACTACACAATTTTCTATTAATCATATCAAATGTAAGCAATTGTAAATTTTGTATCGATATTTCATTTATAGATTTCTTTTTTGTTATCCTTTTTTTAGATCGCTTTGGCTCTCGCTGTTTTTATAGCGCAACGAAACATTCAAACACGCCTAATGTTTGCTCCATTTCATGATATTTTTGGCATTTGGTTATTTGTTGCATTGGTCGGTTGTTGCTTGTCGGGCAAACATTATGCATATTTTGACTATGCGCGTAGTACCCACTGGATTTATTATTGCCTGACATTTGTGTCGTACTCTATTGCCTTGATAGTACTTTTAAATCCATATTTTGAATGGGATTTGGTAAGAAAGGAGTTTGTTTTAAGTTGTGTTACTTGCTAATATTTTCTTTTTTATTTAATTTATTTTAAACAGGTGGGCTCAATGTAGAGGATTTAGATAGAATTTGAGGGAAAAATTCCCATTCTTAAATAATTTATTGTTTAATTTTATTTAAATTACTTTAATTATATGCATTTAATTTTTTTAATTGTACTATTATCGCTACTTCCTTTCCCGGTCTTTGACATATTTTTTATGTTCGTGTCCCAGAAAAAGAAAGTAGAAACACCGCTAAAACTTGCTAACCCACAATATTTAAAACTATAAAAAATCCTCTACTGTAAGAGTATTGGAAACTTTTTATTGGATATACACTCTTCGGGAGAGTAGACGAAATTTTAGAAACATATTTGTATGTGTTATAAATGAAAATCCTTTTTTTTTGCTTTTTCAAGTAACACAAATCTTACCACAATGCTTACTTAAGGAGCTAATACACGGCATGTTTTTTACATCTGACTTGTCAAATTCTCCACTGCTAATATAAACATGTCGTGTGTTACCTTTAAAACATTACTTCTGTAAAAAAAACATGTATTGAGACATCTGACAAAATTTTAGTTAGAGTGTGCAGAAATCTCTGCTGCTGTAAAGCAGTCAGCGTGAAAGTACAATTTTGACAGACATGTAGATCTACATATGTCTCACAATTTTTAAAGTCAGATGTAAAAAACATGCCGTGTATGATAGCCTTTAGTAGGCTGGATGTGTGTCTAGTCCGCTGTATAAGAAAAATTATATTTCTAATTTTATATTTATAACAAAAAATTTTGTTATTGTCTTGAATTTGTAATTTCGTGTTTTTTTAAGAACAATATGATGAGCCTAGTTAAGGTTTGAATTCGATAATTCAACGATATTTTACGATAACAAAATGAAATTCTATCGTTTTCGCATTTCAGGTCACCACACCTATCAGAGGTGTGATGACAAAATACCAATTTATAAGTGGTTACAAATAATTGATTGAAAACAATATATTTTTAACTACTTTCGAAATGATAAAAATTAGGTTTAAATATTAATACTGATATTAATAGCTGATATTAAAACTAATTGTGTTTCGGCATCAAATTTTATCGACACTATAAAATAGCTTACGTCCTTCAATTCTGTGCTTTCGTATACATATACTTTATAATTCTGTGATCATACATAAATATGTATGTATGTATGTACAAATATACTAAGTATGTATGTACGTATGTATATAAAGAACACCAGTTAATAAAAATATTGAAATTATTTTCTTGAAAGCATGTTTGTGAGTGTGTGACAAAACAAATTATTTAGTATCTCGATTGAAAATATCTTATTTTAAGTCATAAATTTATTTGGACACTCCCCAGCAATGTGCATATAATCTTTAAGATTTATTTCGAAAACAATTAAAAAGCATTTAATAATAATAAAAAAAATACATTTATATGCAGCAATTCATAACGAAATGACATCAACTAAGAAAGGCAATAAAAATATTTCTTACGAAATTATGTATTTTTATATACGAATTCTGTCTCAGTGAGTGTTACCTCGCAAATAAAAAAAAAATACTATTTTAGGCAGTGCACTAAGGCTCATAGTGTCAAAATTTCATCCAAAAATTCCTCTCCGGATCAACAAATTTTGTATAAGCGTAGAAAATTGATATTTATTTTGAACGGAACCAAATACATACATGTGCTACCTTTTATCGCGATATACGCTAGTTACTAATATTTGTATACAGGTCATATTGAATCTTTCCGTGGCTTAGTCTACGTTGTTAGTCGACGTCCACATTATGAAACATTAGTTGCAAAACTTTTAAGTTTGATAAAGGATAAAGAAGGAAAAACGAATGAGAAATGGTACAATGTTTCATTTACATGCAAATCTATTTTGTTTTTTTTACGCACAAAATACAAGTTTCTTAAGCCGAGTCTAACTGTGTAAAGACGAATACAATTTCAAAGGAAATTCGAAAAAGTTTTGTAACAAATATTCTATCGTATGGACAAAACGGCATAAATATGTACGTTGTTATTTATTTGTGTGACAAATCTGTTTTGCAGTTTTTGCGTTATTGAATAACGAAAGAGGAAGCTACTCAATCTGGTAGCGAAATATTGGATTATTTTATTATCGTGTAATATTTACGATAATGCAAAATTAATGTGAATTTGTCGTATTTCGCTGACAATAAAAAAAATAATAAAAAAATTACAATTTGTTAAATGTTGCTACCAAGTTTTGCACATAGAACTTAAAAATACATTTACATATATTCGAAAGTAATAAAAACATTGCCGTTTTAAATTAACATGTTTCTAATATATCAAGTAACATGTTCCGTAAAAATACAACCGATGATAAGCATGCCAGCAACATTTCTGTTTAGCAACATTTTTCTTACTCTGTTAACAACATCGTTGTTGTACAATGTTTACTTGTAGATATTTATTAAAAACAAAAAACTTTAAGCGTGTGTGTTTGCGTATCTGTGTGGATGTTGTTGAAAGTTTTTTTTTTGCTAATATTCATGCTTGTATCAAGTACGTGTGAGTTTTTGGTAGTGAGTGCGAGAAGATTGAATGAAACGTATTTTCTTCTTATTTTCGTTTTGTCTAAAAGGTTTTGCGGCATTTGCGATGATGGCAAACAATTTTTCGTATTTTTAGTCAGTTGCGATTTAACATTCGATTTGGTAAAACGTGTTTGTTGTTGTAGCGCGAAAAATTTTGCTCTTGGATATTATTTTTTAAATAAATAATTAAAAGAATTTTTTGTCTCAAAACAAAACACACCCGGTGAATTATTTAAAACTTTTTTTAAGTGTCAACTCTTTTTTTCTAAAAACATACTGTTGAAAAAAAAAACAATAGTTAGTTACCGATTTAAAATATTAAAAACAATAATTTAAAATAAAAAGCAAGAAGAAAAACTTTAATTATTTGCAAAAAAAAAAAAGAAAAAAAAACAAAATAACAAAATTCAGTGCATTGTGACAAACGAAAAATATTTTAAGGAATTATTTGCCATTAGGTTTTGGTTAAACAAAACAAAGTGCTTAAACAGGTCCAGGTGTCCCTTTTGTTGAAGAAAACAAAAATTGTAAAATTGTGTTTTAAATTGAAAGGTGAGTGTTAAAAATTATAAAAATTTAAAATAATAAAAAAAAAATCTAAAATCAATCTTTAAAATTACAATATTTTATCTTAAAATTTTTAGTTTTTTAACTAACAACAACATTAACACTTAAGTGTCAAAGCGGGTGGTTAAAATTGATGTAATTCGGATAATTGAAAAAAAAACGATTTTCTAAAAGTGCCAAATGCAATTGTATGAGAAATTGAGAAACTGAATTTTAAGAAAAAATATATTTTTTAATACTAATCAACTGAAATTTTATTTTTAAAATAAAAAAAGTATTTATTCAAGTAGTTTTTAGTAGAAATTAAAAAAAATTAAGCCCCATAGTGACTTTTGTTTTCACACTGTATATATTTGTTAATTATTTTTTTTTTTAATTCCAAACTTGGTTGAAGAGTATAAAATCTTTTTTTTTAATTTTTGACCTTTATATTAATAAGTGAAGTACAAGTGTTACTCTATTTTTTTAGTTTTGGATTATTTTAAATAATCTTTAACTCAACCGATAGGAAAATCTGAAAATATTGTAAACTTAAGCATAAAAACAATTTTTAAACCTTGTTCATAAAAGCAATGTTTCATAAATTATTTTTTAAATTACTGTCAAAGGTTTTCGTATGAGAAAGAGATACATTTGAAACAAATCTCAATTTATTTGCAGTATGTCTATAAATTTGTATGTATTTTTTGTGTTTAAAGTAATAACTTTTACTGCTTATAGCATCCACTTTCTTATCCTTGTGCGCTCGCTCTTTTTAATTTTTTTAATTTCTTTGTGCTAAACTTATTATTTCAATTTAATTTTTTAAATTAAATTCTGAAATTGTTTTATTACATTGGATTAATAAAACATTCCTATGAAATCAACAATGGATTGATGAATCATAATTCTTTCAGTGTATAAATAGCGCTTCACGTAAACATTCAGTTGCATGCAGTGGAATTATAACAACTTGTCACTACATTTCTATTTATGTAAAAGTTAATAATTAATAAATTTTAAATAAAACAAGTAAGAGCGCTATATTCGGCCGTGCCGAATCTTTTATACCCTTCACAACGTGTAGTCATGCAATAACAGTAGTTTGTATCACCATTCATCCCATATGAAATACGTACATACATATAAAAACATCCCATTGTAAAATTATAAATTCACGTTTGTATGTTAAAAAAAAACAAAAACAAAAAAAAATGTTAAAAAAAATTAAAAAAAAAATAATTAAAATATATATCTTCTTATATATAAAAGTGAAACTCTGTGTGTGTGTGTGTGTTAGCTATAGACTCCGAAACTGTAAAACCGATCGGGCTCAAACTTTGGTAAGTTGTTGTACACATACCAGGGAGTGTTTATGGGTGAAAAAAAGTGGGCGGAGCCACGCCCATAAAAAATTAGTTATCAGTTTTAGCTACTTGCACTTGACCGATTTTTCTGAAACTTTGCACACATATCGAGCTGTCATGACTAAATAATTTCGTGATAAGAAAAGTGGGCGGGGCCACGCCCCTAAAAAAGTTTTAATTTTTAGGTACTTGCACTGGATCGATTTTTCTGAAACCTTGCACACATATTGAGCTGTCATGGCTTTATAATTTCGTGATTGAAAAAGTGGGCGGGGCCACGCCCATAAAAAATTAGTTATCAGTTTAAGCTACTTGCACTGGACCGAATTTTCTGAAACCTTGCAAACATACTGAGCTATCATGACTTTACACTTTCCTCATTAGAAAAGTGGGCAGCGCCACGCCCATTAAAAAAAGGTATCATTTTGAGGTACTTGCACTGGACCGATTTTTCTGAAACTTTGTACACATATTGAGTTGTCATGACTATACAGTTTCGTATTTAGAAAAGTGGGCAGTGCCACGCCCATAAAAAAAGGTATCATTTTGAGGTACTCACACTGGACCGATTTTTCTGAAACTTTGCACACTTCAAAAAGTTGATTTCAACATACACACGGACAGACGGTCAGACGGACAGAGCTTAATCGACTCCCCTATTCATAAGCTTTTAGAAAATATATACTTTATGGGGTCGGAAATGAAAATTGTAGAAATTTCACACGGAATGACAAACCTATATATCTGTGGTCGCAAGGAAAAACAAGGTAACTCCATTTTTCCAAAAAGTTGAAAAAACACCAAAAATTTTATGGATTTTGGATTTACCATCACTCTGTCAGATCAAAATTTTGAAAAAGTATCACATTTAAGAGTAATCTACAAAATAAAAATCGCTTGAATACCAGTTTTTAGGAAAAAAAAAGGTAACTCCATGTGTTTTAAGGAAAAATCAGGTAACTCCATTATATCTTAAGGAAAAACACTAGGAGATTGATCGTTGATGTAAACAATAATTGAAACTAGAATTGTATCATTAACATACAACAAAATTAACTGAATTCCTTTATTTTTAACAGCAAACTAAAAACTAAAAAATGGAAAATTTTCGATTTTAAGATCAATACGAAATTCATTACTTTTTTTGATAACAATTTAAAATTACAAGTTTAGTCTCTTTTGCTGCAACCTTGACGATCTTCTCCATAAGACGATGCATAAGACGATGAAAACATGCCTTAACTCCATAAAATATAAGAATAAATTCAAACAATGAAATTTTTAGGAAAAACCAGGTAACTCCATTTTTAGGTAAAAATCAGGTAACTGACCTTGATTTTCGCTTCTGACGGATAAAAAGTTTTTTACTGCAACCCAAAATGTTCAACAGGATGTAAAATTATGTTTTTTTTAATGCGCAGACATTAGAATATGAATTAAAAAAAAAAAAAAACTAGTAAAATATGTCGAAAACTTTAAATGCGTTTTTCTCGTGTTTTAAAAAAATGGAGTTACCTTGTTTTTCCTTGCGACCACAGATATACCCTTGTGCACCACAGGTGAAGGGTATAAAAAAAGGAACTTTGGCAATTTATTATTTTATAAAAAAAAATATTTAAGTGATTTTTTTGTAAATTTATAATGTTATGCATAGGATTCAGAATACCCAGTATTACTTGGCTTACTTTTGTAAAATATTTACTACAAGCCTATTTATTTAGTTCCGTCAAGCTGTTTTTGCGTGATTGAGTAATAAACATCCAAACCTTTCATTTGTTATATTATTTGGATTAACATCAACTATAAAGGATTATGGCATTTCGGAGAGAATTTAAACAAATAAATTTATATAAAATTTTAGAATAGGAAATTGTGAGAGTAAATGTATGAAATTTAGATATAAGGAAAGAAGCAGCTGATGATCAGCTGATCAACTGAAACTAAATACCAAATTAAATGTACCCTGATTCAAATCAAATCTATTATATATAGAACTTTTAGTTTCATACAACTTTTATTTCATCTACAACAAATATTAATTGGTTAATAAATAGTACTAAAAGTTTTTAGCAATAAAATAAAAAAAATTATAACTATAACTGTTGATTAACTTTAAAATATTTTTTCTATTTATTAAAAATTTTTGATAAAACTTGTGAGAGTTTATGTGTTTGTTAATATTAGTGTTATTTTATTTTTAATTAATTTAACATTTTTATGGATCTTTTCGTACAGAAATATTTTGGTTTTTTTTGGCAACAAGTTTTCTATAATTATATTTAACAATTATATTTTAAACGACCTTGGAAAAAATTTGGACTAAATTCTTTAAATATTTTTGTTGGTTCTTAAGGTGATTTTACTCTTGTGTTTTAAACAAGAAGAAAATGTCAGACCACATATTTGATCAGTCTTGATTTGCCAGCTGATTAGTTTTTACTTATTTTAAAATTCAGCTGTTAATGTTCATACATTAAAACCAATTGCCTTGGTCTAAAAAAAAAAATTGTATGCGACAAAATATGGGTGAAGCAGCCTCCATTAGGATTGCTATTTATCTATTATATCGATAAAATTAAAAAATTGTTTTAAAGAATAAAGGACGTAGAAGTAGAAAGATTTAGGTATAGAATGACAGAAATAAAGATTACGTCAAGCGCATTATTACCCCATTAAATGACGGCTCGATTTCAATACCTTTTATTCATTTTAAAATTTTCGGAAATTATGACATTTTGACAGTACGACACTTAGGGCTTCTTGTGAATTCAGCAATTATAACTTTCAAATGTAATTTTATACATTTAAATTTATTGTTTGTTTAATGTTTAAATAAATGTAAGTTTTATTCAATTATAATTATTTAAGTTTTCTTTTCAACGCTACCAACAACATCAGGCAACTTACCTTAACCCTCTAACAGGCAAGACTGTAAAAATGACCGGACAAGGCCAATAATTTTTTTTTTCAGGTACATATAGTCAAGAGGACCGTAAATATAAATTTTCAGACAAAAAAACATTCTGGACCTACGCTAGGTAAAAAATAGGGAAGACCGTCTACAGACGGTCTTACCGATTTGCATGTAATAAAATATGCGAGGTAAATTTTATCTAAAAGTAAAGTTTTATTAAGAGAAAGGAGCAAAAATCTTTAAAATATTTTTTTTTATGGTAGTAGTCCCAGAAACAATCTATCTGACCACGTAAATGCAGGTCGCATTTCGAACAAATGATTTGGGTGTCAATTTTTTTTAATCTTTACACTTTTTTTTGCTTTTTCTATCCACCCAAATAGGAAAGTGATCGACACAATCAAATTGAACATTAAAAACAGGATGGACAGGTTTTTTTCCCAATACTTGACTTTTCAGGCTGTGTTGATAAGGGCTCATCAAGATTTTGACCAAGGGATGGCCGTCTTACAGTCCACTTATTTTTTAAAGAAACGAGTCCAGCAGCTATTTCTCCACGGAAATCAGGATGCTTTAAAAGTAGTTGTTCATCAGATACATTATTGGAATCATGCTGCTTGGAATGCAAACGTTTATATAAAATAAATGCATTTGTAGAGGCCATGTCCACAAAATGGTAGAACAATCTTTGCATACTGTTCCGAGTCCAAGCTCGAATGTGATATCGACCCATCAGTTCATCCATAAGATCTACTCGATCCATGTGAGCATTGAATTCTCGGAAAATCAGAGGGCAGTCGATAATGTTTTATTTCAGTGGAATTTGTGCTGAAATTTGTGTTTATATTTTTCTCCAGCGCACAGCGATTCCAGTAAATTCAGCTGTTGGCAACGGAGATCGAGCTCGTTTACTTTTGAAGCATCTTTTTGTGGTTGCAGTTGATTGGACGGTTCTAGCGTCGCAACGGTTTTGACATCTGCTACATCTTCAACAGAAGTCTAAAGAGGCGATGGTATGTCAATTGTGCTGATATTCAGTAAAGAATTTATTGCTTCTACACATACATCCGTAGTCTCAGCTCTACCCATGTTGTGAACATATTCTTTTGCGACCTGTTCCGTATCCTTTGGCAAAGTGTCGCTTTCGATATTGTCAAAAACACAAGTAGGATCAGCAATAATGTCATCGGTATTAAAACATGTATCTACGCTCTCTATAGAACTCTTCACACAATCGATAAGCTCGAGCAATTCTTCATCAGACATTTTCTCTAAATTTATCTTTTTCTTATAAGGACGACTAGTAGGATCCAACTTTAATACAGTGGTAAAATGAAAGGAAAGAAGTAATAGAACAACATAAAAACAATCGTGTTTTCATGAACAAAAGATACAAGCAATAATGAAAAAAGGGGAACATTTTTGCACACACAAACCGGCAAGACCGTCTTAAGACTGCCTTCACTATTTCAGCTTGAAAGTACAATTATTTTTATTTTTTTACTTCCAGTATATAATAAAACCAAAGTATAATATGTTACCTACTTACCGTAAAATTTTGAAGTCGATCACTTTATTCTAAATGTGGTTTTTTAATTGGAGCAAAAAAATTAATTTACGAAATAATTTTCGATGCTATTTTGCTTACTTTTTGCACTTGATTGATCACAGCTAAAAAACGACTAATCAGAATGTGTTGTGCAGAACAACAAATGTAAAACAATGTTTTCTAAATACATTATTTACTATTTTGAAGCTAAAAAATGTAAAATACAGCACTACAGCCCAAAAAGCGAAGACCGTCTTAAGACGGTCTTACCAGTTAGAGGGTTAAATTAACTGTAAAGTTTTTAGCTGAGGTGTTGACTTAAAATACAATAAAAAAAAATTCCTTGAATTTGAATCATATGCTCTTGAAAATGAAACTGACATTTACATTTCAATGGAAAACAAAAGCAACAACAGCAGCACTGTGAACAACAAACTAAAACAAATAAAAATCATGTGAGGTAGAGATCCAACAGCAGCAGCAGCAGTTGTTGTCAGTCATTGAGATGTGGAACGAAAAATATACACTCACTGACATTAACAGTACATACATACATACATACATACATACATATGTATGTATGTACATAGATTTGTTTATCTTATCAATAGCAGTTAAAAATAGGCAAAGAAAATTTGGAGCAGTTTGAATAGGGGGCAGTTTATTTGAGATTTGCTTTTAAAGCTTTAAACAACTTTATTTATGAAATTTATATTTATATCATATTTTAAAGTTTACACATGTCGTCATCGAGCAACGATTTAAATTATAATTTATGTAAAGCCATGTAACAGACGTGTAAGTAATATATAACTTTGACCCTAAGTTTCCCTTTTAAAGGAAAATATACTCATGTGATCATTTTATTTCTACTGAAAAGCATATGACCGTTTCAAAAGGTTTCAAAGGTAGGTAAGTTAGGGAATTCGAACGAGATTGATTTTAAAGAACTATTTAATTTTTTATTTAAAAATTTTCGTAATTTAAAAATTTGTATTTAATAGTCTGAAATATGTAATTATCAGGGAACGAAAGTTCATGCTCTAAAAGGTGTGCTTAAAGCGCCTATAATAAGTGTGTGTCTGTAACATGCATATGCAAAATGTTGTCATTTTGATGCAAATCCTTTGATTCGCAAATTTATTTTGTTCATCTTTCCCTTTAGACTTAAAGAGAAAAATATGCATTTGCAATAACTTTCTGTTGCTGGTAACCATTTATAAATGTACATTTCTATAGTTTGAAGTATGATTTTTTAATTTTAATATGTCAAGATATTTAAATGAATTATTTACAGTTGCGTGAACATTTAGTGACTTACTTTAATATCAACTGCTTTATTCGAACAAACAATTGATAGGATCAGGGCAGGGGTCATGGTACTTGGAAAACATTTATTGCTACGCATGTTTAAAGAAATAAACAAAATTTGCAAATTCCTGTATCAATAAGGTTTGCATAAAACTCGAAAAAGTAGCCATAGTTTTGACTAAAAACAAAATCGCTAGATTGACCTAAAAATAGCTTAACAAGCAAAGCAAAACAAGTAGGAACGCTATGCCGAATCTATTATACCCTTCACACAATTTGTACTATCACTTTACTGTACTATACTGTTGCTAAAGCTAAATTCACTTCGTTATCAATAAGAATTCAGAATATATATTTACTTTACTAGGTCGAAGATGTTGTAGAGAAATTTGTCAAATAAGCCTTTAACAAACCTAAAATATTTTTTATGAATACGGCCCTAATAGTGTAGAAAATTGTATTGTATTTATATATCAGTAATTTATATGGCAATGTTGTAACTTATCACCACTAACAGTTTCAAGAACTTAACTGGCAATTAAATGGTGCAACTGCGACCAAAACCTTTTTAGTAAATCGACGATCTAAACTTACTGTCTGTAACATGCATATGCAAAATGTTGTCATTTTGATGCAAATCCTTTGATTCGCAAATTTATTTTGTTCATCTTTCCCTTTAGACTTAAAGAGAAAAATATGCATTTGCAGGAACTTTCTGTTGCTGGTAACCATTTATAAATGTACATTTCTATAGTTTGAAGTATGATTTTTTAATTTTAATATGTCAAGATATTTAAATGAATTATTTACAGTTGCGTGAACATTTAGTGACTTACTTTAATATCAACTGCCTTATTCGAACAAACAATTGATAGGATCAGGGCAGGGGTCATGGTACTTGGAAAACATTTATTGCTACGCATGTTTAAAGAAATAAACAAAATTTGCAAATTCCTGTATCAATAAGGTTTGCATAAAACTCGAAAAAGTAGCCATAGTTTTGACTAAAAACAAAATCGCTAGATTGACCTAAAAATAGCTTAACAAGCAAAGCAAAACAAGTAGGAACGCTATGCCGAATCTATTATACCCTTCACACAATTTGTACTATCACTTTACTGTACTATACTGTTGCTAAAGCTAAATTCACTTCGTTATCAATAAGAATTCAGAATATATATTTACTTTACTAGGTCGAAGATGTTGTAGAGAAATTTGTCAAATAAGCCTTTAACAAACCTAAAATATTTTTTATGAATACGGCCCTAATAGTGTAGAAAATTGTATTGTATTTATATATCAGTAATTTATATGGCAATGTTGTAACTTATCACCACTAACAGTTTCAAGAACTTAACTGGCAATTAAATGGTGCAACTGCGACCAAAACCTTTTTAGTAAATCGACGATCTAAACTTTTAATAGATATTTTTTTTTTAAACCTTCTTTTATCTTTGTCGGCAATTGACCCATTGAAATAATATTTTTGCGCAAAAATTGCCACAGGTACATATTTTATGTATAAATAACAAACTTTTTAAGAAGTTTCATAGGAGCTGCAAAATTTGGCTTTGTTTAGGTAATCGTTTTCTTTCACTCATATCTCCTCAGCTCATGCGCCCACTTAAAAAATTTTCAATAGCAAAATCTTCGAAAAAAAATATCATATAAATAAAAATTTGAAGTATACGTGGGGGGCTTCAAAAAACTGATTTCACCATACCTATTTACCTACCTAAATCAATTCCTTTACCTATAAGGATTCAGAATATATATATTTTATAGGGTCGCAAATGAATATCGTCCAAATTCAAAAAAAATATTTTTGACAAAAAAATTTCTTGTAACAAAAATTTTTCAGGATAAAGGATAATTTTATTTATAACCATTATTGATTTAAACAAAGTTATACAAATTGCTGGCTAAAATCTTTATTGGATTAATTGGAAACTTACGTAACGTACATATAACGCGCCTTTCAATAAATTTTATTAAGCCAATGACTAATATAGATTAATTGAAACATCTTAAGAAATAAATCAACCAAATAAAACCCGTTTCATTCTCAGACATGTACATACACACTAGATACACGTACAAACATACATACATACATACATACATATGTGTGTACAAATGTATTTATGGTTTTTCGGTTTTATGTAAATTGTTATAAATTTAATTTCCGCACTTCCTCCATTCTCGCTTGATTTCTTTCTTTTTTTTTTTGTTTAAATAAACACTTTAACAGTCTGTCTGTATTTTAATACTCTAAAAACAAATTTTACATAATAAATCATTTCGCTTTAAATAAAAAAGAAGTTTGTTTGTAATTGCTAAACCACCAAAAAATTGAAATTAGTAATACAAAATGCAAACAACACAAGACATTTAGAACAAAAATTAAAATACAAAATTACCCAAAACTTTTTAGTTTGATTTTTATTTGTGTCTTAAAAATTAACGAATAACAAATGTGTACTCGTTTGGGTTTTATTTAAAAGTTGTAAAAAGCTGTTGTTTGTTTTTTTTTGCACTAATAAAATATTTAGAGAATATAAACACATTAAAGGATAACAACGACTCATGAAAACATTACAATTCAATGATTTTTAAATGCATCTGCTGATTTTAAAAATTGAAGGAAAATCATATCATTTTATATTATCCAAGAACTCAGTTTTAAAGTTTAAGGAAGTTTCGATCGTTGTCGAATGATGTCCTTTGACCCCTAAGCTACACGAGTAGCTGTAAACTGCTGTGGTGTAGCAACAATATTTAAAAAAAATAATTCAAATCTATTACCAATTGAATTATTTATTTAAAAAAAATATATATTTTTCTTCAAGACTTTTGAATTTATCAATTTAACAAATCTTACAATTAATTTAATACACACAATGTACTGTATCAGAATGATGACGCTAGTGATCATGATGACGATGGTGGGGATGATGTATCAATAGCGTAAAAATATACACAAACAAATGGCAACAACAACAGACAGAAAAGCATATGAAATTATTTTTGGATGGCAAAAATTAAAACTGAAATAAAAAAGCCATCATCACTACACAAAAAACAAAAAGCACACACACTTTCCTTACAAATTAATTTTTTTAATGGCACTAAAATTAAGCAAAAAATAAAAAATAAATGAAGCAACAAGATAAAAAAATTCACACACAATATGAAAAAAACACACTGACACAAAACAAAACGGAAAAAATTATTATAAAAAAATAAAAGTAACCACAGAACGAAATGCATGCCAAGGATATCTCTCTAATAGGCACAACTACACAAAAAGAAATACATTTTGAAATAAAAAAAAAAGCGCAAAAATATATATTTGAACCACATTTTATTTATGTTCTATAGAAATAAAGCCATATAAACACACTATAAGAAAGGAGGATTGTTTAAAACATTTCCACTCCACTCTACTTCACCATTAACCTCTTCTCATCTTCATCATTAATAGCATCATTGTTAACTGGATCATCAGAACATTGTTTAGCACAAATAAAAATAGCAACGAGAACAAAATAGGTTTATTTTCGAAAAATATTAAAAATATATTTTTTTTCTAAATTAATAAAGACTGAAATAGAGAAGTTTTTTATTTGTTATACTTAGAGTGGAAGCGTAAACCGACATGTAAGAGTTACAAAGTTACATTACTCATAAAGTAATGTCTGAACTTGAGATGATGAACAGAGGAATTCAGTAACACAAAAACTCAAAATTATAGAAAAAGTTATATTTTTTATATAAATACAGTCGTGTCTGGATATAGTGAACACCTCCATATAGTGAACACCAAAATTTTTGCATGATGTACCCTAAATAGTGAAAAACTCTAATGGTGAACAAGAACAAGGTGAAAACAACTTCAACAACAATTCTTTTATTAAACTTAAATACATATGAACATATATTTCCTTTTTTGTACAAATTGTTTCTAATCAGCTATTGCATTACATGTACATATGTATTTTTAGTAAATAAAACGAGTTTTTGAACAAAAATTTCAACCTTGATATAGAGAACAACCTGGATACTATGAACAAGCCTTGCAAAAATTAGTTCACTATATCCAGACACGACTGTATAACAAAAGTATAAAATATTTAAATGAAAATCAAAAATCGTTGGTAATCGCATAACGGCAAAACGGCTGCAGCGATTTTGCTAATTTGTTTTTTTTTATGTTGGTCATACTTCCCCGTTATTAATTTATCTGAAATCGGAGAATTGGACAGATTTGGCGTGGCACCTCCCATGCAAAATCAACAGTTTTGCAATATATCCAGAGTACCTAAAGTCTTTAACATTCATGTGGAATATTGTAATAACTTAGTTGAGCTTAAAATGAGCTGCAAAAGAACAATGGGCGTGGCACGATCAAAACAAAGAAAATACATTTTATGTGATATATGAAAAACTATTTCATCTTGGATCTTTAAACTTTGATCGATAAGATCAGAGTAGCGGAAGTGAAGCCCCACATACAAAAAATTCGTTGTATGACTTATTTCAGGAACTTTAAATGTTACGAAGTTTTTAAACCAGATATTAAAGATTTTAACAAAAATTATTCAGTTCATTCAAATAATTAAACTGGATAAAATTAACGTCAAAACTATAACTTCGATATCAGTTTACTTTTGTAGGCCCAAAATCGATTAATTTGGAGTAATGAACATAGTACTCCGCATACAAAAAACACATTTTATGTCAATTCTGAAAAACTGTACTGTGAAAAACGCTACTGTAAGACAGTATGTATGACGAGCAACAAACATAACCTCACGTCGTATTTATTGTGCTGAAATAAGCACTTAATAGGAAATGCTACAAAGCGGGAAATCACAAATAAATATCATACTATTGGTAAGAAAGATTGTTAGCCACAGCAACTTTACATTCCTTTACAAGCTGAATTACGGCAAAGCAGTTATTTTTGTTTGACTGTTACATGGTCTTTCAGATCTACCCAGCAAAAAAAATTGAAAGTAGTGCAAAGCGAATTACATTTACAAGACTTCTAAATCAATTGTGTAAAAGTGTTAAGTCTAAATGACTTCTTAACTGCAAAATAATTTGTCATAAATGATGTGCTTAAAAATGAATGCAACATCATGCAAAATATCTTAAAGAATTCATGTAAACAAACAATTTAAACACATGAAATATCCGATACTTGTCATCAAATATGCATGAGTTCTATGCACTTATTAGAATGGAGTGCAGTTTATTAATGCATTCATGTAAACACATGATCTCCAATGACACGCTAATGTTAAAATCATTAGTGTTTTCACCTAAATTTAATCACTTCGTCACCAGTTGAACCCCTGCAAAATCACTTTTTTGTCATAGATTTTTTTGCTGGGTATCGTCAGAAACATTAGTAAAGAAATTTTTGTGTAGGAAAAACAAATTTGTGTTCAATTTTGTATTTTTGTAAACGTTTAGGCGATTTCAAGAGTGGGTCACAAATCGCTGGGAATAAAAATCTTTCTTTGGTATTTATTTTCCTTTTAAATATGAAGTTTTATGAGATTCTTTAGAACCCATATGCGAGTTAAGACCAATAAATTTAGTAAGTACATTTTCCCTCATAAAAATCTTGAAGTTTGTTCAGTTTAATTTAACAAAAATATTTATAAGTCTTTTACTAAATTTCAGTCGAAAGCCAATACAGTTTGTTCTTGGGTTCTAAAAGTTATGTTCATCGAAATAATTGCTACCTGCACTTCGATGGATGGTTGAACATCGTCTATTCAATGCAGAAATTTATTTAAAGATGATCCATATACTTTCAAGTTGGTTTGAAACTAGTCTCTCTTTTTTATGTACAAAAACAAAAATTGCATTATCATAAGTAATCATTTATGTGAAATGAAAATCTTAATAATAAAGTTCTTGTGGTGTGTTTTATTCCCCACAGACAGGCATGCCAACCTACGCCAATGTCTATAGTGGTTGGGGGGTTTAAATATAAAAAAAAATAATTTTAATTACTTTCGGTACATACTTAACAGCTATAAAAAATATATTCTTATTCAACTTTATGCAGTCATTTTATGCAGTTGTTATTTATTTATTTTATGAGTAATTTTCTGATTTGCAAATTTGCACTATTTTGTTTTTCTTTCCTTTTTTTCTGCTTCTGACTTTCTAATGATAAAAATTTTGTGCAATCTCGTGATAGAAATTCAAATTTAGCTAGAACTTTATCTTATCACTTGTAAAGTTATTATAATTAATGCAAAACTACACACAAACGAAAAGACAATATAGAATTTTTGGCCTACAAATTGTATGACAAAGCATGAACGACCTAAATAAAAAAAAATATTTTTACATGTAAATGTTTGTGAAAAAAAAAAATTTGATTCAAAGATAAGGTCTATTTAATGATTAATTTTGTATAATCTGTGCATAGAAGAGGAAGCTGCATTCCCACGCAAAAAAAACCATAATAACGATATGATCACGACGGTCATATTATATTCACTGTGACAATATTTAGTTATCGAAAACAAATAATAGTTTTTTTTTTAGTCCTACCATTAATGTATATCGTTACGATAATCAAGCGTTTGTTTAAATTTTGTCATTTAATTTTTTTATAACAATTTCTTTAAGGTTGTCCTGTAAAAATATTTAGCACGATTTTCGAAATTATTATAACAAAAATATTATGATGCAAAATGTAACATTATTTTCAAAAGAAATTAAAATTTAAAATAATCATTAAATGTTGTGTAAAACAACAGTATGATATCAAATCAATCAAGCTATTTTTTCAACGGTTCCTTCCTTCCTTTTGAATACATTTTTGATTATTTATTGTAAAAGTTTGACATGTGCAGAAAAATATTCAAAAATTAACAAAAAAAAAAAAAAGACATCATAATAAATAAATATACTTAAGAAAATATTGAAATAAAAAATTGTAATTAGAAAGTACAATCAATATAAATAATAGCAAAAAACAATAAGTTGCCTCTGAAGAGAGCAAAGATTATAGATATTATTTGTAATCATAATATGATTATTGCATTCAACTAATGATAATAATGATAACTGGCAACCATTATATGTTTTAACCACAATCATAAACATAATTCAATCATACTATGTTGCTCTTCGATTATGGTTACCACAGCCACATAGAAAACTTTGAATTATTGGATTCGATATCGATGTTAGATTTTTATGAAATCCGTTTGTAGCTAAATACGACAACAAATTGAAAGATTTCCAGACAAAAATTAATTTTAGGCAAAAAGCTCTTAATTAGTGATTTCTAATTTAATTTTAATCAAAATAAATTATATTCTTTTTAAAAGTCTACTTATAATTGGAACAGGTTTAGAATTTCGTCTTAATTCATTGTAATTCGTTGTATTTCATTTTATTTCTATATTTCATGGTGTTGTTTTTTCTCTGTTAATTAATTTTGTTGTCATTGTTTCGGTGACAATGTCCTTTTTTTCCCAAAATCAAAATGGCATCCTTAAGTATAGAGACCTGGTTTAAAGTGATTTCAAATTGCTAACTAGAATACATGCAAACGTACGCCCCTATATACGTTTAGTAGTCTCTTTTTTATGCAGAAGCCCTATTTAAAATTTCTGGTTTGTCTTAATTCAGCAAAAAAATATTTTGTTTTTGTATTAAAAACCTCCTACAACAATATTTGGTTTTTTTTTTTCTTATTTGTCCCCTTTTCAAAGTTCATTAATATTTAATTATATTGTTTGAAATTTAAGCAAATCAAGCTCTTCTGCATAATGTGCACTTTTTTAACTTCAACTGACTGACTGCCTGCCTGCCGCTGTCGGCCGCTATGTTTTCTATAAGAATATTAAATTAATTTAATTTAAATATATTGGTAAAAACTTGTATGTATTCTACTTGTTTGACAGCGTCAATCTATGGTAATTTAATATTAAAAACACTTAATTGCTGCTGAACTTTGGTAAAAGAAATCAAAAAAATATTTAATAAAACTAGCAAAATGATGGAAAAAATTTAAAAAAGCGGAATTCGGCAGTGCGGAATTTTATATACCCTTCTCTGACATGCAGTTGTGTCATGAATTGCTTTAAATAAAATTCATAGAAATAATTATCTCAACTCCCATATAAAACCCTTTTTTAAATTTAACGCTTACAGTGCACTCGCGTTAATTTAAACACCCTAAAATATGAACACCCCAAAATCCAAAAAAAGTTCTTCCATTGACTGCTCTAAAAAGATATGAACTTTGTGCAAAGGCTCTAAAATATGAACAGCTAATTTTTGTATTTTTTTAAACAACAATCTTTATCGCTATGCCACTGTATTTACACAGTTATACCCATTTAAAGCCTACAAGTTGTCGGTGCATATGCAAACTAAGTAAATTTGGTAGAAGTTTTAATTCTGTTTGGTGTCAAAGAAATATTTTTTTACTCTAAAGAACTTATGTTTGAAATATTCTTAAAATTTTAATTTTGTAGAAATTAATCCAAAAATTTTTGGAGTTTCAAGTTATAATAAAATATGAAAAGTCCAACGGTAAAGAAATTTCAAAAAAAGTGTAGTTTAATCAAGAAAAAAAATTTTAGCCAAAAAAGTAGGCGTTTTTAACTACATCTAGAATATGGTGTATGATTCGTTATAGAAAGGAAAATTTAAAGTTTTTATTAGTTCCATTTGTTTCAAAGGACATTAAGTCTTTAGGGTTAAATTGCTCATATATACATACATATATTATTGCCAATACATAAAAGAAAAAATAAAAATGATTGAGATCATATGTAGATTAAGTGACAAACAGTAGTTGTTATCGCTTATCAACCGAAGGCTAGAGAAGGAAAAAGTTTATGGTATTATGAAGGATAATCAAACAAACAGAGAAAAAAGAGTGCGGCTGATAAATTTCATTCTAACTCATTGTAGCAAAAAGATATAAAAAGGCAACGTAAATGTTACCGAATTTAATCAGCTAAAAACCTGGGAAGTTAAATAGATGATATTTACATCCAACAGTTCATTACCAACTAAAGAGTGCTGGTTTCAAAAATGCGTTCCCTTCGGCTAGTGTCGGCAAAATATACTTTTACTTTAATTTTAAAAAATTTTTTGAAACCTATAATTATTAACTCAACAATAAATAAATTTAAAAGAAAAACGTATTAAAATCTGATTATAGACCTGTGAACAATTTAAGGGGGGTTAATATATAGGAATCGTCTTTTTGTTGTAGGAAAAATATTCGATGCTTTTTGTGTACAAATTTATGTACTTTTGTACTATGAATTTAAAAAATTTTAATATGAAAAAGTGTCTGTAATTTTAAACCGACTTCCTTCGCACATTTTGTGCCAGCACAAAATATTTTTTTAAAAAGTAACAAAAAAAATCATTAAAAAATATTTTTTTTTTGCTATCTGCTGAAACAAAAATAAATTAGGCCAATTAGGTTTATTCTTTAATTTTTTTTAATAAAATTTTTATTTTAAATTTTATTGTTTTAAAAGACCCTTTTAAAATTTTATAGATTAAGTTTGCCAACGTTTTTTTTTTCTTAACATACTTAATATGTACTTTATTACCAAAAAGTTTGTGCAAGTAAGTTTAATGAAATTAGAACTTGGAAAAAAATTAAATGTATTAAAAGAAAAATGTTTTTAAAGTTTCTCATCTATCTCATGGTGAGGTGAGGAGAGCAAATTTATTAATGTCAGTTACATTCATTTATTTAACTATAAAACTTTTATTAAAGCATCAAATGTTTGTCAAACATTTATTTTTCTAAACAAAACATAAAGTGATATTTTTTAACTAAAATAAACAAAACGTTACGTTATTACTTATTTGTTTCTTTTTTTTTGTTTTATTTAAATTTTTATCTTATCATGAGCAATTAATTTTCTTTTTGTTTAAACTGTGTCATATTTAATAACAACAACAACAACAACAAAATTTTGTTTTTGCAAACTTCATATTAAACATACAAATAAATTTGTTTTTACCGAGAAAGTATTGCATTTGTTTTATAAGAGGTAGAAAAGATAGAGAGAGAGGGAGAGAGGGAGAGAGAGAGAGAAAAGACATTCATTAATTTTAAGGTTTATTATGTTTATTTTTACAGTTTTGATAAGATAAAAAACTATTTCAATAAAATAAAAAATAGAACATCATATAAACAAAAGTTTAAAATCGGATTTTCGTTTCAAGGTCACGGCGAAAAATATGAATAAAGTTTTTTTTTCCGAAAAATAAAAAAGCGTTTAAAGATAAAACACTGTTTCTTTTTCTCTCGCAATGATCGTTATTTTTATTTTTTTTATTTTTATACATTAAAGCAAATCTAATCGTGTGTTTCGGATAACAAATTTTTTGATTTGTGTTTTGAGAAAGAGAGAAAAAATTGAACTGTGTTGTCACATCATTTAATATTAAATATAAATGTCGATAATAATTCCACTAGAGAAGTTAAAAGTGATTTTTTAATTATCGTTATGTCACTTCCAAACAAAGTTTATCTCTGTGAATTGTCTGTTAACATTTCCACATCCCATCAAAAAACTTTATTACCGAAAAATATTTTCTTAAGTCGCTTAGTTAGTTAGTACTTACCTAATTTCAAGGCTTGATTCTTGCATGAGATGGTTCACTTCGTAGGTCTCTATTTTGCAATTAATAAACCACAATTTCATTCCTACAAAGAGCAGCTTAATCATGCCTTCTTCTTATGCACTGTTAAAAATGTAGCAGCAAGGAAGAGAGAAATATGAAAAAAGTTGACAAAAACATTTCTCCTGTCCTATGCGGATAAAATAAAAAGCCGCATAGAAGATGTTACTATTAATGTAATCGAAAGTTACCACTATTACGTGTCCCTATCGACTCCCTTAGCTGCTCAGTGATTTCATGGCTACCAATCGGCATTCCATCCGCACTACCAAGTGGTTTACTCTGAATTAGAAAAAGACTTTACATTGTAGACTGTTGAATGTAGCCAATCATACTTGCGCAGTCCTTCGTAATTAAAGGCATCCTTGTTAAACTGAGGTCTTCAATAGCATTCACATTAAATGTGTGCGGCCTACCTGTGGTCCTTAATCTACCGCGATCTTAGCCTGCAGAACGTATTTGAGTATGAGTTCCAGGATTCTCATATGCCTTATCTGTAAATATACTGATGTTACTATCCAAGCCTTTACTGTGCAAGGATCCATCTGCTATGAACTTGTGATGCAGCCCTTCGATCATCTTCACTCGACTCATGTGCTCTTTCGGAATCTTAAATCTCTCTATCCTATTTGAGTTCGAGGCCAAGGATTCTCCTATGCCCAATCAGTTAATATACTGATGCTACGACCCATAACCTCATTGTGCATGGATCCATCCATTCTAAGCGTTTGATGCTGTCCCGACCACTTACACTCGACTAATGCGCTCTATCGGCATCTGGGTCTTCCTATCCTCTTGATGTCCAAACTCCTATGTCCCAGTCAAAAGTGGTGGTAACCCCTGTATACTTGGACTAATAACAAGTCGTGGACACTTTGTCTAGGTAACATGCCCCCGGGAAAAGACAAACTTTTTTAGGCTTTTTCGTATGAAAATAATTTTAGCTCTTCCATGTATGCAATGCTCTAGGCAAATGAAGACTGCACTGCTTACAATATTAAAAGAAAGTCTTATGTAGAATAGAATTCAACGATTTATTGGTAAGTTTTAGATGCATGTTAATTATTTTGAGTTTCTCATATTGTCTTTAAATTAGGTTCGTTCGAGAACTCACAAATTTGTACGAATTTGTACAAATTTGTACTGCATTTTACGAAATTGCATTCGTTTACACAAATTTGTAGTAAATGAGAGCACAAATAGAGAGCGAAAAGTGACAGTTCTTGACTGAGTATTTGCAAATTTTTACAACAGAAATTTCTTGTAGTAAGATTTAGCAAAACCAAAAATCATATGATTCAAAAGGTAAACAAACAAAAGTAAGCAAACAAAAAGTATACAATTTGTGAAAAAAATATTTAAAAAAAGGAAAATCCAAACAAAAGTGCAAAATATTATTAAATTTAAATTGTTTGTCAAATAAAGTTAGTTAACAATGTCTACAGATGAAAGAATGGAACTGCCTGAATCTGACGCAGGTATACATATTTAAATACATATTTGCACATATTTATGTACATAGTTCTCATTAAACAACACAATATTTATTTGCCATCAGCTGTTGCTTCAATCTTACGAATTTTTACAAATGTCTGTTCGAGTACTTTTTTGGACAAATTCTCTTTTTGAGAGTAAAATTTTCAATTTACTAAATAATTACTCATTTACTACAAAGTGCAGTAAAAGTACTCGAAAGAACCTACTGTCAACCTTCAACTATCAACGGAAGTTCTCTTCTGACAAGTTAATGGCTTTAACAAAGAACTAATATAACAATTTTATAAAGTTAATGGTCACATGTTTGTGAGGCAAAATAGAGGCTAAATAAACAAATTAAATAAATTTTATTTTCCACATAAATTTTATTGTTAATTTAATAATTGACAGGACATTGAGCTTACACATTTGACTTTTATTTAGCCATCCTCTAGCATAAAAGCCAGGGAGGTAGTTAAGGCAAATGCTAACATTTTTTTATGGCAAACACATAAATATAAATTTTTATCCTCGAAATAAGTTATTAGACATTCCTTTAATCCACAGTTAGTATTGATTGTGTTCTTATGAACAATAAAACAAATAAAATTTTTGATAAGAATTTTAGGCCATCCCAATTGTGTTTACAGTTTCTTTGTTCTTGTGATAAATATAAATAAAAAATAAAAACAATAAATTGGAAAATGTTAAGAATACATAAATGCGTACAAACTTACATACATACACACACACTTCAGTGCAAAAAAAAGGTTAGAATAAAGCACAACATCAAAGTTTCAAAAGGCCATAAAGAATCTATTTTCAGTGTGTGGTTATAAAAAGAAAAAAGCTGCTGTGGCAAGCAGTGGTAGAGAAGAGACAGCAATGTTAAGCAACAACATACATGGCAGGGAAATAATGTCACTTACTTTCGATAACCTTGACCAAGAATAATCTGACCATTGAATGTACATTGTACACAATGTAACAGTTAGTTGCTTAAAACTATTCCCATTAGGGAGGTAAAATTTAAAGAAAAAAAAAAGATTTTAAATACTTTTTATATTAAATGTAAAAAAGCATTTATTATCGCCACCTTATGATAATCATAAAAGTTAAAAAAAAATCACATTTATTTTTATTTCATTACAAATACAAAATTTGCCTTGTGTTAGTGAAACAGACCAGAGTTTTTGATGGGATTCGAACCCACAACTCCCAGACTGACAGACTAGCATACTACTGACTAGACTATCCGGCCACTTTTAAAAATAATTACTTGCAAAAAGTTGTCGCCTTATTATAAATTTTATTGGCTTTAAACAACAATGATGTCTTTTTGATCGCTTTACTTTGTTACAAAGCTTCTGTAAAAGAAGGAATTAGATGCAGTAAAGGTAAAGAATAAAGAGAAAACAGTTATTTTGGATTGTTAAAGAATCAGATTACTATCAGAATCGGATTTAAAAAGAACCAAAAATAATATTTTTGTGGCATGACTTAATATTTCTTTTATTTCTCATGCAAAGAATATCCTTAAGGCCAGTATACAACAGTTCTGATTGAATTTCAGGATTCCAAAAAGTATGTGTAAAAAAACAACCAGAAATTCAGGCTTAAAAATTCTCCGGCGACTCTCCGCTTGCTAATACGCAGCTGGAAAAAAATGAAAATGGAATTTTTGACTAATATAAAATAATTTTTAAACTAATACGGTAAAAACGGACGGTAAAAACGGAGACGTTTTTCTGTCAGGTGAAACAAAAATCTTTGTTCTAATAATTACTTGGTTAAGAAATTTTTGACGATTCGTATTTTGTATATATAAATATATCAGAGCATTCGCATAGTTTTTAAGTTTTTTTTGCCACTTATGTATTTTCCATGTAGAGTTTAATGAAAATTTCATGTATGAGATTTTGTGGAAATTTCAAGAGAAAGATAAAAAGTGCCAAAAGAAAATTCGCTCAGTCTAAACTGGCACTAAATATTTTATTCTATTTGTAGAAATAGCATTTAGCAGATTTATTTCTTATTTAATTTACAATTAATTACTGACAACTTAATTAAAAGATAGTTAGGTCAGGGTTTTTCTTCATTCTTTTCTTTATCTCATATTAAAATAAAAAACACAAAAAAAACTTGTTAAAAAGAAAAATTAATTTTTCTGTAAGTCAATTAATTATTAAAATTGAAAAATTCCACTAAAAGGTTTAAATTAAGAATGAAAAATAAAAAAATCCAACATTAAATCAAATTTATGCGCCATTCTCTACAACTACAACCACAACAAAAACTCATTTTCATTATGTTCTCTTTAATGAGAAGAAAGGAGTGCATGCATTTGTGTATGAACAGTAAGGAGGAGTATGGTATTGCAATTTTAAGTCTATTTAAACAACTTTATTATATCGACCTAAAAACATACTCACACATGTAAAGATATGTGTGTGCATCCTATCATAGTGCATTTGGTAGCTTCATTAAAAGTTTTGTGTGAAGGTCAGTACTTTAATATCAAATAAAATAAAATTATAGTACATTTGTACACTTAATGAAAGCAAAAAACACTAGAAGTAAAGTAAGAATAATACAGCTGTTAATGCAGAATAAATTTACACATCTCAGGCAATAAAATATATAGCAATAAAAATGCCATCACAAGAATAAAACAATACTTAATAAATTCTTAAAAAAAAACGGTTACGTAAGGAGAAAAATAAATGAATAAGAGAATAAGGAAACGGAACAGGTGGCAAGAATGAAAGTGTAAACAAGTTATTCGGAAAGATTATTTCCTATTTCTTTCCAACATTTAAATAAATATCCGGGAAAATTAAATAAGAAACTTAAGCATACAATATTAATTTTACTTGTAGGGCTTGTAAATTTTTTTAAAGATTCTCTTGTGAAGATTGTAAAATTTGAATGATACATTTTAGCAGATAATTTCGGGTTAAAGTTCAAATTAACAAGAACAATGTAAATTTATATCTATTTACTATCTTCAGCTTTTCTAGTTGAAGATCACTGTTGTACATAAGTATAACACTTTACTTTAGCTAATATTTGGTGAGAGCTTTCGATAGAAATAACTGTAAAAGTAGCTGTCATACTAAAAAAAGTGCGTTAGATTTGTTTTTAAGTATACTTTGGCAAATCATCTTGCAAAGGCTTACACCCGAACAACATTTACAAACCGTGGAAAATTATTTCCAAATTCAGGATCTGTAAACCAAACTTATTAACTACTTCGATAAAGTTACGGTGCGCATAATAGTTTATCTGATCTAAATAAATCGATTTATTTCCACATTTACTCTTTTGGATAATAATTATTCAAATTGAATCCGTACTGTGCGGAGAGAAGCAGTCATCACCGCTGTAGACGCGAATGTAATAGAAGAATCGAATTTATGCCAGTCTCAGCAACTCGGTTCGTGATTTTCTTATTCCTCATATCATTGCAAATTATTTGAAGGAAAAATAGTTCCAACAAGGCGGCGTGACATGCCATACATCACTTGTAACCATCATTTGGTTGATGTCAGTTACCAAATGTTTGGTAACTGAATTATTTCCAGAAATGTAACTTAAAAACGGCCACCTCGTTCGTGTGTTCTGACACTTTTGAACTGCTTTTTGTGAGGGAAGCAACGATTGATCATATAGAAGCCAACCTTTAACGCACTTTAAACGAAATAGGACCGAATAAGCTTAAACAAGTAATGCAAAATTGGATCGCCAAAATGGCGTTTATTAGGCGCAAAAGCGAAAGTCATATGCTAGAAAGTATTTTTAAGTATTAAATTCTTTTAAATTTGTGAGAAAATAAGTCCATAATTCAACTTTTTCTATACCTCTAAAGATAAGACTCTATATGTATACACATCAAAACAATTGGCATTAGTTTGAGATAGACTATAAGTAATTTTCTGTAACATTAATAATTGTTTTGTGTTTAATTCTCTCACTCTCTCTTTTTTTATCATTCTCAAAAAAAAAAGCAATGAAAATTCTGCAAAAATTCAAAAGCCCCTTTCAGGAAAAACTTACATAAATACAATTTTCCTTTAACTTTCGCCTTAACAAAATATTTATGTACATTTCCATACATGTAAACATATACAGGTGAAGTACTTACCTACGTTGACACACACACACACACATTATTATGAATATAAATACTAGAGCTGGTGTAATGTTTGTTACCGTTGTCGAGTTGAACAAATATGCATGGGCATAGTATAATAAAATAATCATAAAAAAATGTTAAGAAAAAATAAAAATTGTTTTCTAGAACACCATGAATTATTTAAAAAGAGGTTTTTTTTTCAACTCAACCCACCATTTACACATTCTCCAAACAAACAAAACATTTGCACTGCTCAACAGCGAAATAAGAACAACAAGAAATATGTATAAACAGAATTAGTTTGTATAACAACTAGGATGGAAAAAAATTGCTAAAAAAATAAACTAAAATACAAATACTAATACTAATAAAAATATTTAATAAGGTCATAAAAAGCAGGATACAAGTACCACCATTTACTCATACACATACATACATACATACAATCAACTTGTTGTGGAAGCAAATTTATATTGTTTTTATTTTTTCTTAGCACTTAGCCTTTGAACAAAGCATCATCAGCCAGCCAGCTCACTTAACTTTAGATACATAAGCAATAAAAATCTTTTACGATTTTCAGCACTTTAATATTTGAGCGATACAATTGTAGTTATTTTTTTTAACGTTTACGTTAACAAAATCCTTGGTTTCTTATCAGACGACTGACTCTGTTGGACTAAAAAAGAAAAACAAAATTGAAACTATAGAGTCACACAATATTAATCCCTGTTGACTTAAGTCCTTGGGCATATTAAAATATATGCCCACAAATAACAATAAACTGCATACACACATACACACGAGTGTGTTGACCAAGGTTGTTGCCAAAAAAAAAGTAAATAAATTAAGGTAAAGAAACGAAGTAAAGGGGTTGACCACTTTAATAATGATGCTTGCATGTATATGGTAAATAAATAAAAAAAAATCTATTTTGAAATTTTATAAAAAATTTTTACTTAATTTAAACAAAAATGCCACAAAAAATATATTTAATTAATATTGAGAATTTTTTGTTAAAAAATGTCAGTATTTTTTTTTCTTCAAGAGTAAAATGTACCGTCTCAAGATAACTCGAGCCAACTTCTAACAGAAACTTTTTAAGTATTTTCAACAGAGTTCAGCAGATTTAATAGTAAACATTAGTAAAATAATTGTTTATTAATAAACATTAATAATGTAAATATTTTTGATATTTCTCATAAATGAGTTTTCCAAAATATCTAATTTTATCACACACATGAACCACCACCAAAAATTTTCTGTTTATGATCACTCATATATGAGTGCATATGTTTGCTTTTTTTCACAAACAACACGAGCGAGAGAAATAAAAAAATGTTGTAAACGTGTGTGAGATGTGAAAAGTTAAATAGAAAAATCTTTGTTTTCTCATTTTCCATACATGAAAGAATTAAAGCAAAATTACATTTTGTCTGTTACATCTTTATGTGTTTGGGCCAGGAAAATATATAAAACGTACGCTACACATAAAAACATAATTGAGCAATGAGTGAGTCTTTCGGTACTCTGAGATTTAACTAGTAGAAAGGTTTCGACACTTATGCAATAAACACTTAAACGACAGCAGGGTATCGACAACATCCTATTAAAAGTAGAATATTTGTGTAAATGAAAATTATTATTTTCACGACAATGCGGCTAGATGGCAACAAGACAATTATTGTAGCTGTGGCCTAAGGTTAATATTATTTTCTAAGCTAGAGAAAGGTGTCCATCCGCGGCGTTGATGTCATGTTATATTTCCTTGTGCTCTACCCACAGCCGAGTTGTGTGGCTAATAGTAGGTACAGAGTTTGCAATGTATTTACTTTGTCTGACTAGTTTATGACTGTGGTGTAGCGTTTAATATGACGATACTGAAGTAAGTATAACTTATTCTAATATTTTTATTTTTAAGAGCGTCGTGGAAAAAATTATTTTTCTGAATATTAGATAATTTAGGCTATAAATTAGTGATGTAAAAAAATGGAGAGTACAACAACACCTGTAGTAAAAACTGACCATTAAATCACTATACCGGAAAAAACGGTAATTTTGCCATTGAGAAAACCATTTAGTGTTTAAAAAAGCTAACAATCCTTTAAGTCGGAAGCAGTTTTAAAGACCAACGCCTCTTACCTAAGCACATAAACTAAAATAATGTTGTAGCGGAAGGTTTAGAGATTTTCTAACCTTTCTCGTTGTAAATGCTTCATGTGAGCAAGTGTAAGAATATGTGTGAAATAATATCTCCCTTAATAGTAACAAATCGTTGGTCACAGGTAGAAAGGCCCTAACACAAGTAATTGTAATGTAATTTGCTTGTTGTAAAACTGTTACCTTTTATACAATTGCATTCAATTTTAGTGTCGAGGTGTATTTGTTAAAAATGTATAAAAATAGCTGAAGAACTAAATTTCGTAAAAATTACGCGTTGAGGCCTTTCTACCTGTGACCATCGATATGTTGTTTATTTATTTACATTTCATTATTGCTGTTTTTGTTTTGTTGTTTCTTTTATTTTACATTTCGACAATACAAATGTTATGTGACTTTTAGTGCACTGTACTTTCATTTTTTTGTCTCAGAAACCTTTAGGTCATTGAATATATTTATTAAAAAAACAGATTCATTAATATTTAAACATATTTAGTGCTTTAAAATCCTGTATCCTGTATTCTGTACTTTTTATTTTCTTGAAACAACAACAGCAACAATAAAAAAATAAATGGAAGGTTAAAGTAGTTCCTAGCAAAAGCCAAATATAACCAACATAATACCTGGAAACGGATATGAAAAGAAATAAGTTTATGTGTGTGCGTGTACCTGCACGAAGTACTGTAAATGACACACATACAACTACGAGTAGTTTTATAGCTCCTGTTTAGTTCATCAAAAATGTATGTGAGACATTTTATTAAATTGTTTTATTTTTTCCCTTAAGTAGTGGTTATTACACAAGTATAACAAGTTCTTACAAACAAACTACAATAATATTTTTTCTTTAATTGTTTATCGCAAACATATTAAAGGAGTTTTTTTTTAATTTTTTAATATTTATATCATCAAGTTAACAAAATGTTTTTTGAAACTCATTATTTAAAGTTTACTTTTTGTGATACCTTTGACCAGTATTTTACAATAGTGTGATTTCGAAAATAATTACGACAAGCATAGTTTGGTGCCATTGCAAATATAACATTGTATTTATAATTATTGAACATTCCAAATCAACCGTTACGTGTTAGCTGGCAACATTAGTTAGTTGCGGAATTTTCAACTGTTCTTCTTGCAGAAGAAAATACACATAAATTTTATAAAAATTATAAATAAACAAATAAAATGTAAAACTAAGTGTTACAATTAAAAAGTTTAACCTTTTTTATTAATAGGCAAGTTGATTTTTTGTATATATAATTCAGCAAATTTCATAATAGAATCTGCAGTTGTCTCTGTTAACAGCTAAACGTTACAGTTGGTTGAAAGATTTTTTCATTTCGTTGAGGACTGTTTGCCTTGTTGGGTCCTATGATATTATAAAAATACAACACTTAGGGCACTTATGGCACCTTCTAAATTAGCCAAGTTTGTTATTCCAAGAATATGATCATCACCCCAACCACATTTTATTTCTATCCAACTATTATTATTATTATTATTAATGTATTTTAAAAATTGTTGTATGCATACGAGTGTTGCCGCCGACCAACTTTTTTTCGCAGTGAAATCGACAAAAAAACGCAGTGAAGCGCAGTGACGAGAAATAAAAAATGTCGTTTTCGTTTGGACAAAAAAAGGAATTTTTTTTTCACTTTTTTTTAACACTTTTTTGCCCTTTTTTAAGAATTACTTATTTTTTAATTTTTTTTAGTTAATTTTATTCTGCCCTTGTGTTGTTGACGGGAGTTTCCTTTTCTTTGCATTTGTCTTCTTGTTGCTTTTCTCTTGGCTGCTATAAATAAATATTATGTAATATTTTCTAGTTATTTTAAACGCCAACTTACCCATTCATTTCGAAACAATATAAAAATTAATTAAATGGACTGAAAAGCAAATATTTTTTTCACGAAATAGTTTGTTTATGTTTTTCTACCGGGATTTTTGACATTTTAATTCAAGACCTAATCAGTCAACTTCAACGTAACGTAACAGCAGAAAATGTTGCCATCTAGCTGCTATATTTTTAACAGGGTGACAATCTTATCTCGTTTTGTTATAGCCTTTACAGACTTACGTGTTAAACACGTTTGAGGTAAATCATGTTAAGGCGTTGTTGATCAAAAAAAGAGGAAAACTAACAAAAACTGAAAAACGCAGTGATATTAAAAAAACGCAGTTACGCAGTGACGACGGGCAAATCGCAGTGAAAAACTGCGATCGCAGTGAAAACGGCAACACTGATGCATACTTATATGTGTTATACAAAAAAAGTTCTAATAAGTTTTGCCCTCAAGGCTTCCAATCAAATCTTAGCTAAATTGATTGCTCTATTAAGAAAAATTTTTATTAAATTTCTTTCACTTAATTTCTTAAAAAGGTTTTACTTACAAACAATGATGTTGACACAGTCACAAAAAATATGGTTTTGTTATTATAAGCTCACATTCGATTAACATCTTTCAATTATCAAGAATTATGCAAATGGCTGTTAAATCAGGGTGCCGCCACCGTGTGTACTACGTTTCAACCAATTTATGTAAATTAAACATTAAATATTGTATTAAAAAAAAAAAAACACTAAAACATTAATATACATGTACACGTATGTATATATGTATGTATGTCTAGATAATTATTTTTGAAAATTTTATTATAAAACCGTGATTAAAATTTTAATTTAAAATTTGTGGGGGGACATTATAACTTAGAAGATATAGAAAGATACAAACTTATTATTAACTATGTTTGCATAAAATTATTATTTTAAAATAGTTTAAATAAACATATACTGGGTTAATGTTGTTGTTTACACCACGTTGTCGTTTTTATGTTTTACAATTTTTGCCGCAATATCAACTTAATCGTCTCACAAAACATGACTTTAAGAACTTGTCGTTTTGAGCAAAAAAAAAAAATTCATTTAGATTCTTGCAATGATTTCGAGTAAAGAATAAAAAAAATACAAAACTTAAATTGGGAAAAAGTTAAAGTCTAAAAAAAATTCCACGCAGATTATTGAAGGCATATTGTGATTTATTATCCACTTGAAATATATGTATGTATATGTGCGTCTGTATTTGTTTCTGCGTGTTTGTTCTTTCGAATAAAGTTTATTTATAAAAAAAATTATTTAAGGTTTTTTAGGGATCTTCTCTAAAGGATTTTATGTTTTAAAAAAAAAGAGATGAACACGCTACTTTTAGTATTTTGAGCAGGTTAAATCTTTTACGATTGGCAACAGAGCGCAGATTGCTAAAATAATCCTTAAAAGTGTATATTCTGTATAAATGTATAACGGGTGCCTCAGCAAGAATAAAATATTTTCATTTTAAGATAAAAACACATATTTTTTGTGATAGTTGTAATTCTTTTTCTTTTTTGTATTGTAAAGCCTGAGTATAAAAAAATTCCTCAAATGGCTTGACGGCTCTGAGGACAGTCTATTACTCTTTTCACGAAATTTTCCATGACTCTTTTAAAGAAATGTGGTTGTATGTTGGACTTGAGCTCAGGAATTGTTTTTGTTTTATTCACATTAAGTCGAGATCTCAAAAGTCTAAAAAGAAATAAATCGTACGGCGTTAAATCGCACGATCTTGTTGGCCAATTGATATCAGAATTTCTTGATATTATTTGCTCTAGATGTTGTAACTGTAATAAATGGATTGTCTCATGCTCACTGTGACAGGTGGCTCCGTCTTGTTGAAAGCACATGTCGTCCAGACCCATGCCGTCCAATTGAGGTCACAAGAACTTCGTTATTAATTTCCTGCAACGAACGAAAATAACGCTCAATGATTTAAATCCGCACCAAACAGTTGCTAGTTGTGGGTGCATTTGTTTCTCATAGATTGCATATGGGTTTCAGCCCCAAATTCGACAATTTTCTATATTCACAAAGCCATTTATATGGAAATACGCCTCATCGGAGAATATAACTTTTAATGAAAAATTGACATTCACTTTGCTTCATTATAAATTGAGCGAATTGCTGGCGCATTCCATGGTGTTCTAGTAAAAGCTTTTGAGGAAGACGAATTTTGTTGACATGAAGGTAAAGGTTTTTTTGTAAAAATTCGCGCGTAGTGCTCTTTAAAATTTTAAATTGTTGATAACGATGCTCAATTTATGTTTTCAGGTTTTCGGTGACTCCCTTGTTTACAACAGCGATGTTTTCAAAAGACCTACCAGCCTTTACTGTCTATAACGGACCCACATTATTCATATTTTTTTACCACTCTTCGAATGGTTGACACAGAAATTCTAGAAATTTTTGTAAGAAGTTTTTCCAATTATAATGCGTCATTCCTCCGCAGAACAAACAGATGTGACAGCTTCTAAGATTAAGAGTTGCCTTTTGAAGCAAAAATAAAGTATGACACTAAATTTATATAGTGCATTCGTACTGGGACACCTTTTACAGAAGTTTAGAAGCTAAAAAATGTGTGAAAGTCGAAATTTAGAAGCTTCTAAGACTTGATTAGAACCAGCACACAATGCTGTATAAATAAGAAAATAATTACGCTCATGGTGAATGCTTTTAAATCTAGTTACATTAATTGCAATGTTATAATTGGCTGCTTTTATGTTAGAAAATGGTGACCAGAAAAGGGAATCTCATTTGCTTGTAGGACATTTCCAACCAGGTAGTATCCACATTATGTCTCTGCTATGCGTTAAAAATTTATATTTTTTTTTAATTCTTCTTATACTGTTCTTTTTGTATTTTGTATTTATTTTTTCTTTTTTGAATGTCAATGTCTCGAATTTCAAATTCCGCCAACGCTGTGGGTTCTTCTCAAACAAAAACTGAATTCAAAAAGAAGCAAACGCAATAACAAAATCTACAAAAAAAACATTTCAAACCCGGTTTTAAATAAAATTTTGTTTTTAGGTTTATTTGTTGCTACGAATTTAAATCATCATTTAAGAGCGTAATGTATGTGTGCTTGTTGTTGGTTTAGATTTCAGTTTATCAGTTATTGTTGTTGTTTTTTTTTTAAATTTAAACTGCAGACATTTAAGCCATAAAAATGTTCTTCTTTTCAAAAAAATGCCGCATTTTGGGTGTTGCGGTTAAAAGACATTTTTATGGCTCCCTCCCTCCCCCTAAATTATGTTCGGTGTGGACCATCGGTTGGTATGTATGCATTTTATGCAAAAAAAATATATTTTTTTTTTAATAATTGAATTTTATTATACAAATCCCTTATGTGCACTAGAAAATTATTCGTTTTTATATATTAATTACTGAAACTTTTTGTATACAGAAGTAAATAAATTGTTTTAGATGTTACTTAAAGACTTTGATAGAAATTATCATGACTGTTTATTTTAACCAGTTTATGCGGTTTACCAAAATTTATTGTCTTGACTTTAAACATTCAAAGCAGAAAACAAATACTTAAAAAATCCTTTTTGAAATAAAATTTTTCAATATATTATATTTTTTCTTGTTTATTTGCAGGTAAATCCACAACTTTCAATAATAACAATAAGTGATTTAAACAAAAAAAGATCAAATGTACATACATATGTAAGTGTCTGAGAAGTAAGAAACTTAATTAAGCTTTAAAAATCAATAACAATAAATGCAATTTCAACAAAGGATATAAATGCTGGCAGTTTGATTTTTTAATCATTACACCACACAACGAACATCAAATATCCTCTACTAGATATGAACATTATCTACAGAAAAGTAGAGATCCTTTGTCCATTTTATATGACTTTTTTTGAAGTTTACAAAAATTGTTTTTTCCTAGTTAGTCAGAACATAAAGAAATATTTTTAAAAAAATATATCCTTTCATATCTATTTCCTTATAATCAATATATTTGAATTTTTGTTTTTTTTAACTTTTAATTGATTTGATTTAATTTTGTTTAGTTTAACAAAAAAGTACATTTTTTTTTTTGATAAGAAAAAACAAATTAATAAATAATTCAAATATTCCATAAAATTTAACCATATTTGCGTAATTATGACACAAATCAAATCAAAAACAATAAAAAAAAAATTACGCTCTTTAAATAAAACCCATAACAAGCATATTTTATGGTCAAAAATTTCGTAAAACGATTTTTCCCTCCGCTAAATAGAAAACACGTTTCCTTTAATAACCATAAGAAAACCTATTCTTGCTCTTCTGTTAATCTGTGTAGGTTTTTAGGCTTATGTTTCCTAAGTTTATTAAAAAACTCATTTAGGAAAAGTAGAAAACGTATGAACACAAAAGAAAAGGAGAAAAAACTTTTAGACAACTGCGAAGAAAAAAAACTTTTCCAAAACGAAAAGAAAACAAAAGCCTACCAGCAGCCATTTGCAAAATTTGAGAGGAATTGCAGAAATAAAAATTTAATAAATTGATTAATAATGTTTAGGAACTTAGGAAAACGTAGGCCGCTTTGCTTGAAAAGGTATAAGAAGAGTGTAAAACTACTGAACCTTACAACTGCGTCAACTACAAATTTAGTTGATAATTTTACAATGATTATATATATTATACTTTGATTTGATTATAAATATGTGTGTGTGTGTGTATGTTAGCATATCACTTTTTCATGGTGTCATTGCACTTCCATCCCTGCAGATAACGCGACTAGTCTATAGACGCATATAAAGTACAATGTAAAGTAAGTGGACAAGGACTAGTCCAAAAGTAATCCGAAAGCATGGAGAAAACATGGTCGATTTAACAATACGATATCAAAGGGCTGGACCATATAACCCATCGGAGTAGTCGCAAAACTACTCTTTGTCACTACTTGATGAATCACCTACACGACTATTATACACCAGTTGATAACACTATATGTAATCGTTAAAACACGTTTAAATACAAACTCTTGTTTACAAATAATATGGTCCATGACTTTATTATAAGAACCATTTTGTAAGTTGTCTATTTCAGCGACAATGGACCAGGTAGTTCAGCACTATTTGCAGCGATTTAACAGTATAAAATACTCACTCAAGTTATTTCAATGTTTGTGTTTGTATCAAAACACAAAAATGTTCTCTTTGTAAGGCAAAGAGTAGCCAATTGTTACCTTATTCTCTGCATTAAGAAAGGCTTATTTGTTATCATAAATAGTGTTGGAAAAAAGAAAATATTTTACAGATTTTTCACTAGTAAAATATTTGAGTTATTTTTCTTTAAAAATTAATGGAAAGAAATTCTACTTTGAAAAGGTTCCATACTCTGACGATGGCCTTAGCACTGCGTTGAGTCCGTGACTCCAAACCAAAGCCCCTGTGCTACATTAATTATTGGTCCATGTAGATGCACCTTGCTCAAGAGCTCGGGCTATCTATCCTCTTAATAGTGTTTTTTTGCCACATGGTATAAATTGATCGGCAACAGAATCAGATTTGCGGTCTTAAAGAAGCCTAATAATTCATCAAATAACTACTTTTGTTGAAAGGCAACAGCTCCCCGAGATATACATGGTTGCCCAAAGTCCACAGTGTCGTCACCCCACTCTCTATCCCGTACAAAGGCCTGGGATTAGCCAAGGCTGAGTCTGATTTTTGCAAACTAATAAAATAACGAATAGGTTTTGCTTATCCAGCACGCTTTTGTCTACAAAAAAAGAAAGCCAACTTAAGTTTAAATATTTTAACTGTTTCTTCTATATTCGAACAAACTTGCTGGTATTATCCTCAAATGAATTTCAACAGTTATACTTTTTTATTTTTTTATATTGTCCTTGAAATCGTTGCTCAAAGATCATCACAATTATTTTTCTTCCCCTTTTAAATATGCCTCGAGTTATTATTGTATTTATTTATCCCAAGTACGAGTGTATGTCTCATATACTCTGTGTATAAGGAACATAGTTGGCGGTTTCACAAGGTGTCATAAACTCAAAAGTTAAAAAAACATGAATGCTGTTAACAACATTTTATTTAAAATAAAAATAATAATTTAGCGATCAAAAAACCAAAACAATTATTTTAATAAAGTGTGTTTTTATTATTTCATTTTTATATTTATTGCCATAAATTAACAAACCCAGCTGACTGTCAGAAATCTGCGTCAAGAACTTTTTTCGGCGGATTTGCTAGATTTTTAAAAACAGACCAATGGCCGCCAAAATTATAAACAGCGCAGCTTAAATGGTACCTAGCCGTTTGGTATCTAAATTAAACATTATTTCCTGTTTAAAGGGCAACAACAATACTTAAAAACTATTATGAAGTCTTGAATGTTAAGCTTATAAATACACTAAATGCATTACATACTTACATGTAGATTGAAAGGAAATAATCTCTCTATAATTTTCATCTTTCAATATAATAAAAATAAGTTTATTCATGACACTTGAACTCTCCCTCGCGTTTGAAGGCAAACTTTATTAATTATAAATCTGTGGCTTGGAGCTAAAAGGGCCAATGTCACTTGTTTGCTCTTTTGAGTTAATCATTGCATTAGATTTGTTTTCTTGCTCTATTTCATTATGCTAAAACAGCTAAAGTCATACTTGACCCCGATCAGCTTCATAAAAAAAATGCTGGTCACTATGAAAGCACCTATAAAAGTTAAAGTTCAATTCCAATTTTCTCAAAAATAAATATTTTGACATTGGCCCTTTTAGCTCCAAGCCACAGAAATATAGTTTTTATTTACTTTTTATTTATTAAATAATAGAATGTAAATAAGATTTTGTTTCGGGGTTTCCATTATAATCTCAATGCTGATAAGAAGAAAGACTATGTATAAATAATTTTAATCTTTTTTATTTTTACTCGTTAGAAAACTAATTTTTAAACTTGTTCTTTTGCTATTTTTCTACAGAAATTAAGTTTACAAATTTGAAAACGTGTCGCAACTGCATAACCTTAAACAAAATTTAATTTTGAGGGTTTTTTATTTAAACATAAAAAAGTTAGTTCTCATATTTCTTTATTTTGAAAAATAATTTCAAAAAATGTTGCATACAAGTTCTTTTTAAACAAACAAAAATTTCTTGGTCTTCTTATAAAAAATATTTAAATTGTTGTTTTTGTATGCGCATGATCATGTCATTTGATTAAATATCAATTAAAAACTGTAAACTATTATTATTAAGTATTCAACTGACGGTGACAGTAACAATAACTGAACATTTTCAGTAAATATTATAAAATGAAAAAAAAAACACTTTCCCGCTTTGTGTCCTTTCCATTTCAATCAATAACAAACAGTTCAATATTTTTGCAGTACGAGCACTTGCAAAAACAACAAAAACAAATGTATAAAAATTATTTACGATCTGAGTTAAATTTAATATTGATAAACTGACAGTCAGTCATTTAGTTAGTCATACAGTCAGTTGAGCATGAAACGTGTCGTGTTTAGTGACATACTAGACCTTTTTAATATTTTATACTGTCACTCAAACATACAATTACACTGGCACTTGCCTGTACAGAGTTCTCAAGCACAAAAACATTTAAAACAACACTGAATCGGGAATGTAATACTCGTACATTAAAAAAAAACTGTAAAATGTTACATTCACTTCACTGTTAATATGTAACAGTGTGTGTGTGACTTCTTTTACAAGTGTGTAAAGATAAGAAACAATATTTAAAAATAAAAAAAAATCATTAAAATATTTCTACATACGGACATAAGGTTGTGTGTTTATCCTGTTGGATAAATGATGGCGATGGACATTAATGCAATGACCACTAAACATGGCACATGGTCAATTTACATAAAGAACAACCATACGAATCAAATTTAATGGGTCAGTATCACACGAGCAAGTACAGTCATAGTCACGTTCATTTCAACTCACATAAAAACAACTGTGAAGAAAACCCAAAAACTAACTCAAGAAATAGTGACCAATGGCCACAGAGAATTATTTCACGCGTTGCCATAATGATGATAATGACGTTATATTTTTTATACCCTTTACACAGTGAAAAAGGGTATATATAGGTTTGTCATTCCGTGTGAAATTTCTACAATTTTGATTTCCGACCCCATAAAGTAAATATTTTCTGAAAGCTTATGAATAGAGGAGTCGATTAAGCCCTGTCAGTCTGTCCGTGTGTATGTTGAAATCAACTTTTTGAGGCCCCCGCCATCACTTGGACTCGGATGAGGTATTAAAATATCAGAAATATTCGGGTGTAGATCGGTATTGAAAATCAGAAACATCGGTGCATAAACAACTGAGATATGAGCAAAAACCCACGACCACCTCGATTTTTTTTTCACAAAAACAACATTACAACAACAACATACATACATACAAACATGTATAGTGCTTAGAGTAAGCATGGCATCAAATCCCAGCTGAGCCAGAAAATTTTTTTTTATTTTTTATTTAATATATTATTTATATTTTTATTATATTTTTTTAATTTTTTTATTAAATATTTTTTTTTTTTTTTTTGCTTTATATTTATTATATATATTTTAATTATTTTTAAAATTTTTTTTTTTTTAATTTTTTTTTAAATTTTTTAAAAAAATTTTTTTTTTTATTTTTTTTTTTAACATACATACGTAAATTTATATTTTACAATGGGATGTTTTTTTATATGTATGCTTTTTATACCCTTCACACAGTGAAAAAGGGTATATATAGGTTTGTCATTCCGTGTGAAATTTCTACAATTTTCATTTCCGACCCCATAAAGTATATATTTTCTGAAAGCTTATGAATAGAGGAGTCGATTAAGCCCTGACCGTCTGTCCGTCTGTCCGTCTGACCGTCTGTCCGTGTGTATGTTGAAATCAACTTTTTGAAGCCCCCCGACATAGGTTGGACCCGGGTAAGGTATTAAAATATCAGAAATATTCGGGAGTAGATCGGTATTGAAAATCAGAAACATCGGTACATAAACAACTGAGATATGAGCAAAAACCCACGACCACCTCGATTTTCTTTTCATAAAAACAACATTACAACAACAACATACATACATACAAACGTGTATACTGGTTAGAGAAAACGTGGCATCGAATCCCAGCTGAGGCAAAAAAATTTTTTTTAAAATTTTTTTTTTTAATTTTTTTTTTATTTTTTATTTAATATATTATATATATTTTTATTATTATTTTTTTTTATTTTTTTTTTTTTAATTTTTTTTTTATTTTTTTTTTTGTTTTATATATATTATATATGTATATAATAATTTTTTTTTTTTAATTTTTTTTTTAAATTTTTTTTTTATTTTTTATTTTTTTTTTGTTTTTTTTAACATACATACGTGAATTTACTGTTATTGCATGACTACACGTTGTGAAGGGTATATAAGATTCGGCACGGCCGAATATAGCGCTTTTACTTGTTATATGTATGTACGTATATCATATGGAATGGTGATACAAACTACTGTTATTGCATGACTACACGTTGTGAAGGGTATATAAGATTCGGCACGGCAGAATATAGCGCTCTTACTTGTTTTAATATGGTTTCTTAAGTACTTATCATTTTCTTACATAAAGATTTAAAATATATCGGGAATAAAATTAAATAACAAATTTTGAAAATTTTAATTAAAGTTATAAGAACTTTTATAAAAATGTTTTTCATTTACAAACTAGATATAAATGTTATTTATATATTTTGCAGACCTTGAGCCTAATAAAAAATAAAAGTGTAGTTACCATTTTAAGGTCAAAGAAAATATAAACAAATTTTGCAGATTTAAAAAAAAACTAAAAAAATATCATGAAGGTTTTTTTAATTTCTTGAAATTTCTATTAACAGAGAAATTACAAAAATTTTATGTTAGAAGAAATTTAGATACGATTATGTGTAGGGGGTATGCTAAAGCAGATCACTACTGTTCCGGGTCCATTTTTAACAATCGTAGTTTTTCAGTGATTTAAAGGTTACCGATCACCATCCCTTTTCTCAATGAGTCTCGCGTACCATTGGCCTACTTGCGATCCTTAGTCTACCGCTAGCCAATACTAGATATTTTCATACTTCATGTGCTGCTACAACTACATTTCCTGCAGACACAATCTACAAACACAAAATGTCCACAGTAATCCACAAAATTTTGCCGCAGATTAGATACCTTTTTCGCAAGTTCGTCGTCCGCTTTATTCCCAGCTATGCCCACGTGTCCCTTAACCAAAATAAGCTTCAGCTTATTTATAGAAGCACACCTATTGAGCTTTAGAATATTCTAAAGCACCAAAGAGGAGATCACATCCATACGTTACAAGCATTTCCTGAACGATTGTTTATTGAGTGCAATGAGAATTCTCTTCTCTTGCACCCGACTCTCCAACAGGTGATCCAAAGCGAGCAGCAAAATACGCATCTCTACCTGGTAGACGGAAACATTTTTCCCACGAATAAGGTGCTTGATAGGTTTAGCTTAATTGAATATAAATTGGATTCTTCTTTCCCCAAATTCGACCCAAAGTGTCATTACAAATAAGTCTAACTAGCAGTAGCATTACCTACGATTTCGTACGTTGGTTTAATGCGGATCGTTTTAGCTATATAATCATATCGGTAAATCTCTTAACCCCATCAAACTTTTACTTAATGATCTTCTGAGAGATTTTCGCCAACTAGATAACAGATACTTAAGTTATTGTTGTTCTCACCGTAACCGTGTAAATCCAATGTGCAGCCTAAGCGAGATTCTGCATTTTTAATCGCAAACATTTCGACATGATCACTTTAGATTAGTTTTGTATCCAGCGTTACTTCCAGCTATTTTACCTTCCTGGACACTTTGATTTCGGTTTAAAGATACAACACCTATACCTTTGCGCAGAGCATAGCATCCAGCATTTATGGTTAGACGACAAATAAAGAATTAAATGTTAATTATTTATGAATCCAGAATTAATTTTTTTATTTAAAATAATCGATAAATTCGACAAAAAACGTTTGGCCACTCTAGTTGTGTGTTGCAAGTGGAGACAAATGAACACCTTTAACTTGTTGTCATACACAGTTGGTATGTGGGTTAGTTTGTGTAATACTAAGTGAAAGTATAAACTTATGCAGATCAGCAGCATCATAAAAATGATGATGAAGATGTATTTAGTTGCCATTAAATCCCTTTTTTGATATGTTTGATATGTTGTTATCACTTTGGCATTCAATGTGATTTTATATATTTTTTTTAATACCATAGACAGACGACAGCGTTAATTTGCATTAAAATCTCACTAATGCACATTAAAATTTTGCTGTAACAGACGACTGTTTCTGCATTTAGTAAAAATTTTAAAAATTGTAAATGCACTAGCAATCACAAATCTGAACATGTTCCTACAAGTTGGGATTCAATAGTTAATTTGAATCAAGACTTTTAATGCAAATTAACGCTGTCGTCTGTCTATGGTATAAAACTCAGTAAAAGTTAATTTTGGTTAAAAATTATACTTTGTTCGAATGTGTAATTGGTGCATCTGACAACTTTATTTTTAAAATAAAAGGAGAAGTTAAAGCAGAAATGTAAACTAGAAACACTTCTTAATGCCTTAAAAAATATATTTAAATGTTTACATTAACTCGCATCTGCCTACGACTTCGTCTGCGTAGTTATCGGTATGAAAGATCACCGGTGTCTTAATCTAGATTGTTACCGATTTGTGTGCCAATTTTCATTTAGCCATTTTTGCGTGATTGCGTAACAAAGATAAAATCATCCAAACATCATATTTATTATAATTATTTAATTAATTTTTTATTAATAGGTTTAATATATATTATCTATTAGCATGAGATATATTTTTTATACATTTCTTCCTTAGCTGTCACTTTTCAAAATTCTAGTTTTAGATCATACTTATGCAGCAACTTGTTGTATCTTTTTTAATGCCCTCGTAAATGCTTGTCCATTCACAAACTGTATCTTTTGTTGCAACACTAGAGCACTTTTTAATTTTTGATTTAATAAAAGAGTAAAAATCATTTGCTACAAACTTAATAATTTGTATTTAACATGTTAAATAGAGCACAAAAATGCTATAAATGTATGAGAACATTATGTAATTCTTCGATCTTTCTTTACAAACGAATTATCCTTAATCGCGAACTTGAGACCAATATGTTTTTTAATATTTTATTAATACTCTCAGCTAGCTGATGAAGTAGCAAGATTTTAATTAAAAATTATTAATCTCAAAATTAGTTTTTATGCCATAAATGGATACAATTATTTAATAGTTACGGGTTCAGTATGAGTGATATTTACACTAACAAAAGACTAGTAGTTTTGCCTTTATTCGGTATTTAATAAATAAAAACCTAATTGAGTTTTACTTAAATGTGCAACTTATGTAAATTAATGTCAAATTTATCTTTTGATATGGAAACGAATACATACAGTTTATCTGTAAATGCTTTTTCAATATTAAGAACTAGAAAAAAATATATAATTTAAATTTGTTTAAAATCAATAACAAAACCTGTAGACAAAATACATATTTATTTATTAACTGTATTTACAACGTGACGTAATACCTCATATTGTCATCATGTTATAGGATTTTACAATAGATTGATTGTTGTTGCGTTTCAAGTTAAAACGGTCCTAAAATAATACTACAGTGTATGGTCTGTTTATTGTGCTGTCACAACTATTCAGATATCTGCGGTGATCGGCTAAGAATCTGCCCAGTCTGTTATGTTATGAAGTGTCTTTAACAACAGTAAAATTTCTTTATGTCATTATATGAGAACATTGGAATATAGGACACCTTGTGAATACAGTAATTGTTTTGTTAATGCCTTTAACTAGTCAGTAATACACAATCCAAAGTTCATTATGATAGAACCAATTTTATGTTTAAATAACAATTTATATTAGTTACTACAAAATTTGTTGCTGTTTATTCGTTTATAACCTTTAAGTAATTTTCCAAAAAAAAAAAAATTATTGAAATCATTTGTGTTTATTATACCCTTCACACAGTGAAAAAGGGTATTTATAGGTTTGTCATTCCGTGTGAAATTTCTACAATTTTCATTTCCGACCCCATAAAGTATATATTTTCTGAAAGCTTATGAATAGGGGAGTCGATTAAGCTCTGTCAGTCTGTCCGTCTGCCCGTGTGTATGTTGAAATCAACTTTTTGAAGACCCCCGACATCGCTCGAACCCGGGTGAGGTATTAAAATATCAGAAATATTCGGGAGTAGATCGGTATTGAAAATCAGAAACATCGGTTCATAAACAACTGAGATATGAGCAAAAACCCACGACCACCTCGATTTTTTTTCACAAAAACAACATTACAACAACAACATACATATTATACAAACGTGTATACTGGTTAGAGAAAACGTGGTATCGAATCCCAGCTGAGCCAAAAAAATTTTTTTATTTTTTTTAAATTTTTTTTTTTAATATTTTTATTATTTTTTTTTTTTTTTAATTTTTTTTTATTATTTTTTTTTTTTGTTTTATATTTATTATATATATTTTAATTATTTTTAAAAAAATTTTTTTTTTTAAATTTTTTTTTTATTTTTTTTTATTTTTTTTTTAACATACATACGTAAATTTATAATTTTACAATGGGATGTTTTTATATATGTATGTTTTTTATATGTATGTACGTATTTCATATGGGGAATGGTGATACAAACTACTGTTATTGCATGACTACACGTTGTGAAGGGTATATTAGATTCGGCATGGCCGAATATAGCGCTCTTACTTGTTTTTTATTTGTTTAGTAACTTCAAAAACCAAAAAAATAATATCAAATGCTATTTGAATTTAATTTTTTACTTTGTGAAACTATGTTTTATATTTAAAATACATTTATCATTTGTCAGTCATCTTTAACCCTTTCGGGACGGCTTTCGAATTTAAATGTTATAATGAAGTTTGTGTATTAATTGAGTTAATAGCATATCGTATAAACATTCTGGTAAGGAAATGTGCCCCACCAATATCGGGGAGATCTTAGAGGGGCAGGTACACCGTTGTACCATTCGTCTTTTTAAGTGGTACAAATACGTACCAACCGTCTTAAAAACAGAAATTTGGTATATACAAAATAAAAACAATATCAGTAAAATCGAAAATAAAGCAATTCTTTTTATTTGTATGAGATCTTGTACAATCTCAAAAATAAAGATCAATTAAAAACGATAAAACTGAAATAAAAAATAACGATAAATTCAGGTATGTGCAGCCAAACGTATAAATCTATGAATGAAAAAGTGCAAAACAGTTTTTGCATAGTGGAACATTGCACTGCGTGCATATCGTGTATGTTCGAGTTTGTTTTTTTTGTTAGCTGCAACGGGCACAACGACGTCTTTTATTTCCCTGAATGGGAAGATGTAGTGATTGTTTGGGCTTAGGTTGAGGACCTGGTCTCTGTGATCTTCGAACAGCTGTAGTTTCTAAACCTTCTTTTATCAATGACTCGGCTAAGGCCACCAATAGCTCCTTGAATGGTATTTTTTTTCTGTTAAGATCATTGTATATCGTCCAAGTATTAACAGCAGCCATCATTATCAATCGATAAAATACCTTTTTCCACCATTTGTCCGATTTTCTGTCAAAGTCGTAAAGGCCACTCATTTGATCTGCCAGATCAACACCTCCCATTATTTCGCGATAGAACTTTATTGCAGTAGGACATGGCACTTGAATTCTTTCGCCTGTTTTTAATGTTTTTGACACATTTGTAATATCTGGCTTATGGCAATTAGTAATTATCAAAACCTCCTTTGTGTCTTGCCATCTAATGCACAAGAGGCCTGAAGTATTGCTTCTGAATTCAGATTCACCTCTTTCCATTTTGCGTTTAGTAAATTCAGGAAGATTTTTTCTGTTGCCCATGATTGTGCCAACTGCTGCGAAGGGAACGGTGTTCAACAAATGCACTGATAAAAAAAAACCGATCAAAACCTAGAGCTACATCAGGTTCTACAATTGAACCTGCAAGTTTCGTAACCACCCTTTCACCAAGTGTCCCCAAGGAGGGATCTAGATCCTTTCCACTGTATATGTGAAAGTCATATGTGTACCCAGTTATAGAATCACATCGCAGCCACATTTTTATACCCCTTTTGATAGGCTTGAGAGGCATGCACTGCTTTAGTGTGCTACGGCCTTTGAATTTTGTCATGGATTCATCTATACTTTGGTAACAGCTATCTTGTCTACACTTTAGAAAATTTTTTTTCAAACATTCTACCAAGTCATCTATATAGTAAGTTTTGTTACAATTTTGCGGTTTTTCAGGGCTTGCGAAATACATCTTAGAACAGATCACGTGAAATCGCTTCATAAATTGATCGATTGCCGAGAGATTTGTGAAGTGACCAATAGTCTTTTATGCAGGGAACACGATTGTAGGACATAATAAACATGCACCCTATGATCAGTTCTATTTCACCACTATTAGTTGCAGTTATTTTTCTATTTTTCTTTTTAGGTTGTGCACCCTGATATATTTTAATACGCTCGTTTGTGCACTGAGATATATATATGTAAACTGATTTCGGCAAAAGTTTATGAAAAATTTCAATATAACTTGATGTGCGCTGGATGTGTTCGGATATTTTGCAGCTGCGAGTCGTAGGTAAAGGTATCTTAGGAATAAAATGTTGTTCAGAAGTATGCCACTCGAAATTAGTATTATCTACTCGATTGTTGAAAGATATATCTGCAATTGTTTCTTCGATAATATCATCTTCTACATTGTCATTCGACGAACTTTCGTCACCAGTACAGTCAGCACTCGGATTGTAGTTATCACTACTTGAAGCAGAAAAGTCTTCCAAACTATCAGTTTCATTATCATCCCCCAGTAAGTTTTGAATTTCTTCAGGATTCATAATTTCTTCGTATAAGCTGTGATAGTCCGAAAACAATTTTTAGTACCCAGAGGACTGCTGGTATATATATGTACCAACTGTCGGACTGATGGTACATTTATGTACCACTACTACAATTGCTCAGATAAACAGGAATAAAATGTAAAATGTTCTTACCTGTTCTAAATTATAATTGAAACTCACTTCCTTGTATTAAAATTTATTATTTTAATTTGTTATTTACTTCTAATTATTCCAAAATCCTGAAAAAACAAGATATAATGGCAACATACGTCTGACTTTGTCAGGAAAATCTATAAACTGAGCACGTGTTTGCATTGATATTTAAAAAAATACCGTTTTAGAACAATGACAATCGTTTAGAAAACGGAATGGTACACTTTGAAACCAAATAATGTGAATACTACAACTTTTAGAGATGTTTGAAGATTAGTGGTACATATGCGTACCACTCGTACCGAAAGGGTTAAATTATTTCCTTTATATTGTAAATACATGCACACGTACATATTTTCATTAGCTGTAATTAAATTGATTTAATTAAAAACATAAACACACACCCTCTAATGTAAAAAAAAAAGGAAAGTAGATGTTTTTTGAAAGCTTTTTTTTCAGTAATAATTTTCCCTTAAAATATCCCAGTATTACAAAAAGGCGTACACAAGAAAACAGAAAACACTCAACATTTAAAAAAAAAAAAGTTAAAAAAAGAAATCCTCTAAATGATAATAATTGAAGCGGATACACAGGGGAGCTTGTTGACTTGAATTAAAAAGGAAAAAAGACACTCAAACACACTCAAAGGATAAAATGGCAAATCTAAATATTTTCGTGGGTGCAAGCACAAATGGTAACAGCTTAAAAGACAACAGAAGGGTAAAGCATCTGTCAAATCCTTTTTAAGCAGCCAATATTAATTTGAGAATTATTTTCTTTAAAGCAGAAAGATGCTTTTAAACAGTGTGTCACATAAAGTATTGCTTAAAGCAATTAACGAAACAGACGGAAGAAAACCATACAAAGTGTAATTTTTTCAATACTCAATTGTATGTATTAGCACTCATATAAATAAAAAGTCAATATTATGGTCTTTTTAAAATTAATTCGTTATTTTTTAATTTTACAAGTTCTATGTGCATTATGAAGCCATTTTAAGCTCTACAGCGTATATAAAATAAAAATTTGTAAATGAAGGAAAAATTTTATTTTATTGGTAAATTTGCAAAGCTTTCTAAGCACCGCATTCTTATAGTGTGAATTTTTTTTTTTTAATTATTTAAAAGTTTAAAATTTTACAACAAATAATACAATACTTTTTATATATTTTTAAATGTTTGAGAAATTTCGACATAATGGCATAACAACACTTTGAACTTCTTGTAAAAAACTGAATTATTTAAATAAAAAGAAACAAAATTGGAATTCGAAAATAACAAATATATTTTTTTAATTTTCTACATCGGCTTTTATTTATTTAAATTGAAACTATATGTTATCGAACAAACTTATTTATATGTTTGGTGAATTCACAAGGTGTCGTAAGTAGTAATTACTTTAACAAATTTTATAAAATTTTAAACATTTTACAATAAAATACGTTTCATTTACTTTAAAGATTTTGGAAAATTATGACAATACGACACTTAAGATGCACTTGTGAATTCAGCAATTATTTATTATGTATTCGATTAATTTTTATGTATTTTATTTTTATTATTTTAGAAGAAATCGATTTCCTTATTACTGAAATTTTAAACATATCGAACACTTCATACAACAACGTCACAACTAAAAATTTCCTAAAATTCAATTTTTGCCATAAATCACTACATCACTATATTCTCATCACTATACTTTTTGACTAGAAAAATATCTTTATGACTGTTTTTTTTTAATCAATTACATTACTTCAGCACGACTACTAGTCTTTTGCATGTCTTTCAAATTTGAGAATTTTGAGTTGTGACGTTATTGTATTTAAGTAGTGTGCAAAATAATATATCTCATGTATGAAATATATGAGTATTTTCAAGTTTATTTAATGATGAATTGAATGAATTTTGCTACTAGAAAAATAAACTTGTTTTTTATTCGCTATTAATTTTTAAAATACTAATATTTATTTGCTGGTTATTCGTTTGAAAAACCATAAAAAATGTCTAAGGCAACCAAAACTAATAAAAAATATTTAAGCTTTATTCGGTCAATTGTAAACTTGAACAGTTGATCATATGTTTCATATAAGTGTTTGTTGTATTTTGTAGGCATGACATAAATGTCGTGAATATTGGATAAAATATTGATAACACGAAGTTGCTCATGTTCCAGTAAAAAAGATATTTATGAAGAAAACGGAATACTATTGTAATAATTAAAATATAATTAAAATAGTCATATCTTACGGTGCTTATTATTATTATTAGTCTTTTGTAAAAGTATATCGATGACTAAATATAAAAAGGGCTTATCCCGGTTCTTAAACGTTTTCTGGTAGTCCACATACAAACAAATCACTCCTAAAAAATTAAGTGAGCTATGATTGAAAGCAACTGATTTATAGCCACATAGAAAAGCACTAAATCATTTTATTCTTTTAAATTTTATTCAGTTTTTTCCTTCTCGTGTAAATAAACAAATAAATCGAGACACGCAATTTATATTTAGTCATCGCTATACATGGGGGCAATGAACAAGTTAAATGTTTAAAATTTATAATAATCCAGAAATTACATACATACAGCCAAGTGCTGATCCAGCAAGGAGGCGGGTAAACGATATTAACACCCACACTCCCGGCCCAAACCAAATTTTTCCTTTGATAAATAACAGTATTGCTAGCCACAAGACAAATAATTTATAAATTTTAATAAAAAACATTCCCTCCTTCCAACGCGTTAGCTGGATCTGCTCTTGCATATATCTATCGAATATGTGAATATTTTATAAAAATAAAATTTAAATTCTAGAACTGGCTTTTGTTAGTACATAACATTTAGAAATATATATATATGTTTTTGTATCAGACATTTTGTTTTCATTTATAACAGATTTTTTTCGTCATTTCTCTAATAATACTACAATTATTATAATAAATTTAAACATTGGAAATATTTTGCCTGTTTTTGTATACATTATTAACATTGTTATGCAATTGGCATTTGTATACAAATTTACAATTTATTTTTTAATACAATCAAAAATAAGTAAAAGGGCTATATTCGGCCATGCCGAACCTGGTAATACCCTTAACCATCATGTAAATAGGTATAATGTCCATATTGTAGCCAAGCTTAAGTAGATTTTAGATTTCGATTTAAATTGTATTATGGTTAGCTGTATTCTACTAATCAAGCCCTTTTATTTTTTACCCATGTCGTTTCTATCTGTTGTTTAGAAGCTGAAATTGCCTATAACTTTGTCGATTAGTAACCCATTTATCCACAATTTTGTGAGAATACAAATTGTAATAAATGTTTATAAATTAACCTTTAACTAAACAGTGTTGATTTTTGTAGGAAAATAACGGAGGCATTCGTGTTTATTTGCTTATGTCTCAGAAAGTTATAGGGCGATCGTAGTGGATTGAGATTGATAACACATGTAGATCTGAGTAATATGTGGATTTTTCTTAAAGTTGATTTCAACCAACACACTGATAGACGGCTATAGCTCAATCGACTCTCCTAGTCATAAGCTTTCAGAAAATAAATACTTTACGTGTTCGGAAATCAATACTTTTAAAATTACAAATGGAATCATAATGGTGTTATATCCTTCGCACCACAGGAGAAGGGTATAAAAACGTATACACATACATACATATGTATGCATAAAGAAATTATTAAATAAAAATATTTCTTTTTATAAAAACAAAAAAAAAATATTGAAAATGTGGAAAAAAGGCTGGAAGGCATTCGGCTAAATGCACACAGTCAAACATATACAAACACACACACATTTTTTCTTTTCGAGATGGGTGTTCAAATAAATCCGGATGTGTCAATAATACAGATTTAAAATTATGTATGTTTTTAAATACAGACATTTTCAATTGCACACACATTATTGTGCATATGAGTATGCAAAAACAAAAAAAAAATAAAAAATAATAAAAAACATAATATAAATATTTATCTTTTAAAGGCGTCAGATTAAAATTTATAAAATGTTTATATTTAACATTTTATGTTGAGGACAACAAATCACAAAAACACTGACGTATGTATGTATGTATGAATCTGTTTATTGGATTTGCTTTAATATGTCGGTGTGTGTATGTATTTCTGAACACATAAATTTAATGGCTTAACGAATTAATAAATAAATACACAATAAAATTATGCCACATTGGCAATTGTTGAAATATTAAAGGGAAAGGGAGAATGTATTTCCAATCTTCTGTTGGTGGCGTCGTTAAGTGATATAAAATCTATTCCTATTGATTAAAATACATATAAATTTGTCATGTTTGTTTCGACTTGATGTTTATGGATGGAAATACATATTATTACATAGTATTTTTTCTTAATTTCTTTTTAGTGATATTTGACTTTTTTATTGCACGATTTTATTAAATTTACATAAATATTGTTTTCTAAAAAATAAAATTCATTAATGATGAGATAAAAAATAAACAAAAACATCCGTTACAAAAAACACATACAGACATACAAACGAATTCATATTAAATCCTTTTCAGTCTTACAAAATAAATTATTTCAAATATTTTGTGAAACAGAATACAAATTAAATGACATCATTTGTTTACAATATGACAAAAAAAGAAAATATAAAAAGCCCTCAAGGACAAATTTAAGACTTGCCTTTTTAGTTGTTAATCAATCGAAGAACAATAATTTCTTCGCATTTAAAATAACAAGAACTTCACCCTTAACTGCAGCTCACCTGTTTTTAATGACGACAGCAGCATGTTAGTAAGCGACGAACAAGAACAACTAAATATTAGGAAAATATTTGGAAAAAATGCTCAATATTAAACATAATAAAGTTGAAAGGTAATAAAAACCATGAAATGTGGAAAAGCTGTAAGAAGCGACAGTCTGCCCTTATAATGTTCAAGGCTTAGTTTTATTGAATGGCAAGAATTTTGTGTCCTCTCTTCTGCCGAATCTGTAGCCGTGAGAGTTTTCCCTCAGAGTGAAAAGAATCAATGAACATTAAGCATAAAAAAAGGGACAAAAAGAAAATCCATTTAGGCTAGATGTCGCCCGGGCATAAGGTGCATTGACCAAATTAGCACTGTGTGCATATTGATTAAACAAACAGCAAAATTTAACTTAACCATGCTCTTGGATAAAAATACATATTGATTGATGGCACTCGACGCATATAATATTTCCAAAAGCAGCTATGAACTACCTGATTATGCAATTCTTTTGCAACCAACAGTGAGTTAGATAAGGATATGCGCTATCACAACTATTATTGCTACCCAACGTAGTGGATATCGTATTTGACGCAATCGATTCATTGCCTGTGGGTCAGAGAATTGGAAAATGCACAATAGACTACGACACCTTGAGTATGGTGACGTTGTAAATATTTTTATACCCTTCACACAGTGAAAAAGGGTATATATAGGTTTGTCATTCCGTGTGAAATTTCTACAATTTTGATTTCCGACCCCATAAAGTATATATTTTCTGAAAGCTTATGAATAGGGGAGTCGATTAAGCGCTGTCCGTCTGTCCGTCTGACCGTCTGTCCGTGTGTATGTTGAAATCAACTTTTTGAAGCCCCCCGACATCGCTTGGACTCGGGTGAGGTATTAAAATATCAGAAATATTCGGGAGTAGATCGCTATTGAAAATCAGAAACATCGGTACATAAACAACTGAGATATGAGCAAAAACCCACGACCACCTCTATTTTTTTTTCACAAAAGCAACATTACAACAACAACATACATACATACAAACGTGTATACTGGTTAGAGAAAACGTGGCATCGAATCCCAGCTGAGCCAAAAAATTTTTTTTTTAATTTTTTTTTAAATTTTTTTTTAAATTTTTTTTAAAATTTTTTTTTTATTTTTTTTTTTTTTTTTTTTTATTTTTTATTTAATATATTATTTATATTTTTATTATTTTTTTTTTTTTAATTTTTTTTTCATTTTTTTTTGTTTTGTATATATTATATACATAATAATTTTTTAAAAAATTTTTTTTTTTTTAAATTTTTTTTTTTAAAAATTTTTTTTTTAAATTTTTTTTTTTTTTTTTTTTTTGTTTTTTTAACATTCATACGTGAATTTATAATTTTACAATGGGACGTTTTTATATATGTATGTTTTTATATGTATGTACGTATTTCATATGGGATGAATGGTGACACAAACCACTGTTATTGCATGAATTCACGTTGTGAAGGGTATATAAGATTCGGCACGGCCGAATATAGCGCTCTTACTTGTTTTTTTTGTAATAAGCTAATCGATATGCAACCGCTTCTGTCATCTCTCACAAACGAATCAATTAAAGTAGTAAGACAGAAATCCAAGATTCGATAGATAACTAGGAATAAAACACAGTCGAAGAATTTTGTAAAAAAATATTTATTTGTAATTGTTAATTACAAACATGTCATAATAATAACAATTAGTTAGGAGGGTGAGAGAAGGACAAATTAATCGATTTAAATGTAATTCAGCTGAATTAAAAGCAGGCCCCTTGATGCCAAAAGTATCTCAATTAAAGTTAACAACAAAACAGATGAAAGAATTAAAAATCAAATATTTTTCATCTAATACTTTCTTTAATTATTTTATTATTTTTTAATTAAACATACATTCACAATATTTTTTATAATTTCAGCCATGCATATGTTTGTTTGTATGCACAAAAGTTTGTCATTTCCAGAATGATTGCTAGTTTCAATGACCTTCCTTGAGTAATTATTTTTTAAAATCTTCAACATTGTCGGAAAGGGATATTTGAAGTTTGAATTTTGGTTTAAACAATTTGTATTTATATTTGATTTTGTACGATTTGTAGCTACTTAAGACACTTTAGCTTTATTCTGGTTATCGCAGCGAACTAGCACGAACTGTTAAGTGATAGACTTCATGACACAGTTTTGACCATTTAAGACTTTAAGAAAAACATTGTTTTGACATTCATATGTAGATCGCAATTTTGTGATGTTTTTGAGGCACAGTGTCACAAAAGTAATATGTTAACAATAAAGTCTTTAAAATTAATTACTTTGGTAATAAGTTTATTATATTTTGTACTTCTTTTGTTAATTGATTTTCGTTATAACAAATAAAATTTTAAAGAAGAAAACCTTTTAACTAACAGTAACAAGACATCCAGTGGATACCATAGGATACAAAAGTTATAGCCCATCTCAAATATTAGATTAAAGTATGGATTTCAGTAATATTTTACTATTATTATTTTTAGGAAAAAGTTAATAAAAACATCGAATAACAATAAAATAAATATAAATACCCCAATATTTGAAAATATGTACGACCAGCTAGCTATGCACTCCAAGCTCAGCTAGTTATAAAATTTTTTTTATCAGATAGATGTCTATCTATTTATATAAAAATCAATGTGTGTTTGTATGTTTATATGTTTGTATGTTTGTTTGCGCTTTATAGATGGTTAAAGGGTTGGATCGATTTCCTTGAAATTTTCACAGAATCTTCCTGTATGTCTGGAAGGAACTATAGGCTATACTTTGGTTTGAAATTGTAAGTGGACGGGGTGCCACGCCCTATTAAAGAATAAGTATTAAATATTATATATCACGAAAGTTAATGCAGCTAGAGTCTTCAAATTAAGTACGGTAAACTTTGACATCCACACGAACATTTGGGTAAAAAATGGGCGGACTTGCAATAGTAGGCGTGGCCATATGAATTAAATACTAAAATTCGTATCTTTGGAAAACGATATCGATTAGAGTAGTAAAATTTTTAAAAGCAACTTTGATATTCAAATAAACATTTATGGAAAAAATGGGTGCATTAACAATAGTGGGCGTGGCACCTGCCATATGAATTAAATACTAAAATTTGGGGTGGCGAAGAACACCGGGTATTAGCTAGTTATATATAAAAATAAATGAAACTCCGTTCGTTGGCGTTGGTAATTAAATCACTTAATAACGGCTGCACCAATTTCGTAATTTTTTTTTGAAATGTTTTTCATGACTCCACTTTTCTGAAACAGGGGAATGTCTGGACCGATTTGTCTAATTATTTAAGCTAAAAATTAACTAAAAACTACTGGGCGTGGCACCTCCCGTATAAAGTAAAAAACATTTTCAAAAATATATGGAAAACGTTTACATCTACAATCTATAAATTTTGTGTGATTTACATCCATGTCATTTGTCCTATTACAGACGAAAATCGATACGATCGGAGCAGGGGTAGTGATACCCAACATACCAATTCAAACCTAATTTTTTTTTAGCAACTATTGAATTTTTAATCCTGGTATTAAAATTTTATACAATTCTTTAGCAGGATTGGATAATATAGAAAGAGGAAGGTGTGGGTTACTCCCACACAAATAAAATATATTTAATGGCATATTTGGTGGTCTATAATTGTTATAGGCTTTAATTTCTGTGTAATTGCATCCGACATCAGTTTACTTTTGGGAATAAGATCAGAGCATGGGACGTGGTACCAAAATACATTTGGTGTCATTTCTGATAAACATTTATCTCAATTGGTTTAAAATTAGTACAAGCAGCTTTTGATAAGGTCATATTTAGAACAATTAATAGTATGGATCGTAGGAGGAGTCATAAATCAATAAATCAATCTCTTAATGAATAAAATGCAAAAACTTTGTTGAGGATAGCAATTCATACATAAAAAAATAATATAAGTTCAACGCTTTTTATACTTTGGTTTTTGTGCAGCTACATGAAGCAAACATAGCACTGTGCAATAATTATGCACACTGGTCAAAAATTAAAGAGAAACCAATAAAGTTTTATTATTACAGACGCTACAGTCATAAAGCATGCCAAAGAATAAATTAGAATTTAAAGTTCGTCACTAGTGTTAGATTTCTTTATTATAACACTAAAAAGTATTTAAATTTTGGTCTAGAATTCTACATATTTTTTCTTTTTTCTTCATTGAATACTAAAATATTTGTTCTATTTTATTTCAGGTTCGTATCAATACAATACGTAACAAAATCCAAAACATAAAGGAGGTATATTTTTTAATTTTTAATAAATGTATTGAAAACTTTACGGATTTACTATATTCAATATTTTTTTTATTTCTTATTTATGAAGGAAGTAACAATTAGGCAATTATGAATAGAATTTCATAAGGAAAGTGGATATAGAGAAAGACTAAAGGTCATCGGATGAAATTACAATTGAGCGTAGTTTATTTACAATTAGTAGTACGTCGCCATCTGTTATTGGGAAGATGTATTTTTTAAAACGGTTTTAAAGCCGATTTTTATTATTGTACTTTGTTAGCTTTAAATATTTAAAGGCAAAATTGGCTTAATGGTTTGGCGAACTTGAAACACTCAAATTAAAATAAATGATTTCAGGAAGAATTTATGTATTCGATTTAGTGTTTTGGAAGGATACAAAATTAAAGAATTTTTTAAAAACAGAAATTTTAGTAGAGTGGAATTTCTTTTAAATATAAAGCGTGATTTTTTAAGAGCTATAGGAAAGTTAAAAAAAAATCACATTAAATTCAGAAAAATGCATGAAATCTTTATTTGAATCGATAGTACGGTCCATATAATTGAATGTTTGAAGATTATTTCATGCAAATGTTGACCGTGGCTGCTTCTCGAATGGTCAATCCGCTTAGTCCAATTTTGGCATACTCTTTCCAACATTTCGGCCGGTATCTCATGAATAAATGTTTCAATGTTGTCTTCCAATGCGTCAATTGAAGCGGGCATGTGTGTATAGACATGAGCTTTAACATAGCCCCACAAAAAATAGTCTAAAGGCGTTAAATCGCACGATCTAGGCGGCCAAATGACCGGTACCGAACGTGAATAATATGTTCACCGAACTCGCCTCTCAATAAGTACATTGTTAAGCGTGCTGTGCGGCATGTGGCTTGTTGAAACCACATGTCATGCAAGTCAAGCTCTTGCATTTTGGGCAAAAAAAAGTTGGATATCATCTCACGGAAGCGCTCACCATTCACAGTTACGTTACGATTCGCATCATCTTTGAAGAAGTACGGTCCAATGATGCCACCAGCCCATAAACCGCACCAAACTGTGACTTTTTCTGGATGCATTAGTAGCTCTTGCACTCTTGATCTTCACTCCAAATTCGACAATTCTGCTTATTAACGTACCCATTGAGCCAAAAATGAGCTTCGTCGCTGAATACAATTTTCGATAAGAAGCGGGCGATGAACTTTCTTAACAGAGCACGCATTTTGATAATAAAACTCAATAATTTGCAAGCGTTGTTCGTTTGTAAGACGATTCATGGTAAAATTATAGACCAAACTGAAGATGTTTGACAGTGAAACAAAACACGAAACGTGTGTCAGCTATTTAAACCAGTATTGCCAAAAAGATAATAGCTAAAAAAACACCCTTTAATTTTTTTATAAAAAATAAAATGTATAAAGAATTTATTGTAAATCATTTTTATTCTGGCTTAAGTTCATTTCCCTGTTGGTCAACTTCCTAGAACATTTTTAAATTAAATTGTAATCGTATAATTAAGGATATTAGAATATTTCGATATTAGAAGAGTGGAATGAATAAGATAAAGGGTGCTGAAAATGAAATCATAGCTGGTATCGAAAATATATTCGACTTGGCTAGTGTCATCATAATTTTTCAATATCAATAACGCAATACCTTGATTGATGTATCATTAGTTGCGCACTTAAGAAACGCTCAATTTTCAAATTTCTTTGATTACAGTTGAATTTCAAACACTGGTCTATTACTATTTTTTAAATTTTTATTTATTAGATTTTTTATTGCTTTCGAAAGCATAAGGCATCAAATCAGCATTTAAAATTTTAATAACATTTTTATTACTTACTTTCAAAAAAAGGTTAAATAAATATTTAAAACTAGTTTTAAACACTGAATTATTTAAAAATATCATTAGAATTTTAGCATAATTTATTTATCAATAACATTTGCATAATCGCTAACAGTTGTGTGTGTGTGTTTTTTTAAATAAATAAAAATAACTTATCACTTCCTTAAATTATTTAAAGATTTTATAGATGGAATTAGAAATAAATCTGCGCTATGACAAATGTATTTGATTGTAGAACAACGTCATGCCAACAATTTACGAATAAAATTTGTTAGAATGATATCAGAAACAAATTAAAGTTTTCGTCAAAACAATTAATTTGCTTAAAAAATTATTCGTATAGAATTTCGTTTTATTTTTTTTTATAAAAATTTAAGTCGCACGCTAATTTGTCAAAGACGTTGTCTGGCAGTGTTTAGCACATTTGTTGATTTATTAAAGTTTCAAATGTTTGTGAAAAAAATTCAAAATAAATTATTAAACATAAAAAAACGTGTAAATAGTTGTTTCTACATAGTCTCTGTATTAAATAGTTATTAGACATTTGCTAATTTTGTTGCTTTTGGTAATGATTTTTTATGTTGAATGTAGGTGTTCGTGTTTAGTTCAAAATATTAACCTTTTCCTACTCACACTTCTTTGAATTTGTTTTTTTGTTTGTTTGTGTCTAAATACTTTAGTTTTATGTCAAAATTCTTAATGACCTAATAAAATAGTTTTTCACTTTCTTGTTTTGTTTATAATTTAAACAAAAACAGCATTTTTTATCATAAATAAAAAAGCATATGAATAAAATTTGTTGCTATAAATTCTCTTGAAGCCTAAATGCATAGAAATATTAAAAAAGTCTTTTGATGTTTGGAAAATTGTTTTAAAATAATAAAATAAAAAATCTTGCATTTTTTGTTTTTTTTTTCTTCTCGGAATTTAGAGATTAATGATGTGTTAATTCATCATATTAAAAATTACAAAATATTTATCTGCATATGTATGTGTGAAGGAAATATCCATATACATACATTTATGCTTGTTTTAAGTAAAGTGAATGAGCTTATATCTACATACAGTTGTACTCATATTGTTTGCTGGGATATACACACAATTATTTTTAAATGTAAACAAATGAAATGCCCTTTAATTTTGCTTTAATATGTGTGATATTTATTAATACACTGCCATTATTATAAAATTCTGTTTAAAGTTAAAAATAATTTTATGACAACTATTTGTCACATTTAAATATTTAAATGTTTATACAATAAATTTCATTTCTTTGTTGACATTAAATATTTTAACAAAAAATAATTTAACAACAAGAATTTCTAAAGGATGTACAAAACAAAATCATTTTTCTGATATACAAGTAAAGAATTTTCGTTGTTGGCGTTACTACATAAATAAATACAAATGAAATGTCGGTCGTTGGTAATCGCATCACTAAAGTAACAGCTGCACCGATTTCGCTAATTTTTTAAAAATGTTTGTCATAACCTAACTTATGTTTTTACGAAAAGAAAAATTGACCACGCCCCCTTTAAATAGTTTATGTATCTATAATCGGAGAATGGCGTAATCGATTTGTCTATTTTTATAATTTTCAATTTTGATATTAGAAATCTTTTTAAAAAATTGTACAATTCATTCCAAAAATTACACAAAATCAAATAAGATGGGGTGGCACTTTTCGTACAAATAAAATATATTAAATGGCAGTTCTGCAGCTCTGTAATTGTGTACTTTTTTTTGCTAGTCTTATGTATATTTTTAATCATAAAAAATACTTGAGTTCTTTGAAGTGTCACCTTACATTTTGGTAACAGCCAAAGCTGTGAATGTATTTGGGTCAATTTAAAAAAAACGTACACATCGAGTTTTTTTTTTTTGCTTCTTTTTAAAGTTTTTTCAATTCGCCGGTAGGAGTGGCCAATTTATGTAGAAATTGATGAAGATTCCGGTGGTACTTTTAGGCTCTCAAAAAGATCAATATTTTTTGAATTTTTTTAGGTTTTCTATGATTTCTATCTTAAGCGTCACACACCAAATATGTATAAAAAATCGCTAAAATGCAAAAATATTTGAAATTCAAGCTTACTACGATGTTCGTTTGTTTCTCAAGATTGACTTTTGCGAAAATCACCTGTTCGATTATAAACACAAAATCACGATTCACCTTGATTTTTAATTTTTTTTTAAAGTGACTAGTTATTTTAAAATTTTAAGATGAAAATATGTAAATTTTTTGTAAAAAAAATACTTGAACTTAGAGGTTACTTGCAAAGTAATAGGCTTGTAACAATTAATTAAAAAAAAAATTAATTATAAGCGTTTTAAGGAAAAAAAAAAACTAAGTGTGACGCTCAAGATATTTTTTGACGCTCAAGAGATTTTGTTGCACGTAAACAAGAAATAATGCCAAATTTAAAGTTTAACGAAAAAAAGTTTATTCTTTTACAAAAAGTAAGTAAAAAAAACAAAAAATCTTCAAAAAAAAAAAAATTTTCGTACAAAACTAAACATATACATATTCTTTGATGTCTTTAACAAAAATGGAAAAAATGAAGTAATTCTTGAAGAAACTTAGCCACATAAGTAAATATTTGACGCAAAACAATAACTTAACTTAATTCATTCTTTATTTTCATTCGAATTCTTATTCTGAATCTGTATAAACTTCATGAAATGACAATCGGCTTTGTTTTTTTTTATTCTCATTAATTTTTACAACTTTCGAATTAAGCTTGTGGCAGTTGCATAAATTTCCGGCCCCCAGAGGTTTAAGTTGCAAAAGCACGATTAAACTCAAATATACCACGATTATACCTTTCTTTCTTCTTTATTTAATATTCGTCATTACGCGCTTTATCGAGCTTTATTTTCTCTCGATATCTTTATGCTCATTCAGCCGCCATTAATTTTGTTGTTTTACTCTTAAAAATTAAAAAATAAAATCATAATTAAGCATTTTAAGCTATGAAGCAATATATATCAAAAGTGATGCTCATGAAATATTTTCCTATTCTGGTTTTTTTTCGTATGCAATTTATTTCTCAAACTCACAAATTATAAAAAAATGAGTTGAAACCATGTAAACAATGATTGTCAACTTCAATTTTTTACATTTAATATATTCACTTTTAAAAAAATTAGCGTGACGCTCATGAAATTTTATCGCACACACTTTTTACAAAGATTTTTTTTTCGCTTTTTCACTTTTGTAATAATTATGGTTTGTACTTTCCTTACGTTATTAACTTTATTTAAATGCAAATTGAAAACTAGTAATATTACTTGAATTATAAAAAAGTGACGCTCAATGCAAATTGTGGGGACAACATTTCTTTGCAACACCAAATTCGCACTAATTCAGTTTTGACGACTATAACAAATGAAAACACAAGAAAGAAACTCAATAATTCGAAAACTGTTATTAAATGTTGCATATTTACTTTTTTCTGGATTTTATTTAATTTTGTTTACTAAAAATTCTAACGGGGGACACATGCTTTTGTATGGAAGGAGTACGAGGGAGAAACAAAACACCATTCTGAATAAACAAAAAAACAAACATACAAATTTGAGAATTACGTTTTTTGTTACATATTCCTCGCTGATCACTCTCAAATTTTTTATTTTTTTTTTATTGTTTTTTTTACCTAAAATAGTAGTGTAAAGTGCGGGGACACAAAAATTGCGTTTTTTTTTAAATTGACCCATTTCTGTATTTCTAATACATTAAAATAATTCTTACAATTACCTGAAATAAGTCGGGGATCCAGGCGGAGAAAAAGAAGGATATTTAAGTCAAAATTTGAATTTCATTTTTTATACATTTTAATAAAAAAAAATTCTGCCTTTGATTTGGGACATCGCAAAGATATTCAAAAACTACTTTAAAATTTTTTAATTTTCTTAATGCTACTCGCTTTTTTTAAATGTTTATTTGTGTCTTTTTTAAGTTTTTTGACAAGATTTTCTGTAAATCTCTCATACGTCAAAAATAAAATGTAGACAGACCTTTCTATTAGACTGTAGTATGTATGGAGACAAAAATATAAAATAAATGTTAATTTATGCACAAATATAAAATTGCCATTTAAAGTCAATTAAGCAAATTAAAATATGAACAATATTTAAACCAGTTAGTTTTGTTAAAATACATGTATTTATATTTACAAACAGACTATTTGTTTATTAATTTATATCTAGAAACATTTGTATTTAATACGAGCTGCAAAAATACAACAACTACATTACTGCCCATACAAACGACCAACATAAAATCGAATCTATGTAATTTTCTCCTTTTTCTTCATTAAAAAAAACCCACAGAAAACTTTTGGTTAATTATTAATCCTTTGAAATTAAATTCGTTTGGCATAAAAGCTAATTAAAACATAATCAAGCGAATTTGGTCAGTAAAACTTTTAGAATAAAATTAAAAATATTCGTAGATGGGTTTTAGGAATCCTTAGGAGAAAACAAAAACAACTTACAGGAAAACGTAAGTGAAAAAATTAAGTCAAAACAAAAATGTTTTTAAAATTGGTCAGAAGTAGATTTACAACTGACAGCATAATTACAACAAAAAAAACTTTATTATTTATATTAACTATTATATTTCAATTAGAAATATGTATAATCTAGGGTATTATATGCTTAAAAAGGTTAATGAATAACTCAGAGAAACCATTGACTAGAAGCAGAAGCTTAAAAAAATAAATTATATTATTAAATCATTCTCCCTAAATGCGTTAGGAAAATCTACGAAAAAGAAAAAATTAAAATAAAAATAAATTAAATTAAATTCGCAGTTCTGAAATTTCCATTATCCTGTTACAAACAATTCTTGTAAAAAAGAGAACAAAACAAATTTTTCCTTTTTTTTGTTTTCATTCTGCTTGGGGCAAAAATAAATCAATAAAAGAATGATTTAAAGGCAACAATAATAATTGCTTTAACTAAATAGAAAAAGTACAAAACATATTAAGTTTTATTAGTACTTTTATTTATATGTTTATTTATATGTGTACTTCATTTGTATTTTTGTGTGTAATAAGTGACAGGCAAGCGCGGGTACAGGGGGAGAAAGAAAGAATATTTTCAACTTTAGGGCTTTTTTTATCATTCATTCATGTTAATATTTTAATAAAAACTTCCCTGCAAACGCAAAAGCTAGATCCGCGACTGGTTTGTATATTCTTTATTGGTCAATAAAATAATATTTACATATACATACATATAAATACAAGAACATTTATGCATTTCATTACTATAATATTTCCTTCCAAAAATAATCAAAAAAAAAAAATTTAGAAGAAAAACTAGTGATTTCGTTTTCGCCTAATATTAATATTAATCGATATAGCATGTATGTACATATATACATATATATGTAGTTTATCAATATTCAACTTAGTTTACAAACATACTTTCTAATCTCTAAGTTTTATAAGAAATTGTAAAATGTATATAAAAAACAAAATAATATTTAAATAAACAGCAATTTGTTAAATTCTTGTTTTGTTTAAACAATTTTAAACGCTCTAATTAAATCACTAATTATTCAACTTTCAAGATAAAGTCATATACAAGATGAGGCAGGCAATATCTTAAATTTGACTGATTTGTTTTCGCATTTCGCGTATTTGTATTTATTCAATCATTAAGTATTTTATTCTTAATGAAATATTGCTGAAATTCAGTTAAGAAGTTTACTTTTTTCACTGTTTAACTTGAAAGGATTTGATTTGTTTGCATGTACATTTAAAACATTTTCCCATGTTTACATATTCAGAGCAAACTTAATGTAAAGTATTGATTAACTTGTACATTAAGAACTCCGAATACATTCATCGTTATAAACATCAATACATACATAATTACATACAACATATACATACATTCATATAATTATTAACATAGACATAAAATCTTCTATGCTCGCACTACCCTGCAGCTAAAGAAACTAGTGTGTGGTTAAAATATACAGGGGTTTCTTCTTACTTCTCACTTGTTACATATCAGTCTTTTTTCATATTTCTTATATGAAACTATCGATTTTAATATTAGGTTTAGGAGCCCAACTAGATTATTATACCCTTCACCTGTGGTGCACAAGGGTATATATAGCTTTGTCATTCCGTTTGTAATTTCTACAATTTTTATTTCCGACCCCATAAAGTATATATTTTCTGAAAGCTTATGAATAGAGGAGTCGATTAAGCCCTGACCGTCTATCCGTCTGCCCGTGTGTTGGTTGGAATCAACTTTTAAAAGCAACTACATGTTCCTCAGATCTCTATATGGTATCAATCGCTTGGAAATATCCATAAATGAATCGCTATTGAAATTCAGCACAATCGCCCCATAACTTTCTGAGATATGAGCAAAAAACCACGACCACCTCGTTTTTTTACAATTACAACAACAACCTACATACATACTGGTTAAAGTAAACGTGGCATCGAATACCAGCTTAGCCAAAAAAATTTTATTTTATTTTATTTAATATATTATTTTATTTTATTATTTTTTTTATATTTTTTTATTTTTATTTTTAATATATTTTTTTTTTGTAATTTTTTTTTATTTTTTTTTTATTTTTAATATATTTTTTTGTTTGTGTTTTTTTTTTTTTTGGTATGTTTTTTACATGCATGTACGTATTTTATATGAGATGAATGGTGATACAAACAGTTGTTATTGCATGACTACACGTTGTGAAGGGTATATAAGATTCGACACGGCCGAATATATCACTATTACTTGTTTGTATATGGTTTTATACTAGTTTAAATACTAGCAATTGGTAGAGAGTGGTGAAAATTTGAGAAAATTAATATTTTAATTTTAAGTATGATATCTTATCTCAGAGTATGTTGGTTTTGAAGTTACATGCTCTTTACCACTGCACCAACACACTATTATACCCTGTTCAGACAGATATTTTTAATTGTTTCAATTTAGTGTTGACTGAGCAATTAAAATACTCAATTTATCTTACTCAATTAGCATTTGATAGCTGTAAAAATACGACGTGTTTATACCAAAGCAAATAATGCCTTGTCTTCAGTTTTTTCCTGTTAATTAAATATATTTACAGTTATATTTAAATATATAAATATGTGTTTGACTTTATTCGAACACTTTATCAAAATTTTCATCAACCATTTTCCATTTTCTTACTTTAAATTTTTGGTATATTTATTTGTTTGACATTAGAAATGTCACCTATAGAATTTTCTTCCCACTGAACATATTTCTCAAGAGTTGTATTTCGAGTTTTAGACAATAAGTGAAACAATTAAGTATATATTGATCAATTTAAAAATAATTTTTAGTTTGGTTAATTGAGCTCAATAAAGGCCTTTAATTGCGATAATATTATAAATTGACAATTAAGGCGCGTGTGTGAACATAGTATTACACTCGTATTAAATTGATATTTCTTATAAAGTAATGCGATGGTGAATTTATTAATTGTCATTTAATGCGGGTGAGATCTATCACTTTTGGTGCAATCTCATTACAATTAGTTACGTCTACGTCAAAACGTAACCAGTTAAAAGCTACAGGGCTACAGCTCAAATACTTAGACAAATACAAATAAATATTTATAATTAAAAAGCATTGTCCAACAATATATTTTAGCTTAAAAACAAACCAAAAATTTTTTTTTAAACTGAAGTTCACAAAAATTATTCTAAAAAAAATATGCCTTTAATCTTATAAAAGAAATTGACCGAAAAAATTTCTTTTTTGATTAATAAACAACAAAAAATTTGTGGTCAAAGTGAAAAACTAAAAGAATGCCCAGACATATTTATATGTTTGCCCTTACAAAAGCAAATTCTTCAATATACCCGACAATGCTATAAGAACATGACTCTTCCACTCCACAACATATACGAGTAGTAAAGTAGTAAGAGCGCTATATTTGGATGTAGTGAATCTTTGATAACCTTTATTACTGTTCTGTACTCGAAATAAAATTAAATTATTCGGAATTGTCATTAAAGAGTTCTTATTTACAATAACAATGCGAAACGAAGTGCTTTTATTCCAGTTTCACGAGTACTACGCTTTTAAATATTTTTAGGAATTTTTATCAATGCTATTGCATATACAATTGCGCATCCACAAAGATGTGAAGTATTTTTACATGTGTATGTGTTTTATGAGAAAATAAAAATTAAAACATTAAATATACCTAAAGGTGAATTCACCCATTTGTTCTGAACAAAATTTTTTCCGGAGAATAACATTTTTTACTGAGAGTTTTCTGCAGAAAATTTGTCCGAAAAAACAAAGCTGCCATATAATATAAAAATGCAAACAGTTTTACAAAGTGGCAGCACCGCTAGCAAACTATGTAAATAAATACAAATGTAAATTATTTCATTAAAATATATGTGAAGAAAATGTCGGATAGAAGAAAACTAAAATTATTATTTTTAATTGAAGTGAATAAAGTCAATTTGTTTGCAAAAGAAATTTATAAAAAAAAAAAATCGAAAATAACATGAGTCGCAGTGAGAAAAACTCTGTTTTTAACAATTATTTTTGTATGCACTATTGCTCATGTCATACAAATATTCTCTTCCTGGTTTTTTTAATTCTTCTATTAATTTTTGAGCAATATTTTCATTAAATTCCATTTTAATTGTTAATTTGCGGCAAAAACAATTTTTGTATAATAAATATACTGACACTGTGTGATGTGGCAACCAAATTCAATTTTTATGTAAATATTGAAAAAAAGTGGCATCCAATTCAGTTTCTTCTGAACAAGAATTAAAATTAAACCAATTCAAGAAAAACTTTCTGAACAAAATAATCTCTCTCTCTCTCTCAAAAGTAAAACATCAAACTCAATATAAAAAAAATTTGTTCTGAACTAAAATTTTATGGGTGAATCCAGCTTAAACGTTATCCAGCATTTAAGCTGAAAAGACAAACTTAGGTATTTGCGTAAACACTGTGGCATAACAGTAATGTTAACATATGTAAAGTGCTGAAGCGCCGATCTAGGAAAAGGGATTATATCTTTTAAACACAATGATAGTATGTTACTTTATCATTACGTGTATGAAAAAATTAAGAATTTAAGAATACGAGTATACAAAGTACGACAAAAATGTGTTATTCGATATAGTGGTAGCGCTAATATATTTTATGTTTACTGCAGGGTAGTCAACATTCCTCCACTAAAATTACACACAGCACATCATACATACGAATAAGAAATGTAATTGATGTGCTGATGATTGTTCGTGTATGAAATTGATGTTATTTACCACTTTAGATATTAGTCATGGCTTCCTTTCCATTTCACTTTCTACATATTTATTTTGTTGTTTATTTAACATTCCCTCCTCACCTAAATACCTTTATTGGTCTAAAATAATGCCTGTTAATTTTTTTCTTCAAAGGTTGTTATTTATTTGTATAAAATTTTGTTGTTACTGTTGCTAGTACCAAAAGGCATAAATAAATTGTAGTACATAAGTAAGTACGCATGTAAAATAGAGAAACAAAATATAAATTACAAACTATATTTAAAGTGAATTAATAATTTTAAAAGTCAAAATTATTTTAATTAAAAAAAGGAAAATTTTAAAAGTTATTTAGACTTGACTCAAACTTATTTCCTTTTTAAAGAAAACTTTTCTCTTTATAGTTTCTTTAATGATACTACTCTTGACAATATCAATTCAAACAAGTATGTGTGTGTATGTTACTACTATTTTAGTAATTGTGACATTTCTATTATAACTTAACCCTGCTCCCTGTGACTGTAACAAGCAATTCTGAGAATTCAATGTGAGTAGATGGGTTATTATAACATTTGTTTGTTTTTTGCCTGTGAGTCTAGGATAAGGAAATGTGTGGGTTCTGATATATACAAACATATTTAAGTATTATTGTGTCATTTATTGCGTGTATTTGTGAATACTGAGTTTAAAAATAGATTATTATCGAAATATCTTACTCTTTTGCTATTGTTGATAATTCAAGCTTTTATATTTTATATCATTTCATTTAACAGTTTTTCAAATGAAAGGAAAGTATTAAAAATCTAACAACTTGGTATATATTGTTTATAAAAAAAATCTCTCTCTTCTTAATTTTAATTTAGACAATTAATTGTTATATAATATTTTGAATAATTTCTAAAAAATTTTATTGAAAAGAAGAAAAAAATAACACTGAAAGCAAAACGTCATGAAATCATAATTTATTATTGACCATTATTTATTCACATACATACATACACACATTCACTGAATAAAATTTAAATTCTATTGTGTATTTGAATTAATACAATTTTAAATATTTTACAATTATTTTCAAAAATACTTATACATACACAAGCGCGCTCATGGAGACAATGGGCATGTATCAAATTCAATTTTGGAAAAAAATTAATTAAATATTTGTTTTTTTTTTTGCTTTTAATATTATTGTCAATTGAATTCTAACATCATTGTTCTATAAATGACCAATGATGATAAATAAAAGCTCAATCCAATCATCTGAATAATTTGTGTTGGCTCTTGCTGATGTCGCTGTATAAGTATGTATGTTTTCTGCTGCAAATATGTTTGTTTTTGTATTTTAGATTTTAACAAATATAAAAAATATTTGCTTTTAAAAATATTTGAAATTAGTTTTTTTGTGTAGTATTAAAAATTGTGTTTAAATAAATGGATGACGTATGTAAATATGCATATGACAAGTGCTTATACATTTTTTTAAAAATTGGATTAAAGGATGGTCCAACCAAAATGAAAACAAAAAGTTTTCAGAGAATTATCTTAATACTTTTTTTATTACGATAGACGGATCTATAACAATTGTGTTAAAACAAAAAATCGGCCAATTGATCGCCACGGCTTCAGTGGCTATCCGATGGGACATAATTTTAATGACACTAATGTTTAATGTCGTGAATGTACCGAATTATCTCATCCTTTATCCCTTGAATTGTTTTTGGCTTATTGACGTGAAATTTTTCTTTTAAGTGTTCCCAACGAAAGAAGTCAAACCGTGTAAAATAACATGATCGTGGCGGCCAATTAACATCGCCACGACGAGAGATAACATGGCAATTGAATTTCTAGAGCAAAATAACAGTTATTTATTTGGCTGTGTGACAAGTGGCACCATCCTGTTGGAACCACATATCATCCGGTCCATATCCGCAATTTCTGCCCAAAAGATATCCAATATCATCTCGCGATATCGAACACCATTTACGGTTACTGCTTAGCCGAGCTCGCTTTCAATGAAGAACCGCCCGATGATGCCGCCAGCCTATAAACCTCACCAATCAATCACTCTTCGTTAATGCATTGGCTTGATAATTAATCCTCTGAGGTGATAGTGTAAATCACGAAATGCATTTTCATTTAAACGCCTATTTTCGTAAAATTCCTTCTCCCATTCATTCGAAAAGTATTTTTTTTACTTTGTAAATAAAAACTTTCTCAAAAACATGACATTTGTAACCTCATTCATCCAATTTTATTCATTATTCCTTTTAGCTTCAGTCGTTAAAGTTTCGCTTGACACAATAGTTGTCAGTTTGTGTCCGTATTAAGTTCTAAAAACATTTACTAAACACACTATCTATGTTACGATAATATTTGCACAATTTGGTAATGGATTTGTGACCATATTTAGCTCATTACTATTAATACTTAATTGAGTTGCAAGGTTTAATGCAAAGTCCAATAATAAGTAAAGGTATTCACGTCACCGGTTTTACTCTTATGAAAATTCGAAATTGCGCACTAGGTTATGGCAAGGGTAAAAACAAAAATTAGTACGAAATTGTTTTGTAAATAGTTTTTGTTAATTTTGAAAGAAATTGAATTTTCGCAATTTTGCAAAACTACAATCAGTGAGGTAAATACCTTTAATTTAAGAAATAAAGAAATAAAGTAGAAAGTATTCAACATGAAGATTTTAATGTTTATACCCCTGATAGCATTTTAAAGCATTAAGAGTCTAAGCGATTAGTTGCCAGAAGTTTTTTGCAAATTAAAGAAAAGAAAAGTTATAAAAAAGGATATTTAATCGTTTTTTGTTATTTTGTAATCTTTTTTGCTATTTTGCACCACTAACATCTGCATGTAAATAAAAAAATTTGCATCTTGAAGATTTTGCAAAGGGAAATGCACCGCAAGTTGAATACCACTATTGTCTGTATTTTTAAATACATGTGTTGCAACGTATAATAAACTGATGTGCAAGAAACATATCGGAACTAAACTTCACATTTATATGGCAACAAGCGTAAGTGTACGAGGATAGTTAGAAAATTTAAAGACATGGAAGCTATATTGTATCATTTCAACACCGTAGTTTACATCATAAAATTTTAAAAAATATGACATATAGCGAGAACAGCAGTTCAAAATCTCAGGGAAATAATTTAAAAACTAATAAAAAGCTTTTTGCTAATAAGATTTTTACGTTCTTAGTTTTAAATCATATACTTTAACAAAACATCTTGCCGTAATCTACAACATGGTGCTTCTGTTTTAATATTTTTTGTAGAGAAAATTTTAATCAAATCTGTTTACCTTTAATCGAGTAATTTATTAAAAAAAAAATTTTTTTGTTATAGATTCAATAACAGGGATTTTATAAAATCATATTGTCAGCATAGAGAAGTTGTGTTAGCAACTAACGAATACAACTTATAGACATAAAAAAGCTTTCAGAACGTTTGTTCGAACAGCCCTCACATTATTCTTAATTAAAACATACTTCATAATAAATTTATTTAAACGCCAATGGCTAATAGAATAAAAGTAATAATATTAACTTGGAATTCTGACTCATGCTTTAATAAGTTGATTGTATGTTTGTACTCGCATGAGTCTCAACGATTTACATTGTATTCCATTATGAATCAAACATACTTAATTTGAATATTTGTACATACATACATTCATACATATTTATTATTATTATTTTTTAGAAAAATTGACACACTTTTTATTAAGTATTCTTATAGGCTAGTGAATATTAATGACAGCCAACAACCAGCAGGCAAATTACGTCATTTTAAAAAGACTAAATGAAAATAATATTTTGAATTTGAAAATTGTATATCGGTTTCTTTTTTTTTTTTTCAAAGCCAATTTGGCAAAAGTTTTTAAATGCTTAAATGTTAATGAGAAGACACACAAACATACATGTCTTAGACATAAAAACTGTATAATACTAAAAAAAAAAGTCAAAGTCAAATGGGTTGTAAAATATTTTTTATTTTTTTCTTCATTTATTTATTACTAGCCAAACCCGGCGCGCGTTGCTACGCCTCTTAATGAATTTGAAATGCATTCTGAATTTTAATTGAATATCAAGTGCAAAAACCTAAATATTATAATTTTTTTTATGGGCGTGGCATTGCCCACTTTTTTAATCGCGAAATTGTAAAGTCATAACAGCTCAATATGTGTGCAAAGTTTCAGAAGAATCGAACCAGTGCAAGTACCTCAAAATTATAATTGTTTTTATGGGCGTGGCCCTGCCCACTTTTCTAATCACGAAATTATTTATTCATGGCAGCTCGATATGTGTGCAAAGTTTCAGAAAATTCGGTCCAGTGCAAGTAGCTAAAACTGATAACTAATTTTTTGTGGGCGTGGGCCCGCCCACTTTTTAATCACGAAATTATAAAGTCATGACAGCTTAATATGTGTGCAAAGTTTCAGAAAAATCGGTCCAGTGCAAGTACCTCAAAATTTAAACTTTTTTAGGGGCGTGGCCCCGCCCACTTTTCTTATCACAAAATTTTTTAGTCATGACAGCTCGATATGTGTGCAAAGTTTCAGAAAAATCGGTCAAGTGCAAGTAGCTAAAACTGATAACTAATTTTTTATGGGCGTGGCCCCGCCCACTTTTTTCCACCCATAAACACTCCCTGGTATGTGTACAACAACTTACCAAAGTTTGAGCCCGATCGGTTTTATAGTTTCGGAGTCTATAGCTAACACACACACACACACAGAGTTTCACTTTTATATATATAGATTAAAAAACAAAAAAAGTAATTAATACGGCCCGTTTAAATAATGGGCGGTTGATATTTTAATGGTCTCTGTCATAAATAAAAGCAAAAGAATTTATCTATTTTATACATGTTTGTTTGTAAGTGAGTAGATGTTCATTTTTTTTTTTGGAAACTTAAATACGAAATCATAAATAAATTTGCAATTAAAAATTTTAAATAAATTTGCACATGATGACACTTGCTTGATTTGCAAACACAGATTTTTATTTTAATTTTGTTTTAAAATCCAAACACACATACACACTACATACATGTGCATATAAGTTTTGTGGTTAACAAAAAAATATCTAGAATAAAAACAAACAAGTGGTTGTCTTCTCTTTAGACATGTTTAATTCGTTTTTAAATATTTTGAATTAGTTTTCAAGTTTCATAATTTCTAAAATATAGTTCATTTAAATATTGCTATTTTGGCCAACTATTTATTCATTATTTTAAATATCTTTTTATTTATTTTTATTCGTGCCTGTGAAATAAAATTGTTCAGAATTGTTGTTGTTTATAACAGCACACTGTTCATAACAGTACACTGTGGGGACTTTCCCAAAATAAATGGTAATAAATGTATGCCATCCAAACTATTCATCATATTTATTTTTAAAATTAAAACATCAATATTGGTAAAGTTCGACTGCCAGTCAGTTAAGATTTATAGAGCGCGTTACAGTGGGACAAAGTTGGGCAACTCCGTAAAAAGAAAACATTTATAAAACATTTAAATTTAAAATTTTTTTTTGATTTTTAAAGGAAGTTTAACTTAATAATTGTTTATGGAATTGAATTATTTTTTGTAGTTTAAAGACATATCACCATTAAACAAATATTTGACAAAATACTTAGACGTGACCACTCAAATGTACTAATTTCTGTGCTTAATAAATAAATATTTATAACTTTGAGAATTGTCTTATTTTAAACAAATTTTAAAATATTTATAGTTTCTTTGATATTTATTTATCAATATATTGTCCTTATAAGCGATTTTGAATTGAGTTTTTTATATGAAAAAAAAATATTTTATTATAAATGAATATTTTGCACCACCTTGGGGCAGCTTCTTTAGGTTTATACAAAAACAAAAATGTATCACGCCCCATTATATGTCTATTTTTTTAAATTAATCTATGAAACTCATGAATGGTTTTTACGGACATTTTTCCCTTAAAATTTAGGTGCGTGTAGCTGACACCTTTTATATAAGATCCAAATTGTTTGTCGAATATCCAGAGTACTGCAATATTTAAAATCTTCAAAACTCGTTTCGGGTATTATTAAAACAGCTTGCTTAGTTAAGCTTAAAATGAGGTGGAAAATAACAATGGGCGTGGCATCAAAATATTAACTTGAATTTCACTTGAATTATACCAACAAAAAATCGATACGATCGGAAGTAATACCCTCCATACGGAAAACTCATTATGTGATTTATTAAAGGAACAATATATGTTAGAGTTATAAACCGTGGTATTAGACAAAAAAAAATTTACTATTCATTCCAATAGTTAAATGGGAGGCGTGGTACCACCCATACAAGCAAATTTAATGGCAGAACTATAATTGATACAAGATTTAAATTCTGTGAAATTGGTTACGATATAAGTTTACTCTTTTGGGCGAAAAATCGATAGAGTCAGTACAGGACGTGGTGTTCCCCACCCTGCCAAAAAGTACATTGATATTATTGCTAAAAACTTCTACGTTTAGCTTAAGCTTAGTACGAACTACTTTTGATAACAATTTTCTAATTAGAGCCTAATCTAATTAGAGGATTGGGGAAGGGAAAGTGATACTCTTATACGATTAAAGTACTACATACTTATGACAAATATTGCATTCATAACAAACGGCTAATATTATTTTTATTATTATCTCCTAATAAATACAGTTTAAAAATTTTGTTGGAACCGGCAAAGAGGTCCGAGATTTGCTAGTAATAAAATAATGTTTTTAAGAAACTGACAAATTGGGACAACATATTAAACAAATTTTATTAGCAATCGATTGTTTCATGCCCAGTTTATATTACCAAATGCGAAGGTAGCTTAAGCGCCCTTCAAAAATATTATTTAACAGAATGTACATATTTATTATGCGGACAATCCCACTGTGCTCAATTATAAGCCAAACATTTTAAAAATTTTTATTGCATTTGGCCAAAAATATTTATTTATAAAATATTTTTTTAAAATTTTACTAAGTAGTTTCACTAAATTAACCAGACACTTTTTTTGCAGGCAATTCTCTTTGGCTGCGGTTGGTGTGGTCTAAGTATGAAGGGCGCTTAAATAATAAAATTAAAATGTTTTTAATAAAAACAATAAATATCTTAATATTTACAAGCAACCGCCAATGAATACAGTATGGGCGTAATTTTTGTGTTGGTTTTGGATGGAAAGATTTTCAAAATGTTTTCTACATGATTAGCAATTAGATAAATATGGAAAATAATTTCGAATAATTAATTGTATGTGCACACAGAAAACTTAATAACGATCAAATGGGAAAATGTTTTGTTACAATGTTAAATATTTATAGATCGGCAATAAATAGATAATGAAAAAACTAGTTGAGATATCGGACCGCTTTGCTGTCCTCAAATAAATTTGTTTGTTTTTTTTTTAGAATATAAAATGGGAAACATACATACATACGTGTGTGAGTGACTTATTGTTGCTGTTTTCGTATCTATAAAATATCTAGTTTTTTTTTTTTAAATAAACTAAAAATGTTATCGTTAGTTTTCTTTATTCTGATCCGATTTATAGTAATATTTCTTAGAAAACATGAATATACTTATTAAATATCAAAAAAGTTTATTCGGCGCACAGTGTTCGATTCTTGAATCTAGCTGGCCAAAATTAATAACTTTTGTAATAAAACGTGTAGAAAGTTGATTTTTGGCACAAAAACTTTAAATTCTCTATTTAAAACAACTGCAAAAAAATTGATAAATCCGCCTACAGACACGCCCACTTTTCTTATGTGAAAATACGAGATTTTTAAAGAATTTCTTTTTTGTTGGTATGTTTGGATATTAGAGGCATATAACGCAAATTTCATGAATGGGGACTGGCAGCATATTACTTAAAATTATTGCATTAATATTAATTACTCTGCCCACTGACAGTGGATAACCATATTTGAAAAAGATCTTTGCGAGAAATTGTAGTAGACTCCATGTCGTTTTTGAAAAATTTTGTTCGGCATGGGCACTTTCGGGCAAAAAATTTTTTTTATTTTCTATTAGTCCAAAGTCCAAATTTTACTAAACAAGTAATAAGATCATGGAAGTATATAGAAGAAAAAAATATTTGTCTACAAAGTTTTATTTTCGTTTTAAAAAATGTTACTTACAACCTTCCTGATATAATTGCTAATAAAAACTACGTCCTTTATTCTGATAACTGAAAAATACATCGCGTTTACTCTAATGATAATACCAGTCTCAGTGAAAAAAGAACTAATAAACTAAATTGCATAGACAACTTGTAATTGACCTCTAAACATAAGCAATTTTTCAAGCGAAATAAACAAAAAATTTTTTTTTTCATTTTACATGATATTCGTAGTACCGTTATAGTCGTACATATTTAAATTCCAGCAAAAAATCATGAGAAATATCTTAGTTGGTATGTTCTTATTTAAATATTGTGGTCCAATTTGTTCCTTTTTATAACTCATTTTTGGGTTTTTGGCCAGCCAGATTAAAGAATCGAACACCGTGCGGCGGTTTGACTGAAATTAGCTTCAATCAAAAACCACCGAAGCATATATTGAAGAAAATTAAATAAATGTACGGGAACACTCTCATGTCCCATAAAAAAGATGTATGTGTGTGTGTTTTTGTGTACTTAGTAGGATATTGATTTATAGGTTGCCAAGAAAAACAATAAAAACAATGTTGTGTCACCTGTCACTAAAGCAATCATTTTAATAAAAAAAAAAATATTAACATCAATCTAACTCACATTAACTTTGATGATTTTAGCTTTTGTTGTTCTGCTTATAACAATTTGATTTGTATGCAAGTTATCAGGATCTTCCGATCCTGCCCTTTGATGGGCCTAACAATAACAATTGTTTGCTCTGTACGATGATGCCAAGCCCAATTGGACAATAACGATAAATTTCTTATGCAAAGTTTTGATGTTCTATCTTTAGCATTTACGTGGATAAACATTGCTAAGAATTATACTTTATAAGAGATCCACAGCTACTTTAAATCTAAAAAACATTTTATGGTACAGAAAGTTCACTGTAAATGTTGGTGCAGGAATTTTGAAATTGAATAAAGGAATACGGCAAAAACTTTTAGCCTATAGTTAAAATATTATTTATTTAAAAAATATTTTGAATCCAATAAATACGTGTAGGTTCAAATTTTGCTTCTAACTTGTACACACTTCGCAACATGTTTATGAAACCTGTAATTTTTCGTTGTGTATTTATGTTTATGGTTTAATGTCTTGTTGCATTTTGGGCTTTAAAAAGAAATAAAATATTTTGATATTTTCTGGTTGCATTAATGTTGGCTGCATAGTGTGAATCATTGTTTATTATTTTTTTTAAATTTCTTCACTGAAAACCAGAAAGCTGTGAATATGTTCGATTTGATCAATTGAAAAAAAAATAAATGAGCAGAAGAAAAAATAAAATGGCGATTAATAAAATAAGTATTTAGTAGATTTTATTAATTTATAAAAATATGTACAATAATTTTGGAACCTCCATTTTATCAAAAGTATTTCTTTCGAATACAGGGTAATGAAATGTTGTTGCATTTATCGCTTAGTTTGTATATCAAAATGTGTGACATGAAATTTTAACGTGTTGCATATACAGGTTTCCAAAGTGTATCGCTATCATAAGTAACGTGCGCTTCTCCGAAAATCATTTCAATTGTATGTGGTCCCTTTTAAAGGCCATTAGGCAGTTCTCGTAACTTTCCGTTTTTCGTAAGAAGTATTAGAATTCAGGTTTGAAAAATTCTTAGGCAACTTAACGTTTGCTAGAACGAAGCTAAAAAGAATTGTAAATGGAATTTTCGATATCGCTTTCTAATACAGGAACGCTATTACACTTAGCGGAAACTTTTTTCCATCAACTAACATGAAAATTTATGTTTTAAATTTTTTTCTCACATTCACAATGTATGAATTTCACATTATTTTTTTAACATTCGCATATTTTTTTACTTTTTTTTTTTGTCATTTTGTGTGTGTTTACAAAATTTTCCGCAGAACTATATACAGGCCTTAAGACTGACTATGCTTCACCATAAATGTTTTCCGACTTCAAAAAATATATAAATAAATGTCCATGAACGGCATCTCAACAAAAAGTACAATAAAGTCAATTCCAAGCATTTAAATATATTTTCAACACAGGCATGACTATAGGATGTTTGTTTTTTTTTTTTGATTAACTTTAATAGCAAACTAAATATTCTTTAAAATATTTTGTTATAAATACTATTATTACTTTTTTTAATTTTAGCTTTTACTATCAATTGTGTAGAAACTAGCACAAATATCTGATTCCAGTACCATTTTGTAGACATGTTTGCAATAAATATGTGCATGCCTAAGCATTTAATTTGTTATTAATAACATTTTCACCTACACTCTGTAAGAACTATGGCACAATAATCAGATCATTTAAAACCAGGCTTTAGTTAAACAGGCCCTAATAAAAAAGTTAAAAATTGACATGTGACGTATTGACCCATATTTTCAAGATGAGGTTTTACTTGTCTCTGTACGATACATTTGCGAAAAGAAAAATTAATTACCCATCAAAAGAAAATCGAATTTTGTTAGCCGTTCAGACTTCATTCTCTTACCATATTGCAACCACGAAAATGCTTGAATTTTTTTTTCACACAAAAGTACAACAAAGTATGTCTTCTGTATTGCTTATTGTTTAAGAAGCTGGCGAAAAGAAGATTTATTTATTTTTTCCATCAGTGCGTAGAGGAAGGCATAATTAGGCTGTTCCTGGTACGAATAAATTAGCGCTTATAAATAGTAAAAACGAGACTTTTCAAGTGCGACATTGCATATAAAAATCATGTCTTCAAGAAGCGCCAGTGACGCCAGAAGCGGTTTTTGAGAATGAAATAATACAATTGAGCAAGAGGGGCGGCTGCTTATATGAATGTTTGTAGGACGTATATAGCTTCCCAGCAAAATAACACATTACAAAATAATGAGTTGAAAGTACTAGAAAATAGTTCTTCACTACTCACAAATTGGCATCTCAACCCATTATTTTTACACGACGATTCAATTGGAGGCAAGTACTTAACACGCTCGCTTACAAATAGATACTCGTTTAAGTACTTATTACGGTCGCTTATAAACAGGGACTTAAATAAATACTTACTTTTATAGCAATAAATAAGTACTTTATTTTAATAAGCTAAATAACCCATTTATGTTATCGACTTACAGAAGTCGTTCTGTTCTTTTAAGAGTGAAAATTCGGTTTGATTATTCTGCGATACGTAAATTTGAAATTTAAAAATCAGTGAAAATATATAAGTCATCACTTTTTTAATGAAATGCTTTGCCGTTGTTGTTAAAATATTTATTACTTATACCCTAAGCATGTTAAACTACATGAGAATTATAAAAAGTTATGTATTTGAGTGGCTTCTAGCAAGTTTCGCAATAAGAAATTGTATTGTGTGTGTATCAAAGCAAATGTATGAAAATATAATCAAGTCATTACTAAAATACTTCTTAGAAAGACGTACGATATGTAATAGTCATTGAAAAGTATGTTGTTTAGTAAGAGGAAGTCATTACCTAATTTTTTGCTGGGTTGGTTCTGTAAAACTGTGAAGAGAAAGTTTTTTTTATATTAAATTGTATAGTGATGCAGTATTAAATGGCAACAAAAACTTTTAATTTCACAGCCTTACAAAACGAGAATTAACAACCAGAGCAGCGTTACCACTCAAGAATTATCTATCCGACCAAATTTGCCTATAAAACCGACCAATATTTTTTTTAATTTTTGTATAAAAATAAACAGCTGATTATAAAACAGTGATGGGTATTACAATTTTACAAATGGTTTTTTATTACGAAGAAAAAGTACCTAATGATATCAGAAAATATTTTGTATATTTATTTATGTATATTAATATGTTATATTTATTCTCTAGCATTTATAAATAAAATATAATAAACAAATTATAGTTTATTTGATATATGTGTTTATGTATGTATACAAATCAATTAATATTAATTAATCGATTTGAATACAATTTTAATCTTTACATATTTCACATTTATTATACACAATGTATATAAAAAGCGTATGCGCGAGACGCTTAAAAGTCTCCAGTTTTGCAATTTTAAGGCGGAAATAATTATTATAGTGGTAATTGCGTTTCTAGCAAGTATAGCGAAAAAAGAAACAACAGTAATCAGAATAAAACATAGTATAAGTTTAAAATAGACACAATAGTTCGCAAAACTGTATTTAAAAAATTCGTGAAGAAAAATAAATTAACACGCAAGGTACTAAAAGTTGTTTTATTTTTCTTTTGCGTATTAAAATATATAAAAAAAGTACCATTAAAAAAGCAAAAATACCCTGAAATCATAAAACAAACAAGCAGGCCATCACTGGCGTACAAATGTCACGTAAGAATGTAAGGAAATTCTATTTTATACAGAATGGTACGTTCCGGTTACAGTACGTTAAATTTCGCTAAGCTTTTGCATTGTTTCTCATAAGCCAAAAACGAACAACTGATACATTACAGTACGGATGCGCTCGGCTAACTGAGGCTTAATACTTTAATACTTTTAAAGAATTTTCTCTATTCACTGGTCTAAAGAGTCTTTTTATTCTAGGGCCTATTTTTTTCTGTATTTCCTTCGAAACGCCAATAAGGTATGCAAATAGACATTTTCTTAACAATCAGAAATTGTTTTCCAGCTAAATTAAAATATTTCCCCTTTTCCACTTTAAACTACCCATATCTGGCAGTTGTGTTTTAGACTGAATTAGTGTGTTTAGAGAGAATTTGAAAGCTTTCAACAAAAAAGAAAAAATCAAATAATGTGCATTTAATGCAAATATGTAAAAAGTTTTCGTGATGATCATCAACATAACGATTATGGCTTTGCTAACTATGAATGTGAATGAATATAAATACGATTAAATGATTTACTTTTTGCCAACATAACTTTTCTGTATTCTTTGCTTTTTGCATTGTTCAAACTGTTACTTATTTGTTTTACTTAGTTTAAAAAAACTTTTCTTTTTGCTGTCGTTGTTGCCATTGCGCACCTTGCACGTTGTCACCAGTCACACACTTGTTGTAATACACGTTGTCATTGTAATCGCTGAGAAGTAGACAGAGAGACAGACTGACAAATAAATACAAAAACATAGTCATTTGCACAGTTATTTACATACAAACTTAAGAACATATTTGCTATAAAGTATGTATTCATTTTTAATTTTCAATTGTATTTAACTTTTTCTTGCTTATTTCATCTTCCTTATACGTACCTTTTTTAACGTGTATTAAAACAAGCGTAAAACTTGTTTTTCTATGTCTAAGTTTTTGTCTATTGAACATTTTATTTGCCTTTAGTTATTTTTTTTTATTAAGTTTTGTTTGTATACGCACCGCTGTGCTCTTGAAATTTTTTTCCCTAAATGTTTTCCATGGCATGGTTTTAATTATTTACAATGTATGTATGTATGTATGTTAAGTTACATGAGTAAATATATTGTTGTCTGAGTACGAATATTTTTAATAAAAAGTTACAAAACTGTAACAGAATCCTCTGCAAGAGTCTAACTCACATAAGGAGTATTACGTTACAAAAACCAAAAAAAAAAATAATTTTGAATAATAATAAAACTTTTAAGAAAGTATCAGAAATTCAATGCTTTAGTTTAATTTTATAAATTTTTTTTTAGCGTGTCATTAAAATGTATTTCTATTGAGGTTAAAAAAAGGACTTTGGACTGTTTTAACCAATTGGCAAATAAAGTTGAGTTGTTATGACGTTGTCAATATTAAAGCATTTGATTAATTCAATATTCAAGAGAAATTTAAACCTTTTGAAAACATAATCCACTAGTTCAAATAGGAAACTATATGATCATGGTTGGATCATGGATCAAAACTCAATTTCTATATTAAAATTGCTGACAAAATAATTAAAACACCTTTCGTTATCGTCAAATTTCGTAACTAAACAATAGACTGGTATATAGTAATTCTATGTATGTTCACGCTGCAAGCTACATACACACATACATGTTAGCAACATGCTGCTAATTGCTAAATGTTTACAATCTTACGAAAAGAAATTATTATAATATTTCTGGTACTTTCTTTTTGTGTCTACATTTTTCTAATACATTTTCTGAAAAGCAACAACAAAAAATACATATGATCGTCATATGAACGTAAGTATGTACATATATTTTGTACTATTTAAAGACATAATGAAAAACAAAAAGATATTTCCTAAATAATTTATTAGCTCAGGTCGTGGTCTTCGGTCGCTAAAACTATGTAAGTATGTATGTATGTATGTACAACTTTACTACAGACACAACGTAAAAAGCGAAGGCACATAGAAACTGTAATATTCGTATCGTACCTTCGCTCGTCATGGAGCTAATTTAACTTTTTTTTAAATTTAGTTTTTGGCATGTGCTCCATTAACAGATTTAAAATATTTTTTAGCATGTTTTTCCCTCACCAGTAAAATTAATTAAATTGCACTTAGCTCCTTTACGAGTGAAGGTAACGATACGATATGCGTTTAGTTGAATGTATAAAGAAAGAGTATTCTAATTTGTAATATCCCTGCAGGTTTTGGATAATTTTTCCATTTTCTAGATTTTATTATTTAACAAGAAAATCTATACAAAATTTGTTTCGGAGATGAGTAGGTTAAACATGTTTCTTAGTGTAAACCTCACAGTCTTTTTTTGCAAATTAGAGAAACCCTTAAATCTTGTGTAAAGAGAATGTTATTTCACTACAATTTTATTTACTAATTTTCGTTGTCTTTTTAAGTTTTATTTGTCAAATAAATTTTAAGTTTGAATTAATACTAAAAGTTATTGTTATTTCTTCTCATCTGCTTTGTCTTTTCGGTCAACTTGAATTTTGAATTTTGCGATATCTAAATGCCTTTTAAATAATATTAGCTTTCAAGTAATTTGATTTAATTATTTACTTATAGCCGTATTCATAAAAAATATTTTATGTTTTTTTGAAGGCTTATTTGACAAATTGCCGTTGCAAGACAATTCACATAATTAAATTATACATTTCTTGCCTTTAAAGCCCTTCATCAATTGATCACCATATAATGCTGGTTTCGAACAGAAATAGATTTATTTGTAATGATCCAGTTTTTGTAAAAATAAACTAAACTGTTTAATTATGTCAATTCTCCAAAAATGAGACTTAATTTGTAAACGTAAGTTTACATGCATACAAACATACATACATACATTAATATCGCTCTCTTGAACAACGATTCGGTGCTTAGTTTTAGTGACCACCAATATGGCACCGTAAAAAATTTGCGTCGAATCGGTGACCACGTTAAATTCGCACAGCGAAAAATATTGAACGTTTAGAGCTAAGTGTTAATAAAACACTAGAAACATCTACCAAAAGGCGTACAATTAAATTTCAACAGGTGGCTAGAAATTAAATCAACTTTATTTAAAATCTGATAATGTATTATAACGCTCATTTTCATTTTAATTATCTTTTTAATAAGCAGAACTGCAGGTTCTGGGGTCCTGAAATCCAAGAGCCATTCAACGCCAATTGCCACCCAATTAGGTATACAATACCTGAAGATGAAAGTGTTGCAACCGTTAATAAAGAACGGTATCGGTTTATGATAGAACATCTTTTACGTCCTGCTCTTGAATACAGACCTGAGATATGGTTTCGGAAGGATGGAACTGAAGAAGATAATTTTTTTAACAGTGAATCATGTCCAGAAGTTTGAAAATGAATTGACCAGCGCGTTCGCCAGATCTGTCAGTACCCGTCGATTTCATTTGGGGTTTTTTAAGTATCAATATGTGAATGAGACAATCATTGAACTCAAAGCCAACATTGTTACAGAGATTCGAACTTTCAGCCACATGTTTTAAAAGATTTTATGGATAATGCTTAAAACGAGCCTATCATAACGAAGATGAAAACGGGGGTCACTTAAATGACATTATTTTCCAAACTTGTAAAAAATATTAATTTCTTATATTTTATAATCTAAAAAAAGGTAAAACATATCAAATTGGCTAAATATCTTGAAATCTAAAATTAAAAACTGCTGGGTATCAACTTTATGAGCGACACACGTGTCGGAGTACAATGTTGAAACATAATAAAATGTTGTTAATATAAACACTATAGATATTTTATGTTTGTTTTTTTTTTCGAAAATAATTTTCCTCACAATATTAAATGTCTGCGTTTTTTATTTCTTTTCTGTACCTCTCCATAAAGTCTTTATATACAAATTCTAGCTGTCTGTCTCATTGCTTGTCAGATTTTAGTTTTAGTTTCAGTTTATTGTTATTGTTTTTCTATGCATACCATAAGTATTGAGAGAGTGTGTTATTTTCGTGTACTAAATACACGTTTAATATTAAAAAATAAAGATCCCCAAAAAACACATCAATATTTATTGTCTTTCAAAGCCAGAGACAAAGTAAACAGATACACTGTAATAATAACAACAACAGCAACTGAAAATACACACAACACAACGCAACTGCAAACATAAAAGATACACAATAAATTTATATTAAACACAATTCGAAATACATATATTTGCATTAATGTTTGTTTCCGTTACACTAAAAGAAATCAATTACTACATATTTCAAACAAAAATTTTCTTTTACAGAAAATCTGAAAGAAATCCTTTACAAGCTATGAATCTTAAAGTTTGTCAAATTCACTGAACTAAAGATAATAATACACATTTGTTAAGTTTTAATTTTTTAGTGTGTAACTTTATACTTAAATATGTATGCAGAAGTATGCAGGTTTATCTAGTCCTTTGTGCCATTAATCGTGACTGTTCTTAGGTTCTATTGTTTAGATTATTATGATCCATAAAGGAGTACGGCAAACAAGAATAAACAAGAAAACTATGACGTAGTGTTCTCATCACCATTATTGTCAATCTTGTAGTTGTTGTGACCAATATTTTGTGTTTACGTTTGTTCTTTTTTTTGTTTGTTCTTGTTGTTATTTTAGGAATCCCAAAAAAATTATTCTATTGTATTGTATTGTGTTGAATATTTAGTGCGGCACCTCTGCCGTCTTTGCCATCAACACTATTCATTAAAAGCGCCAACCATACCCCAACTTAGAGGCACGTACATTTGATGATCATAATGATGATGTTGCTACTGCGGTGTTTGTTGTTGTTGTTGTTGGTAGTGATATCGGTATTAAAAGTTTTAAATCTACTCGTTGTTGGGGTATCACAAACACTTGGCAAACATGACAAAAAGTAGGAAGGAAGACAGACGCACACCGACAAATTTTAATGGCAAGATAATAATGGTGAAGGTGTTGTATCTACTACAAATGTCAAATACTATGTCAACCTATTTAAACTTGAGACCTGACCTCCCTCCCCCCCTTTTTTCCATAACTCTTATTCACTTTCAAAACATGTAAGAAGAATTTGTCTCCATCTACAGTGAGATTAAAATAAACATTGAAAACGTTTCACTGTCATTTAACGTGTGGCTCATTATAACAATGTTCTTTTCTTATTTTTCTCTTCATAAAATTTTCCGCAAAACAAATTTTCTTTTTTTTTTATTAACGTAATGTAATGTAATGTACACATGCATGAATATTTTATTAGTTTTATGGGACAAGCCTTTAAAAATAACAAAGAAAATTAGTATTTGGTTTGTCTTGTTCAACGTTTTCATTTTATTGCTTATTTAAGTCTTAAAGTTTGTGTTCAGTAGCGGGTGAACTCATCCCAGTTTTTTTTTTTGTTACTTCTTTAATAATTTTTAATGGTTTGTAGTCTTAAGTTTTAATGGGAAACTGTTAGATGCTTGAACTTGAAATTGCAAAAACAAGTACGATTTTAAAATTTCGTTTGTTGAAAGTTAATTTTTCTAATTTATAAAACTTTAACTATGGCTGCACTATGATTTATAATTAACGAAATCTGGGATATTTTGGAAAATTTTACATATTCCTAGAAATATTAGGAAAATTTCCCGATTTTGGTTTAAAATTTTTTTTGTTGTAACAAAGTGCAAAAGAAATTTTTTGAAAAGTTGCCTAAAATTACTCCTCCAACTGATGATTCCAAGTAATACCATGTGCCTAATAATTTTTTATTTTTTTATTTTAAAAGTTCTGGTATTTATTTTAATTTATATTTGAACTAAATTTTTCTACAAACATCACCTGTTGCAAAATCATCCTCGAAAACTTTGTATGTACATGAGTATTTATATACGCATTACCAGAATTAAAAAGTTTTGGAATTTCAGATCTTGGAATGAAATTGAGGCACGTATTGGTGGGCTAAAAATTACAAAGGGGGTTTAAAAATTTTATAACTTTTTCATTTATATATTTTTTCAGTTTATAAAATACTAGAAAAGCCCGGCGCGCGTTGCTACGCCCCTTAATGAATAAGAATCCATTCTAAATTAAAATTGAATATCAAGTGCAAAAAGCTAAAAATTATAACTTTTTTTAATGGGCGTGGCGCTGCCCACTTTTCTAATCAAGAAAATATAAAGTCATGATAACTCAAAATGTGTGCAAGTTTCACAAAAATCGGTCAAGAGCAAGTAACTAAAAATTATAACTTATTTCTTATGGGCGTGGCACTGCCCACTTTTCTAATCACGAAATTGTATAATCATAAGAGCTCAATATGTGTGTGCAAAGTTTTTGAAAAATCAGTGAAGTTCAAGTATCTGAAAATTATAACTTTTTTATGGGCGTGGCACTGCCCACTTTTATAATCACGAAAATGTAAGGTCCTGACAGCTCAATATGTGTGCAAAGTTTCAGAAAAATTGGTCCAGTGCAAGTACCTCAAAATTATAACTTTTTTTTATGGGCGTGGCCCTGCCCACTTTTCTAATCACGAAATTATATAGCCATGACAGCTCAATATGTGTGCAAAGTTTCAGAAAAATCGGCCCAGTGAAAGTACCTCAATATTATAACTCTTTTATGGGCGTAGCTCCGCCCACTTTTTTAATCACGAAATTATACAGTCATGAGAGCTCAATATGTGTGCAACGTTTCAGAAAAATCGGTCAAGTGCAAGTAGCTAAAAATAACAACTAATTTTTATGGGCGTGACCCCGCCCACTTTTTACCACACATAAACACCCCCCGGAATGTATACAACAACTTGTCAAAGTTTGAGTCCGATCGGTTTTACAGTTTCGGAGTCTATAGCTAACACACAGACAGAGTTTCACTTTTATATATATAGAAGAAGAAGATAACAAATGTAAATGTTTTTCCAATAACTATATAAAATAATGTCACTAAAATGGCACCCGTTTTCAGATATTTAATGATTTTTAGAGCATTTTCCATAACATCTTTCAAAGTATGTCGCTGTAGCGCTCGATTTTCTGCAACAATATTGGCTTTGACTTCAAGAATTGTCTCGGGTTTATTTTCATATACACATATACAGGCTTCTTTAAGAAGGACCAAAGAAAATAGTCGGATGCTGAGAAATTTGAGAAACATATTGGGCAATTAATTTCTGAAATTCTTGAAATTTTTCGCTCTCAAAAAGTTTGTTTTAAAAGTGCTGCTGTATCGCAGGTAGTGTGGCTTCATTCTGCTGAAACCACATACACGGCGTGGAAAATGTTTAATCATAAATCGATACCGTCCTCCATTTACGGTTACTCCACTTCCATTTTCATATTTAAAGAAGGTCCAAAAATATTTTTGGTTTTAATGCCACGCCATGCTGTGATTCTAATTGAATGCAATGGGCGTTGAAAAATAAAATATACAGTTTTGCTTATTAACAAAACCATTGAAATGAAAATAAGCTTCATAACACATAATTAGATTTTAAATGAAATTGATTTTATGTCTGAGCATCTGTTGAAATTTAACTGCAAAATTTAGACGTTGCCGAAAATCTGGACTAACAGTAAATTTAAGGTGCGCCGTTGTGACGTACAAACCATTTCTAGCTGAGCCTCCTGGTAAAGGTTTCAGGTGTATAATTAACACTTAGCTCTACACATTCAATATTTTTTCGAAGCGCGAATTAAACGCGGTCTACCGATTCGACGCAAATCTCTTACGGTGCCATGTTAGTGGTGATTATGAACTAAGCAACAAATCATTGCTTCAGGTACGAAATTCTCACATTTAATAGTCGACAATATGCTTTTTGCGTTGAAACAATCGCAGATTTGAATTATAAAATTCTATTATTATTTAATTTTTTTTTTTAATTGTGAATCTCTTCATTATTTGTTCTCCAGGTGTTATTTATATAATAAAAAAAAATTAAAAATTAAAATATGTATGTAAACGAAAAATTCATTAAATTTTTAAACCCCATATGTAATTTAACCAAGAAAAATTTCAAAATGTTTATATTTAATTTTTTTATGTTTAACCAGCGTGTTTTCGCGACTTTGTCTGCGTAGTTATCGCCATGAAAGGTATCCTATGTGTTAATCTGGGTTGTTAACTGTCTGTGTACCTATTTTCATGCAACAATAAGCCAAACATCTTAAACATCCAAACATTCACATTTATTGTATTAAGTAGTAGGATTACTAGGGTTGTTGAATTTTTTTTATAACTCTTTGCTCTTATTAAAAAAATGAGAAGTGTAGGCAGTGTGTAGTTCTGTAAGTTTCTCCTGCTTAGAAAAAGTGAGAAGTGAATAGTAGGCACTTTTTAAAAGCTTACATTTTTAGAAACTTTACCAGGAATTGCTTAATTTTTTTCTTTATAAACCATCACCTGAAAATTTCGAATCGAATAACAAAAATCAGCAGTTTTCACGTGATGCGATTACATACATGGATCGTTTCATTTTTACATATACATACATACATACATACACATTAATTGAGATTTTTGGATTTATTGCACTTTTCATTACAAAATTTTTTCAATTTCATAAAATTTGTTTTTTTAGATTTCATTTCATTAGAATATATTGATTGTATTTTGCCAAACAACTTCTTTGAAAACTTGTCTGCTTCTGAATATCCTTAAGCCCCACCAAAACATTAATTTTGCTTTAACCCGCAAACTAGAAACTTAATTTAATCTTTTCTATCTTGTATTATTTCTTATCAATCCTCCTTTTACCAATTGATTAATGTCTATGGTGGTGTCATTGTGTTTGTGTATGCACAAAGAAGAGCTTGTTTTTGTTGTCAGAAATTATAGAGAAGATGCAGTTAATAAGAAATTGTATACATTATTAACAACTTGGCTGGCTAGCTGGTAGTTTATCTTTAATCATGTTTTTTGACCTTATCCATGACCTGACATGGCTCTCCATCTAAATAAATGCCTTAAATAATAGTGGTGGCTTAAATTGTAGAATATCAATCAACAGCTATAAACACAGAACTTATAAACCGGTCGGCTGTAAGACCATAATTATTTTTCAGGAGTTTCTTCTAAGACAAGCAAATAAATAACAAACAGGGTTACAAGAAAATATATTTGACAAGATGTACAAAAATATATGATAATAAAGCCTTTCACCCACCTCCAATTAAAGCTTTTCTTTTACATATTTAAATTTAGTCTTTTATTTTTTTATTTAAGCATTTTGTTCATAAACTTTATTAGTTTATTGACTGATAAAAATATTTTATGAGCTTTTTTGTTTTCTTTCTCTTTCTTCATGTATTTTACATTGTGTCAATGACTGGCCAGGCAGGGCATAATAAAAATTGCGGTCATCCACAACAAAAACAGCAATAATAAAAAACTAACAACCAAAGCATTTTGTTGTAGTTTGTTTTGTTTTCTATGGAATTCTGTCAAGTCTTTCAATTCATTTGCAAAAACCAACATTTTCTTGCACCAAAAAAAGTGAAGGTACATTTGACATTAAGTTTTCTTTTTCATTTTTATTTTTATTTTATCTAACAACTCTAACTTTCAAAAACGGATTTTCAGATTTACCATGCTTAAATAAGCCTTCGAAGCAAACTAACGAAAACTGCAAGCGAAATCAAAACTAATCGAATGTGAAACAATTGACTTTAAAGAATTTTTAAAGACCATTAAAAAATAAAAGACATGATTTTCAATTTCTTATGCTTCCTAAGTTAAAGATCTAAACAAAACAAAATATTAGCGAAACTAAGTACATATATTTGAATGGGAAAAAACAGTGATGCCAAAGGTGTTACTGTTTTTTTTTGTGTAATTATTTAAAAATGGCACAAAATCATTTTTTATTTATTTATCTTAATTATTGTTGCCATTTTCATCTTATCTTACCTCGAAATTTGTTCATGATCTTTGGACTTTGATAAACAAAAAAAAAGTATTGCTGAGGCTTATTGAAAAATCAGATCAAAAACTAAGAAATAAATTACCATCTTGATCAAATAGGAATTATATATTTTTTCTCTTTTATTTAAAATAGTCAATTCAATTTTTAATATATTTTCGTGTTACGACCTCTCGCAATTGCTGTTAAAATTGTTATTGAAGAAATTTATTTATTTTTATTCTTATATTAACCTTTTAGGGATCCTCTAATAATATTTTACTTTATTCTCGGCCCACAGAAAAGATATTCTGGTGAAAAAGAAAAATTCTCTTAACTTACTCTTGTTAACTTGAGCACCATTTCTAACGAAAAGGTGTTAAATATTCGGAAAACAAAGCCAAAAAACTTATAGTCGGTGCTCTCGACTTCTTTTGTGTATTTAAATCGTCAACAAGTTGAGCGCTTATCATTGCCAAAAAATAGCTGTTTAAGCACTAGTTCATTTACGGGTAGTGTAAAAGCAAAAGTTAGTTAAAAATATCTTATACATAAGTAGTTGTTGTAATATTTAAAGAATATTTAGTATTTTTGAAATTTCGCAACACTAAAACAAGTGACGTGAATACCGTTACACACTGTGTATGTGTAACAGAAAACTTTTTGAAATAATTGATTATATGGATACAAAAATGCATGAGAGCCAAACTTGCGAAATTTGTTGATTGTAAACAAACATTAATGGTATGAAAACTTATTAAAAGGAGATCAAAATGTACTGAAATTGAAGCAAAAAAAACTATTTTTGTTTAAACTTTATATAATAGGGAATGATTCATTGAATTAAAATCCACTATGGAAGAGTTCGACTGTAGAAGAATCTTAAGAAAAACAAGTAAGAGCACTATATTCGGCTGTGCCGAAACTTTTATACCCACCACCAATTTGATGTACTTTTTTATCACAAAATTTATTATTTTGTTATTAACAGTAATCGCTATGGAATAATATCTTTATACTAAAATATGTATCACTTTCTTTGTATAACTTCGATATGCTAGTAAAATGTTTTCATAAATTTAGTCTTTCAATGGAAGTGGGCGTTAAAGTAGGCGTGCCAATATAGTTTCTGCTAATAAATACAACTTACATGTTTCAATATAGTCCTTTATTCTTCCAAAATCTTTATTCATAGAGAAATTATATGAATTTGAGATAAAATGATATATGGGAGGTGGGCGTAAATGTGGGCGTGTCACATTTATTTTCCGTTAAAACAAAGCCTTTGAGCAAAAAAAAAATGTTTGCAAAATTTCAAAATCGGTAACCTACATTCGAAATTTTATGACTCTACGTCAAAGCGTTTGGACACAATTACATTTTATTTGATGTTCGAAGGACACGGTTTTTTCGACCTATTCTTGCATTACGAGCTATAACTCTCTTCCTAATATTCCGATTTGGGCCATTTTCAATACCAAACAAACCTTGTGTATGAGAAATATTCTGGCAAAATTTGAGCCCCCTAGCCTTTTTCGGTCCGACATCTATTGTGTTTTCAACAGACGGACAGACGGACGGACATCGCTAGATCGTCATAAAATCAAACCCCGATTCAGAATATATATACTTTATGGGGTCTAAAATGGATATTTCGATGTGTTACAAACGGAATGACAAAATGAATATACCCCCACCATTTTTTTGGTGGCAGGTATAAAAATGTATTAAGAAAGTTATATTTATAAAGTGTATGATTCGGGGCAACAGTACCATAAATGTATTTGTATATTTGGCTGCAAACGTTAGAAAACAACTATTTTCTTTAATATTAATTTTTTGTTTAATTTTAAAACAAACATTTTTTTCTCAATTTTCATTCATTTTTAATTCATAAAATTTTGTAAAAACTGAAACCTAAACTACGCAATAAAAAAGAAACAAACAAAGTTTGACAGCTGCAGGCAATATAAAAAAAATCCGCTGATTGGAAACGACTACATTATTAATCAAAATTTGTATTAGGAAAATTATTCGTTTAAGTTTAAATAGGTAACGAAAAACGAAAACTTTTTAAAAAAGGGTTGATAATTCTGTCGCTTCGGCTGTGTATGACTGAAATGTAGTTCTGACAACACTACATTTACGAGCTGTTTTACATATGCAATACGCGATAAGAGAAAGAAGAATTTCAAGTGCGCTACTTTACCAAATAGTCATAATAACATGCCTAAATGTACACACATAAAATAGTTTGAGTTGTGACAACTGGAATTGTAGGTAATTATAAGGTTACTACTCCTTTACATTATGCTTTCTTTTTTAGCAGTTCGTAGGCGGAATATTAGCGCTTATTAACAACGAATTGGAGACCTGCGGAATGAGATTTTATATAAAAAAATAATTCTCTCTACAAGTGCTATTGGAGGCCGGTAAGCACTCAGTTAGCGATTCAAGTAGCAATTTAAAATAATAGTTTTTTGGTGGTTTATTACATAATTTCTCGTTGGGCTTTTACTGTGTAGTCATCAATAACAAATTATGATTCTTGCGTGATCAAGTTCAATGACCACAAAATTCAATGGCAAAAAGTAAATCATTCGATGTTTTTTTTTTGTCTATCAGTATTAATAACAAAGTTTGTATATTACTGTCGCTCAAATACGCAAAAGTCAAGTTTTAACATGATTCTAAGATCTTGGAATGACACTAGCAGAGCATATAATTATTTAAATCATTTAACAAAATTAGATTGGTTTTTGTTGTTCTTTAGGGATATACAATTTCTATATATTTAGTATAAATAATTAAAATTTCTTAAAAAATATTTAACAAATCTAAAGTGAAACGCAAATTCGATAAACTTCAAAATTAGAAAAAAGAAAAATAGGAAGAGTAAAAACGTTTTATGCTTTTTCAAACATATGAATGAAAAACAACAACACAAATGAATGAAAATATTTAAATGTAACAGATAACTTCTCGCCAACAAAAAAAAAAAAAAAAAACAGACAATATAAACATAAAGAAAAACTTTCAAGGAAACACTGTTGAAGATAGAAAATAAAGCAACTGTAGTTCGAATATCTATTCATATCTGTTGAAGTAATCTTTAGAAGGAAAACAAATCCAAAAGTAAGACAAACAACGCCAACACATCATCTAAATGCGAGTTACGAATTAAGTAGCAAAACTATTTCTATTCTTTTCAAGTCTAATAAAAAGTCATAATTCTGTTAGTTTTATTTTTGTATTTAAAGTTAAACAACCGTGAAAAGAACAAAATGCCAGTTTGAAATACACTCATAAAGTGAAGGTTAGTATTTATTGTTCAGAAGTTCAGAACTATTAAAGTAAACTACCCGGGATAGTAGAATAGTGCAAAAGCAGAATAGTGAGTGGCCTTAACCAAATAACAATAGGCCCTTTAGAATGCAGAAAATAATAAAATAAGGCCATGATTGATTGTACTGAGAAACCGTTTATGTTATCACTTGTCTTAAAGTGTGTGCTTTTAAAGTAAATTTTTATTTTTATCATTTTTACTAAAAAGATATCAAGATTTTATCTTGGATATTTAAAAAATAAAATTATTTTTACAAGGGTTGCCTTTCATATATAGGCATAAGAGACAACAAATCATCAAAAATGGCTTTAATGATTTTTAAAATATTCTCCATACATTTTTGAAGCTCTTTTGTAATCCGATTGAGGTACCTCCATTTATTGCCATCAATTGATACGAGTTATTTTTGAGTTATTGTCAAATTATGTGGGCTCCCAAAATAAGAAAAGTTAATGCTAAAATAAGGCTATGAAAAAATTATAAAAATTTCTTATTAGATTAAAAGCGTAGCCTGAGTAGAAGATCGTTTTATAATCAACAAATATATAATACGCGATTTCGTATATTAAGTATATTGTATTCCACTAATCAAACCCTTTTGTTTAATACAAATATTAAGGGGGTTAGTCAGTATCATGTCCCACAACTAATACGGCTACTAAGGAACAATTTCTTCTTGTCTTCAGAAACTATTCTTAACTATTTCTGCAACTACAACTTTGTTAAATCCTGACTGATTTGCCTAAAGCTTAGATGTATGTCATGTCTGTTTTAAAGGCATGGCATGTCTGTAGATGGTCCGATTATAAAAAATTTTCAATTTTTGTCTTAAAAATATTAAAAATGTCTGTAATTTGTTCCTTGCTTATATAACAGCAGGTTAAGGACTGATTTTTCTTCTTTTCAATAGCGATTTTCTTTCGAATGCTTCCAAAGGAATGGTATCACATACCGGTATATAAACTGTAGTATACTGGTATAAAGATGATTTAAATCAACACACAACGCTTAATCGACTTTCCTATTCACAAGATTTCAGATTATTTTATTGTTAATTATATTACCAATAAAGGAATAAAGCAAATACTTTTATCCATTAGAAAACTACACGTTTGTTTACTGCTGAGATAAACAGACAGTACGCAGTACACATTTAAAAACATGTGATTGAGTAATGAGTAGACATTACCAATTACATGCCCACTACGACAGAAATATCTTTTTGTGCTTTGACCAATTTTTACCAACATTTTTATTTTAGATATTTTCTTTATCTCCTTTATTGTGGGTTTAATGGCACAATACCGTATTAAAACCGTTTAAGGCACGCTCAGAGTGTGGCAAATAGTTGTGTGCATTGTTGTTGCTGTATAAGTAATGCTACCAAGTACTTGAGATTTTAGTGCTGCCAGTAGCCAAGTTCTTGTTACATCTACATGGATGCATGGATGTGTGCGGTTGTTAAGAATGATGTGGCAGTAATTGTTTGTATTACAATCTGATGGATACTTATCTAGATACTTGTCTGAGTATGACTACTTATATTTGTGTATGCATTTTTGTTTAAATCTCTCAGCGTGTACTTTTTGCCAAACCATATTACCCATGAATAATTGTTAAAGTGGTTGATCACTGAAGAAGAAGGAGGAGAGATGTAATAAAAAAATATTTTAAAGGCTTTTAAGTAGTAAACATTTTTATTATAAAGATCACCGTTAATGTAACCTATTTGTGCATATAGATAAAATTTATGCAAATAAAGATCCGTTAAAATATCTGTTAATTTTTTTAATCACCTAAACCATTACAATTTAATAACGCACGTGTTACGATGGCTTAATGTTTAACTACTTTTATTGTTTTATTTTTTATTTTTTTTAACTATCAGTGTCTATTTTCACTATTTGTTTGTTTATTTTTTTTTTGTATTTTTGTTTTCTCAGAGAAGCATGCCTAGATTTGTATCAATTAAAGAAGACTGTGTTATAACTGACCTTAAGAGGTTTTGATAATAAAAAGGTTTCATGTTTTTCAAATAAATAATGTAACTAAACAATAAACTGTAAAATAAACAGTTATTTTTTAAGAACCGATGCAGACAGAATTTTTTTTTTTTGATTTTAATTTCTAAACCAAAATGAAAAGATATAAAAAAACATGCATTGGAAAATTATTGCATTAAAATGTTCAATTAATGCTTAGTTTGATTAAATTTTAAAATTCACATAAATAACTAATTGAATTTAATTAAAAAATTTATCACACAGCACAATTTTCCTACAAATGTATTCATTTTTAATAAATATTTTATAAGAAAACAAAACCTTTTTAAAACAAATTTGCTCAATTATTTTGTTGACATATTTTAAAGCTAAAAAGTTAAATTTGAAACAAAACAAAATAAAAAAGTAAATAAAATAAGGGGTGTTTCAGTATGATTGCACTTTTTAAATTCAAGCGCCACTTTTTTTAATTTTTTGTTCAAGTGGTTATTCTGAAATATGTCAGCTGTCACATATCTTTAATACGATTTACGAAATAACTTTAAATTTCGCAAAGTACTATGAAGCGAATTTTGACAAAATAAGACCACCCTTCTGTGTAAAAAATTCAGCATACTCAGGAGCTTAAACCAGCAGACCATAGAAAGCGCTGACAAATTACAGGGAATATATGGATAGTCCTAAACATTTTTTTTTATTTTAAAGCTTTAAATCACAACATTGGTAAGGAGGGGCGAATTTAAAAAATTTGTTCTTAATATTTATAACGAAATAATTGAAATAAATTTTAAGTTTAAATTTGTCGAGTTGGTTGTACTAATAACTGCTTATAAGAAAAATATATATAAAACATGATTAAGATGTTTTTATTTTTATTAAATTTTTAATTTAAGCTTCTAGCAACAACATTTAACTTTTAAAAAATATCTAATTTTATTTCTGTTGCTGTACCTGTCATAGTCCTTTCCTTTCAAACTCATCTTCTATCGATATTCTTGAACGATCTTGGCTTCTAAATCCACACAGATTCTACTAAAAACTGAATATTTTTTTTATCCTTATGAAAGTGCAAACAAAATTCTTTATTCTTTTTTCCGACCTTTAAGAATCTAACCAAAACTAGATTTTATATAAAAAAATACAAAATTTTAATTTGATAAATGCATCTATTTTATTACAATTTTTATAAAAGAAAACTGACATCGTATGCTTATGAGACTGTGTTTCTAGACAAACATTTCTACAAAACACATAATCCTTACGACTAAACAAACTTCATCTTTTACCCTTTTAATTTGAAAAGCATTTTTCTCTATTTTTGAAATTCGTTTAATTCAACTTTATAATTAAAAAGTAATTTAATAATAGCGTCATAGACTAGAGTAGAGAAATTAAAAAGAAAATAAAAAGAAAACTCAATTTAACCATCCATTGTGATAAAAATATTCTAATTTTTATTTTGCATTATTCTTATGTTCTTATAGAAACATCAATACGAGAATAGCAAATAGAGAGGAGGTATACGTTATTTTCTTCTTTTCTTCTTTTAACGTTAACAACATTTACATACGTTAGCGAGCTTCGTCTTCTGGTTTGTTGCTTTTTACTTCGTTGACGCACGTTGGAATATCACAAGCTATTTAAAGATAAAGACCTGAAAAATATGCCACCACCTATCGACGCATTTATAAATAATTAGAATTTAACAAGCAAAACGGAATACAGAAACAACATCCTTGTGCCAACATTTATTTTTCATTCAGTCATTCGTTTGAGAACACTGAAAGGATTGGCTAAAAAGGAAATACTACAACCACACAACACACTGCAGCTACTAACCATCAGCTGGCTGAACTAACAAACCGAATCTATAAGCATCTTTGAAAAGGTAAAAACTTACAAACATTTAGATAATTTATATTTTTTCAATACATGCACTTTACAAAACCGAATTTAAAAACGAAAAAAAGATAGAAAATAATTTGCATAATTGGAGCTTAAGGAGTCTATAGTTGTGTGTGTGTGTGAGAAATAGATGAAGTGTTAGCAGTAGAGCAACAGTTAAATTTGGCAAAATTTTACTCTTATAAAGTAGGTGAGTTAGAAGGAAACTCGTAATTTATTGCTGAACTTAATTATGATTATGTAGACGTAATATTTTGCTGAAAATCATTTTCTCAAAGAGAAAAATTTTTATTTGATTAAACTTTCCTAAATAAAATGTATTTATGGGTAAAGAAAAGTAAGAGCTCCTCTTGACTATTTATAAATATTTATATCATTTGAATATTAAGTGCTTTTTGAAGGTCTTTTATACGTGAATACACATGTGAAAAATATCAATTATGAGCTTATTTCAAAGTTAACTCTAGACATTAATGTTTAAATAGGATCTTGTGTTTCTAACCGCTATTGCTGCAAGATCTTTTTTCAATTATTCAGACTCTTCACAATTTAAAGGCGTAGACATGGAACTACCCCAAGGCGTAGGAGAACTTAGAAAGTAGCCATAATCAGGTCTATTGCTAATTAAACGCTCATAAAATATTGTTTTGAGTAAAGAACTTTATCGAGTGTTGGGGCGCGTGATTTTTTTTAAGTGGGGATATATACATATATGTATCTGTATCGCATCATTTTTATAAAACGATCCGAAAAATAACCATGCTTTTCAAAATAAATTTAAATATAAAGCGACTAACAAGACTAAACCTCACTTAAGGTCTCCTTACATTATTCTACAGGTTTGAAGATTTTCATTGCATTTTGTCAGAACAAAATAAAATTATTACATTAAAATTAAAATTAATAATTAAGGGAATGAACAAAGTTGGTCGTATTTATTTGCTCATATCTCAGAAAGTTATATAGCGATTATGCTGATTTTTAATAGCGATTAACTCCCAAATAATTCTGATATTTAGCACTTACCACACCCAGGTCTTGGCGATGTCGAAGGACTTCAAAAAGCTGATTGCAACATACACACAGACAGACGGACAATGCTTAATTGACTCCCCTATTCATAAGCTTTTAGAAAATATAAACTTTATGGGGTCGGAAATCAATATTGTAGAAATTTCACACGGAATGACAAACCTATATCTACCCTTTTACACTGTCGTGAGAAGGGTATAAAAGTTGTATTGTTGTTTTGTATTTAGCTGATATCATTATGCCCCTGTTTTTAAAATGTATTGAATTATTTTTTCTTTTTCTGAACAAAACATAAACAAGCGACTGACAATAAAGAAAAATATACAAATCATTACAATTAATTGACTAAAAGGAATATTGCGTACTTGAACGATGATAGTTTAAAAAAAAGGTCGACGACAAGTACTAGAAAAGCCGCACCAAAATCAATTAGGTCACAGGTAAAAAAAGCTTTACTTCGCAGTAGTGGAAATGAATTAATGAAAAATTTTAAAAGCAAAACTCAACTACACGTGCATCCGTCCTTGACTTACTACGAAGCAGGTTTGTAAAGAAGCAAATTAGAAGCACTCCATGCGTTAGGCTGTCATTTACATACTACAATAGGCTTTGAAAAATACTCATTTTGTAATTTTGTTAAGTAATTTTTAGAAGCGTAAGCAAGTTTGCAAGTGAAAATTTAACTTTTGTCCCTTACAAAAATGCTCCATCGTAATATTTATTTTTATTTGGTATAAGGAACATTCCCTACAAGAACAGTGACGGTCATTTGACCGGTTATATGACTGATATTAGTGACTGATATATCGGTAAAAGTTTCTATTAGTTTCTTAAGGGCAATGTGAAAAAAATGACTGCGACTTTTGTGTACATGTAATTTTGCGTCTTTCTCTTACTTATTATTTCTGTCGACTGCAAAACATATATCTGGACTACTTACTACAGCTGTTGCTAATCAAATATAATATAAATAGTAGTCACACTTAACGTATATATCGGTCAAAGCTAACTCGTACAATAAAACAAATTTATTATCTTTTATATTATTTTTTATTATATTTTTCATTACATCACTTTTCTTTTATCACTATTTATAACGTTTCACTACTTCCTGGATGGGCTTATTTTAATCCTTTTCCATGGTGTCAGCGTCATTGGTATTATGGCTGGAATTGTTAAAAATAAAAATTATGAGAATATGCAAAGGCATATACATATTTATATTTGGCTGCTACCTTTCGTACTTACCTTTTATTTCTTAAGTATTTTATAAAAAACCTCGTCGAAAGAACGGCAAATTTTTTAATAAAAATTACTTTTTGTTACACTGAATAAAAAAATTTTCACAATAATTTTCCAATTTTAAACGTCAAAAAATCAACATACATTATTTGTCTCACTCTTGCATACGCATTATTTTTCCTGTCGCATGAATTATATATTAAATTGCTGCAATAGTGTTAGAACAAACATTTTGTATGTGTTAGTTTCAGTTATTCGTTTCTTGTAGGGTTGTTTGACTTGTCATAAAGAGAATTTATTTCGCTAAATTTAATAAAAAAAATCGTTTGACAATGAGTAAAATAGCGAAGACAAAAAATATTGAATTAAAATTTTAAAAATTTTTTTGCGACAAACCACATATTAAAATTCAAAAACTTGTAAAAACAAAAAACTTTTCTTATTGTCCTGCTTCGCTCACAAGTGTAAATTAATGTAGTATATTTTTGAGATTCACTGCTTTAGAATTCGCCGCATTTCTTAAAATTTGATGAGTAAATGCATGTCAATCTATTAACGTATATTGTCATGTGTTTAAGTGTATGGATAAAAGTGAAAAACCCGTGACATAAAAATATGTTTTTACTATGTATGCGATTTGCAGGTGCGGCTGCCTAGAAATACATTGAAAGAAATTAGCATTTTATAAAAAATATAAAATAAAATTGTATATTCATACAGTAACAAATATATCCGAAGCGAATAACAAACTTAAATTGCAATTTAATTACATTTTACACTTTTGACTGAATCGTGAGCATAACTTAAATCTTCACTTTTAATTTCCTTTCGGTGTATTTGCTACACTTGCATCCGCTTTTTAAAAAATGCTAATGTATTCGTTTATTCTACTACATTTGTTTTAACAAAGCCTGAGAAGGATTTTTATTTTTGGCATTCGTTTAAGGATATAACCACCACAACCAACAACAGCAACAACATCAGCTTGAGAAAATACAGAAGAGTATCAATGTTTTCTTTTTTGTTTTTGTTAAATAATTGATGCCAATTTTAAAATCGATACTACAAAGTGTCACTGTCGTAGATGAAGGATTTAAATTCCAAATTAAAGGTAAAATAGTTCAAAATAGTGTATGTATACGTGCGCTTAGATGTGTGTGTGTGTTTTGTTTTAAAGCATACATTTAACATTTAAAAAGGACAATTCTATATATACATCTTCTTAAACTTTAAAAATTTGTGCTGGAGAAAACTAGAACAAATAATTGTTGTATAACGTGAGTTGCTGCTTCAACTTAAAGTTCATTTGAAAGTCTGTAGAAAAAATGAAAAATGTTAAAGAAACTTGTTAAACAATTCACTTAAGACTGTTACGATGCTAAAGGTTTTTCATATACATGTATCTTTAAAAATGTGTGTGTGTGTTAAGTTTATATGGATTCCTTGACTTCTAAGTAGTGGAATATCCGGTGTGTTTTAAGGAGATGAGAAAAATATAATAAAGATTGTTTATATTTAATTTAACTTCATTTTTAAGTCTAGAGTTTGAATAAAACAAAGAATAATAAGGATACTTTGTTACTTATATTCTTTTGCGTTTGAATGATAAAAAGGTAAAACTTTGTGTTTTACAAGCAAAGTTTAAAAAGCAAGTGCTGGTAAAAAAAAGAGAATACCCTACACTGGATTGAAATTCGAAATACAAAATTTAAAAATAAGTAGCTAATACCCTGCGCATTGCTGTCGCAAATAAATGCTATACTTTTATGCAAATAAATAATAATTGGTGACATTACGAATTTGGCTTGCGCCACACCCCCTCGAAATATTGAAGAAATGTAAAGCATATAACCATTCTGTAGTTGTAGCTATTGTCTACACAGTTTGAACAGTTTTACTGGCATCGGATTATCAGTTTGAACGTGCATAGAATACGAACAAACAATAGATACGATTAAGTACAAAAATGATGTTAAATCAAAACTCTTATCAAAAACTTGTTGAATTTTATTGAAAAATTTAATTAAAAGCAAGTCATCATTTGATGGAAATTTTAACTGAAAATTAAAATTTATTAAATTTGCATTGAAAAAAAAATAATTGAAAATTTTGTACATTGAAAATTTGCTTTTTATATTCCTTTTAGACTTTTAAATTGGATAATTGGATGTAGGGTATAATCGCTTCGAATCTAGTTAAGCATAATTTATTACATTTCACCCACAATCATCTTCTGTTTCAGTCGACTGTACAATTTATTGTATAAAGTTTTAATATGAAACATTTTCAAACATGGTTTGGTATACACACACACATACGTACTAAAACAATATTTTATACGAGCTTTACACACTCAAAAGTCGGAAGCAGTATTTTTGGGGGTGCTTCTGGAATACCAACCATTTTCAAAATGTATTAGTTTAAAAAAAAAAATTAAGAAAAAAAAATAAAAAATGTGGACAAAATGGAAAAATACGGTAAATTTTTAACATTTTGAATTTTAGCTCTTAAATACTTCAGTGTTACAAGTAATCTACAATAGATTAGCCAATTAATGAGTTAATTTTTACCTGGGCATATAAATATGACATGAAAAATGCTGGAATTTATGACAACTTCAATTTCAATACGTACATGTAGGGGGGAACATTGAAGTAGACCATTACTTTTTCGGCTCGCTCTTCTATCCCCTTAGCTATCATTGATTTGAAGGTTTCCGATCGACAACTCTTCCATTACTGAGTGTCACGCCGACACACTATCACTAAAAAACAATCTTACACTTTCGAATAGAAGTTGCTGACAATATTTATTACAAAGACGCAGGTTTCCAAAAGCAATTACCTCTGTCTACCTGTGATTTTATCGCTAGCGGATATGGTACTGTCCCAATATCCTTTAAGCACATTCAACAAATATCCTGGCTCATTGTACTACGATTTATTCCGAGTAGCTTCACTACACACCAGTCAAGAGGCTGTTTGAGCATAATACGTTAGTAAGCAGTTACTTAACCAACGTTTTTAGTTTATAATGTTTACTCATTAAAAAACTTTTGCCCTCATTTGCATATCTTCTATGCCATTCTTACAATGACTATTATTAATAACCAACATTTTAAATTTACCAACACTTTGCTCACGAGTGTAACATATAGACGCCAGCAGTGAAACACCATAAACTTTTGGTAAACATTTTTTCGTAGAAACTTTTTACACAACATTACAACCAGTACCGACACCACCAACACCATTGTTTGACATAACAACAACAACAACATCAATTTCTCAACAAAATAACTACAACCAGTACAAGAGTAGAAAACAAGTTAATAAATTTTTGTTAAAAAAAAATAAATTACATAAAGTCAAATCCGTGTTTAATCACCGGAGATGTAAATGCTTGGCATAGAAACTGGGGTTCACCTGTTAATAACACAAGAGGCAACATAATCTCAAGATTTATAAACGATTCTCAATATATGTTACTGAATGACGGTTCACCAACACACATCAGTACACATAATTCTCTTACCCATGTAGACATAACGTTTTGTTCGCCTAACGTTGCAACCCAGGCGGAATGGAATATTGAGGAAGTTCCTTATAGCAGTGATCATTTTCCGATCACAATTTCTCTTTTTTTACAATACCAGGAAAATAATCAGATCTTTAGACCTCAATTTAGAGTGAACCAAGCCAATTGGGAAAAATACAAATTGAACTGCATAAAATTTAGTTCGAAAAGACAGATATCGTCTAATATAAACAAGGAAACGGGTAACATATGTAGGATAATTCACCAGTCAGCAAATGAATCTATACCGAAATCAAATACAAGGCTAAATCATCAAAGAGCAGTCCCATGGTGGAATACCCACCTACAAAAACTTAAAGATGTAAAGAGAAAAGAGTGGCATAATTTTAATAGAAATATGACACAACATAATCTTTTAAAATATAAAAGGGCAAATGCACTATTGAAAAGGGAAATAAAAAAAGCCAAAAATATTTCAATGAACAAGTTTACATCTTCAATTAGTCCATCATCCACCACTGAAAGAATTTGGTCGAACATTAGAGCTTTTACTGGATACAAAGTACCACATCAAATATATTGCATAGCAACTGACAACACCCAATCTAACTTCACTGAAAATAAATCAGAGATCGCTAACATTTTATGTAAATTTTGGTCCAAAAATTCAAACAGCGAAAACTTTTCCTTGGATTTTAATCGGCGAAAAGGACAAGTATACAACAGTTTGGCACAAATTAATCCAACTGTAGAAGCAAAGGTAATAGAATCAAACATAAGCTATATCGAACTCGAATCAGTCCTCTCTAAATTAAAAGGCAAATCCCCAGGTCAAGACAGAATCTCATATCCTATGATAAAACAGTTACCATTCTCAGTAAAACAAAGAGTTTTATCCCTTTTTAACAAAATTTTCTTTAATCACATACCGCAACAGTTTAAAAATAGTATTGTTATCCCTATCCCAAAACCGAAATCGAATAAATCACTCCCTGAATCCTACAGACCTATATCTCTTAATCCCTGTTTAGCAAAGGTTCTTGACAAGATTGTTTCAAACCGACTATGGTGGTTTGTTTTAAGCAATAAATTACTCGATAGTCAACAATATGGCTTCAAAAGGGGAAATTCAACAACTGATGCTCTATTATATATAGACCACCAGATTGCCAATAGTATTTCCCTTAGAAAACACCTAACTATCATATCGCTAGACTTTGAAAAAGCCTATGACAAAATCGGTATTCACCCAATTGTTGATCAATTAAAATCATGGAAAATTGGTCCCAATATAATAAGATACATAATCAACTTCATGACGAACAGGAAGATAATGGTTAGAGTCGGGGAACAAAATTCCCATTTTTTCCCTCTATACAACGGAATACCACAAGGATCGCCCTTGTCAGTAATTTTGTTCTTAATTGCATACGAAAAACTATGCAAGATAATCTCCTTACATAAGGAAGTTACGTTTACTGCTTTTGCAGATGACTTTAACATTATCGTAAGTTCCGATAGGAGAAAAAATCCGGAACTAAATATGAACCATCTTTTTCATGATATAAAAGAATGGTGTCAGTATTCTGGCGCGGTTTTGTCACCCTCAAAATGTAAATATATCCATTTCTGTAGGAAAAAGAAATGCAAACCCATATTACACCTTAACAATCTTCCACTAAACGAAGTAAAAGATTTGAGGATTTTAGGTTTACACTTTAACAGGAGATACAAGTGGAACACTCACATAGATAACCTCACATCATCATTATCGAAACAACTGAATATTATAAAATGTTTATCAAGCAATAAGTTTAACTGCAATACGACCACATTAATATCTATAACAAAGTCAATTATTTTATCTAAGATTAATTACGGCCTCCCCTTTTTTGGGTTTGCTCTAAAAACTATTTTAAAAAAGGTAAAGCGAATTATTAATACAGCAATAAGATTCTCACTAGGAGCCTTTCGTTCCACCCCTATTAATAACATGCTTCACGAATCAAACATCTTACCATTGGAAACTCAAAGAATGATATCTATAACTAGATTATTAAAATCGATACACAATAACCCTCCGATACAACAGATTTTTAAAAATATATCAAGAGGAAAGAAAACCTATAAAGTTATATCATCCATACATAGAACTTTAGAAAATTGCAAAACTCTCCAATTGCCTATTAAAGTTCCGTCATACTCCAAAACTAAAACTAAACCACCATGGGTATTTAAGGACAATATTATAGACATTTCTCTTACAAAACATTTGAAAGTAAGTACACCACCACAACAATTTAGAAAGCTATTCTTAGAAACAAAACAACGTTTTGCAAATTTTCATTTCCTTTTTACTGACGGGTCAAAGAACGAAGAAGCGGTTGGGTACAGTATTGTTAGACAGAATGAGATCATCAAATCTTCAATTCTACCGAGCTATTCTTCAATATTCTCGGCAGAATTAATAGCCATTTTTGAGGCAATTAAATTTGCTAAAGCCGAACAGGGAAAATTTGTAATATGTACAGATTCGTTATCATCATTAAAATCAATTTTAAACGTAAATAGTCACGAGTATTACGTTACAATAATTAGAAATATTCTAATGAATCTATACCCAAACGTCCGATTAATGTGGATACCCGGACATTATGGAATCTCGGGAAATGAATTGGCCGACAAAACCGCAAAAAACACTTTAATTAGCCCTGTATTAACAACACATAACTATAACATGAAAGACATTAACAAATATATAAACGAATACTATCAATTAGTCAATAAAACGCGAATACCGATGTCTAGTTGGTACATTAGTGTAAACAACCCTAATATCACAATTTTCGACTATCTAAAGGACAACCAAGAGCAATTTACAAGAACTGATCAAGTCAAACTCATACGGCTCCGTCTGGGCCACTCAAAACTATCCCACAGTCATCTTATGAACCAAACCACCCAAAATATATGTAATTGCAACGTCCCCAACCCCAATAATCTTAACCATATCCTTACATCATGCCCAAAGTTTTTAATCCCACGCCAACAGTTCTTTCAAAATACAGACCCCAAACAATTTCTATCAAACCCAACAACAAACAATATAAAGAGTATTATACAATTCCTAAAGACAACCAAATTGTACAAATTGATATAATAGGGCAAATATTTAAACAAGAAACATTAACAGTTTTCAAAACTCTGATTATTGTAGAAAATTAGTACCACATCCAATTTATCACTGTATTAATCTATATTAATTATATTTTCTTAAATTTTATTTTCTTTTTCATTATATTATATCCATTTATAAAAAAAAAAAAAAATATTTATTAGAAACATGAATATATTTAATTTCTTGTATATATTACTACCATATAAGTATATATATATACATATTACTGAGCTCAAGGCCTATGTTGCTAAAGCTCTAGCCTTAATTATCTTATAATTTTAATTATAAGCTAATTTTCTAATAAATAAAATAAATAAATACATAAAGTGGAAAACAGCCAAACAGAGTATAAAAAAACGAAATCGCCAAAAAAGAAATCAAGGGAATAAAAATAGGGTTCGACGTACTTAAACATCCGTACCAAGATACTGTAACCATGCAACAACAAAAGCTACAGATGTGCCATATTAACCATTTTAAACGTTGCATGCAACACATGAGGGCAGGCGAATTAATATCAAACGAATAAAGTTGAAATAAATTTTCGAACAGAAAAAGGATTTGGGCAAGTAACACAAGATTACATTTTAATACAGGCTGTATTTAAAAACTTAAATAATCATAAATTTAAAAGGAATATTTCCTTAAAGTAGAGAAAAATAAATAAATATTTAATAGAAATGAGTAAAAGAAGTAAATTTTTTATGTAAATTCTGTAAAGCTAGAATAAAGTCCATGGGCTGTAAATAACTGAACACTACTCAACAGGACACAAAGAATAATCAGATAAAATTACTAAGAGCCATAAAACTGTTTTAGTAAAGCAATTGCTGTTTGTGACGTATGATTAGTACGAAAGCAAGAATGATATACAAAGAGATTACGACATGCGCATGTTTTCCCGTTAGATGACGTAGCTTAACCCAAGCTAGGGTTACCTATTCTATGTATTTCCAAAATATTTAGGGCTATGTGTGTATTCTTGACTATTCTTAAGAGCTTGAGGTGTTTTTTTTTAATTTGTTTTTTATTTTTTAACATCAATATTTCGGTATCACTTTGTGTATCTTCTTCAGGAAAATTTTATAAAATTGAGAACCAAAAATTAAATTGACAACTTATATATATGAAAATTAACTCCATAGGATAAAAAAAATTTCTTTAACTTAAATAATAACATTAAACCTTATAAAGGGTCCACCATTTAGAGTTTTTTTTAACTAGTGCTTATTTCGTGAATGATAACACTAGTTCATGTATGATTTGACAGATAATTAGTTTTATTCTTCCGCTGAACGAATACAAATGTGTATACGCTTGAACAACGCTGGGAAATATTGTGACATTACTTTGGCCGATTTTGCAAAAAAAATCATCCTTTCAAAAGAAGCTCATTTTTATCTTGGCGGGTATGTAAACAAGCAAAATTGTCTCATTTGAGGCACAGAAAAGCCGCACGCATACATTGAAAAGCCGATACACCTAAAACGAGTCGCTGTTTGGTGCGGATTTTGGTCCAGAAGCATAATTGGGCCATTTTTCTTCGAAAATGAGCAAGGAGTGGCCGTAGTCAATGGCGATCGTTATCGTTATCGGAAGGATATTGGCAACATTTGGTTTCAACAGGACGGCGCTACGTGCCACACAGCCGAAGCTACACTTTTTTATAGCATTTAAAAAAAAAGTTATTTGGCGGTCCCTTTACATCAAGCAAACTAAGACAAAAACCTAATTCTATATTTTTAGTTTCTGATTTTGGCGTTTATTTGTATATTAAATGTATGTATATTTGCCTTATTCACAAGAAATATTTTATATTTAATACAGGCTTATTTGACAAATTTCCTACAGTTATCCGCCAATTAAGCGCTTAATAAACATTAAATGTTTTTTTATAGCAAGGCGGATCCAGTATTGGTTTTAATAATTTCTGACATTACTAACATGTACATACATATGTTTTTGATAATTTTCTATATTCAAATTAAAAATATTTAATTTGGTTTACACAATCTCTTGCAATTGTAATGAGAGAATTGTGGTTTTTCTTTATATAAAGGTCATTACTTATTCATGTAGAGTCTCGAAATATTGAACTTAAAAAATAAAAAACATATTAAAAAAAAAAATACCTTAAACTCAAGAAGAGTCAAGAAAAATCAAAAATTAAAAGACTTTTAATTATATTATTAATATTTAAGATAAATATATTCTGGATTTATTCCTAAATTTGTTCGAAACAATTTATATGTTATGTAAGACTTGGTAGCCCTGCAACAAAAATTAGTTTGACAATTCTCAAAAAATTAATTTATCATATTTCGTTATAGATCAAGAATATTGTGTTTTTATCTATTAAATATTGTGTAAAAAAATAATTATTATTTTAATAACCGTGTGTGGAGGCTATTTGAAAGCTTTAAGTGTAAAAAATTCTTGTTCAAAAATTTGAAGCAAATTGTAAACATGAAGTGCGCAGTGGGCAAATGCATGCGAAACGATAGAAAGAAATCAAGTGAGAAATTGTGCTTAAAACTAATTTTGTGCGTGGTTTTAATATAACTTATCTTAGATGTGTCCTTTTACACTTTTCCAAAAAATAATGAGCAACAAAGAAAGCTTTGGATAACATTTTGCAAATGGAAGGACACCATAAAAATACTTAGGTAAAAGGTATACAGTTTAATTTGAATGTTGAAAACTGTTTGATTAGAATCTATTTATTTTACTGAACAGGCATTATTCAAACAAATAATGCGTTAAGACTCATGTATAGTGAACTTAAGAGTCGTTATAATATTGAGTATATCTTAACGTATCGCCTAAATCAGGATGTTCTTGAAAATTTTTTTGGTATTATTAGATCCAAAGGAGGTCTTCACGACCATTCTGACCGTCAAGAATTTAAATACAGACTTAGATCATATATTCTTGGGTACAACGAAGGGATCTTAGGCACTGATGCAAATGTTGAGGAAGATAATACTCCTGATTTAGAAAATGAGCAATATTCTTTAACAGGTAAATTCAAAGTTTTAAGTACTCGTAGTACAGAGCTAATTTTGCTTCTGATTTTTGTAGGTAAAATACTTCAACACATTAATCCTGCCATAGAACAACAAAACTTGCAAGAAGAAAATCACGAAAGTGAGCTCAAAAACATAAATTGTGATGGTTTAGAGAATTTGGCCGGTTATATTTGCCATAAATTAAAAAACAAAGAACCTTTTATTGCCATTAAGCCCCTAGAAGACTCATCATATTCATGGGTTAATCACTTAAGTGAAGGTGGCTTAAGTAAGCCATCAATCTCTTTAATGAACATTTTAAAGTCTTGTGATGATATTTTTATGGGGCTAAATGGAGACAAATTATTTCCAACAAATGATTATTTAAAAAACATTTATTGGAAGCAAAAGACGTAAAAGCCAGCGAAGAAGAGAAAAAACTTTTTTTTAGATGTAGGATGTATTTTAGATTAAGAACGCTAATGCGGAAATATACTAAAACATTAACGTAATAGATAGATATTATTCATATGTTAAAATTTATTAATCTTTATTTGAAATCATTCTTAATTTTATATATTCATTCAATATTTTACTATTTTTATTCTTGAAAAAAATACGAGTAATAAAAAAAATTTTTTTCTCATAAAATTATTTATGGGAAAAATTAAGAAATTGTCCCACTGTCATGTTTAAATGTTAGACTATTTCGTGACGTCATTTAACCCACCTGCGCAGAACATTCAATTTTTGAGTTCGAGTTGTCGTAATCTTTCTTCTATCATTCTTGGTACGAAAGTAAATTTGCTTGGATCAGGTGGCGTATAAGTAATATTATTTAATAAAATACAATTTTTGGATTTTTTTTTTATTTTACTCTGCTTTAAAATTCTATAATAAAAAATTTAAACCGTAAGAATATTTGACATTTTTTGTAGAGGAACTCCATTAAAAAAATGGTAGATTTAAACTAACAACCAAAAAAAAATATTTAAATTATAAAACACTCTTTGTTTTTTACTTAAAAAATAAAAACGAATAAAAAGTCAAGTATGAAATGTGATGTATAAAGCATCACAAAATCAGAGTGAAGAATGTATTGTTTGTTTGCATATGTTGACAAGAAATAAAATTATTAACTTCTGCTACTTAAAAGTCTAGCATCATCAAGTTTGTAACACATAAACAATAGCGACATAAATACACACAGGCACACACAACGAACTTGTTTGAAACACAATTTCATTCATTCATATAATTCATAACATTGTATTCTACACTTATGTTTTGTTTTTTTATTTTTTCGTATGAATGACAAAAAGACAAAGTTAATAAATAAAATAATAACAAAATTTTGACTTACACACGTATTTTCATGCAGATACAAAAAGGAATATGAGGATGTTCCAAATATAAATCTTGTGTTCCGTTAGATTTTAATTAGTTTTTGTATTCAAATTCTGCCGTAAGACCTAAAAGAAAGACAAAAAAGAATTTGTGGAATCTTGAATAAAATTATAATATTTTTTGTAGGATATAAACCAAATATCATTTAATACAAATTACAGAATATATCCTTTGTGTTATTGTTTGTGAAAAATTATTTTATATGTAAGTGTTGGCAGAAACTCTTGACATGTTGTCTAAATTAGAGCTGAAAGTTCGAAATCTTATATACGGAAAATTGCAATATATTCTTACGTTAAAGTAGAAAAAGTTAAAATTTAAAAATCTTGGAAGAACTTAAACGCAAGCTGATGCTAAATTATAATTGTTTTAACTCAGCGTTTTTATTTAAGAAAATCTTTCACCGTAACTAAAATAATTTAAGTATAAACACACATAAAAAACTAAATAAACGAAAATTATGAAGAAGTATAAAAGATTAAAATTGAACGTTTAAATTATTATTTTGCGAAAATAAAACACGTCTGCTCTACACACTTTTTATACAGAACAGCTTGTCACAAATAATCTTCCAGATTTGTTTGTTTTCTTTGGGCAGTAAAATTTATTTAAATATTTAATATGACTCAAAAAGTTTGCATAACTTTAAACGTACAGTCTGCTTACGCCAATTATATTCTATCCTTCACTTCAATACTTCACATATAAAATTATTTGTGAAACATTTTTTATGAATTCATAAGTACGTACTAGAGTTCCGGGAGTGAAGCCAGGATGATTAATGAGCAAACCACAACATGATTTGTTTGGTATTAAACGGATTGTAATGATTTACTAGAGCTAAAATAATTTCTCACGTTGTGTTCTTTATGGATGCTGAGATAAATTTTTGATAAAGTATTATGAAATTTAAAAAAATATTTTTATTGATACAAAATTAATTTTTGTTGAATTTTATTTAATCACGAATCTATAAGTAGGCTATGCAAATGAAAGTGGAATTTTGGAAAAAATAGAGTCTGGGGTCAGGGCTAGCTAAAAGCATGAAACTGTCTGTCACAACCAAAATCAATAACATTTGTTATTTTGCGTTAAGTCTTTTACATTTTATCAAAGAGTATAACTTTTACAGTGATTATGAGGTTTAAATCAACATTTTCACGTTCGGCACAAATAGTGATTCCGAATCCATCAGTTTCGTATTTTTTTTTTTACATCATCACACACTACATACTACCGTAACCACCTTTAATGGTGTAGAGTATTTAAAAAAAAAACAAAATATTTCTGGGGGTTGCTGTTTTCTTTGTTTGTTACTGGGATTTTTTTTTTTTTTGAAACGTAAACAATTTTTTTAATATTAAATAACAAAACAAACAACAACAACCGTAATGGTGGCAACAACAAAGAATAATAAAGTATGTAATAGGAAAATGATATGAATAAATAAGAAGAAGCAAATATGTTTCGTTTACTCATGATATTTAAAACAAGCTACAAAGATTGTAAATCTGTCAAAGAATTATGTCCAAAAATAAATGACAGCAATAAGTACAACAAATAATCAAATATGTATGTGCAATAACCAGGCATGAATATACAATATTTGTCAATTCGTAAGTTCTGTGGGAAAAATGAATAACTGCTTAAGTCAACATAAGCTAATGTTTGGATAAAAACACCATTGAGAACTACCCTCAGACGAACTTTCAACTATTTGGGACAACTTTACTGGAAAGTAAAGTGTAAAAACTAATTGCCAATATTTTTTCAACAAACAATCTCATTTAAAATAATAGTTTATTTAAACAAATAATTTAACTTAGTAAACGAAAACCAATTCAATTAACACAGAGTAAAATTCATATATTAACCCCTAATTTGAAAGAATTTAATTTATAAAAATCATCTTAAAAAATTTTAAAAGTGCTTTCTTGAAAAACTATAAAAATGAACATAAGCGATTTTTCCTTATAGCCGCAGAAATAATTTTCTAGGTTTCGTTTTACAACTGAAAACTTATTTTTATTAAATGAAACTTTTTAAAAACTGTCTGGTTATTTTGCAGCTGTGTACAAAGTTTATGTCCAAAGTTTAAGAGATTTTATTAATGACTTAAAGTGTCTAGTTATATTAGCGAAGGTAATTATGATTTCATGGCTTTGAAAAACAAATAGATGGATGCCTTCCAGAACAAAAACTTTTTTACATTTAGGATTTTACTTTACACATGGCTCGATGTAAAAATAAAATCACCATATCGCAGCTTAGCCTAGATTTCAGATTTAATGTTATACGCCATTTTTCTAGCTGTACTCTACTAATCAAGTTCTTTCTATTGCTTAGATCGCTCCTCTCTATTGTCGAAAAACTAAGAAATAGATTTTCGTTTGTAAATTTTGGGAAAAGCTCTAAAGTAGTTTTATTTTTGTGTTTTTATCTCAAATAGTTTTGACCAGATTTTTTAGTTTTTTCCCGGCAATAATTTTTGAGACTACAGCTTGTATTTTGCACTCTTATTGGGCGATTATGCTGAACTTCATAGCGATTTATTACCGGATATTTACAAATGCGACTTCTAAAAGTTGATTTCAAACAACACATGGAGAGACTACCATTCTCAATATACTGCCGTAGTCATAAGCTCTTAGAAAATATATATCTTAGGGGCCAGAAATGAATATTGTAGAAATTACAAAAAAAAAAATGACGAAGTATACCCTTGACACCACAGATTTATTTTCAAACATTTGTAGTTCACACACGGCTTGTATCGAGTAAGTACTTCCAAAGTATTTTTTCATTATCACACTGAACTTTTAGCCAATAAAACATATAATTCATTTTTGTTTAAATTAAATAACTAGTAACAAACATAACTTTTGTTTGCAATGACGTAAATCAAACGTTGTTAAAGTAATTGAAAATTGTTGTAGTAGTAAAAAAAACTAATCTTTTGTTATCCATCAACTTGTAAGGCTTCTATAAATTTGTTAATTAAATATTTCTCGCTTTTTATTATTAGTTCATATATTTAATTTAAAATCGTATTGACCAAACAATTATTCATTCATTTGATAAACAAAAAGACATCATAAACGTCATAATGCTTAGGAAGTCGTAGAAAAAGGAAAAAAGTTTAATAAAACTTTTTCTTTTTTCATCCCTATTTCTATTTCAAAAGTAAACAAGAAAAACAAAACGTAATAAAAACGAAAAACTGAAAACTTTTTTCATGACTTGGTAATTGTTCCCTTAAGCTCATTTGAACTTTTTAACTGAAATTAATTACAAATTCAATTAGAAAAACAACGCAAAAAAAGAACAGAATTAAATAAAAACGTTGCGATAAGTTTATAATACCATGATGCCATGGGTAACGACATATAACGACATAACGTTTTCATAAGGAAAATTATTGATACGAGCACAATATTCAATCATACTACCCATAAAATAAAACAAAAAGCTAAAATGTAATAGAGTCTTTTACATACATCTCGTACATTAAATTACATGCTACAAACAATTTTTTTTTTTTAAATTTAATAGGAATTATATAGAAATCATCCATAAAAAAAAACTTAACGAAGTGTTTTGAATAATAAAAAATTAAAAAATTTAATTGCAAATGATGTCTCTCTTTAATAGGAGAAATACGAGAAAAATAATTAAGTTCGTCTTTCGACATTGAACAAGGAAAACAATTAATTTATTTTCAATGTGAGGGATAACGGAAACATTAAAGGGGGCAACATTATACATATTAATAAAGAATAAATAAAGAGAATATTGCCAAGGAAATTGTGAATAAATACGGCGTATAATTAATACTCAATCGATAGCAAAATAGTTAAATCGTTCATACGCCTCTTTCAACTTTGTATGATTTTATTTAATATTAATCATACGCACTGGTGCTTATACAAATAGAAAACCGCCTGCACAGAGCAGCCAAATAAAAGATGATTGAGCAATTGCCTTCACATTTTTATTTGTTTGCTGGCACCACCATAAATTCAAAAAAAACATTAAATTAAATATTTTTTGTAAACAAAAATTTGTTTGTATCCACTTGTTTTATTTATTTTTTCTTCCCTATGCATAAGTCAATTTAATAAATAATAAATTACGTACTAAATTTTGTTTTTTAAAAACAACGGTACCAAAATTGATATTTACTTACCACTTTTGGAACAGTGTATGAGGACGTGGGTATTTTGAATTGTTTAAGCAACATCTGCACATATATTTATTAAAACTGAAAACAACTTTAACCTATAGTACCTTTTGTATTATTAAATTGATTTAATTTGGAATATGGAGCCGCAATGTTTAATTGATTTTTTAATTATAAAATGGACAACATTATTTTATTAAAAGTCTAAAAAGGATAATCAGAGTAGTCATAGCAGAGACCTAAATATTATTTTTGAATCTTTAAATACAACTACAAAAACTAAAAAGTGTTTTTTAGTAACACCATAATTACAAAATTGCTTCTACGCCAGCAATCATTTTTATCCGGAAACCAGTTTTATAAATATGCACTGAAAACGTCTTTTTTAATTAGAATTATTAAACAATATCTTGAAAATAGTGATCTTAAACTTGATCACATTTATAAAAATTTACAAAATTTTGAAAAAAAAACAACTGACAAGTATAAGTAGGGGGAACATCAGGTCGGCTCGTCGTTAGAAAGAAACCCACTTTCTAAAAAACCAAAACATGTTTGTAAAGCAAAAAGGAGAGAACAGAAGGTATGTCTGCTGTAAGCCTAAACATATTTACACATTTGTGTTAAATAAGTTTATTTTACTAAATATACACTGCTCGTTAAATTTAAGAAATTATAAATTGTCTAAATCACTTCTTTTTAAAAATATTATGATTGTTTTTCTGGCCATCACCTGCGATGCTAAGGGTATACATTAGGCTGTCCCGAAAATTTTTTTTTTTATTTTCCTAACGCAAGACCTCCCAAAACTTGCGTAATTACTCGTAGATTACCAAAATGATTTTAAAAATACAATAAAACTATATCTTTAGGGTTCTACCGATCTTCAAAGTTTTGAAATGTAGTTATTTTATGATTATATTTCGCTATCCTTAATTTCGACACCTAAAGTAAATATGTTACGACTATGTATAGCAACAACATTTTACCGGAGAATACGAGTTTGCTAGACACAGTGGAGTTTTTTAACGCACATCAGTTATAATGAATTTTTTATGAAAAAAATTCCGGATTTTTTTTTCGATCACAAAACATTCACAATAATTAGGGTTATAGCGAACTCTTGTTAATAACGAACTAGTTTTAAGGTTTCTCTTATATTCACAGCTTACTTCCTAAAATATAGAAACCTTTGAACATGAAATAAAAAATAAAAAAATTGGCAACAAAATCACCTGTTATATTTATTAATACCAAAATACGTAAACTAAAAAAAAAACAAACACTAAACTAATTTATAATACGATATATAATATATACTATTGCGATAGTTGCAGTATAACGAGAGGTGTATGTGATTTTAAATAAAGGAGATCGTGGCGTATAACATGAAATTAAAGTACAATGCAGAAGATCTATCAAATTCAGATATATTTGAAAATGTCTTTGAAGTAATTGACAATATTTGGACCAATGCTTCTATTCCAATCGTAACAAAGGGACGAGTTATTCACTTACTTAAATCCTATTTTAAACAGTACCTCAATTTGAAAAGATATCCCAAAAATAAAGGAAAATGTGGTTTCGAAAACAAACTAGTTTTTTTGGAGTCATCTGAGAAGCTTTTCGACGTTGCTGCTTGCAAATGTACTTTATTTGAATTTTGTTGGATCAAAAAAATTAAAAAAAAAAAATGGTTGTATGTGGAGTTTATAAAAAAGAAACAGTTCGACTAATAAAACGAAAGCAAAGATAAACTGAACATTCCATAGGGATCAATCGCAAAAAAAAACGCGTCATACCCAACAAACCGATTCTATCCCAGAAAATTCCGACAGATACATCTTCGACTTCAACGAAGAATCGGAATACATTGCTACTGCCCGAGTTGCTAAGGTCTGTGATAGATACGGTTTATCGACTTGTTCTGCTGCTGCTATTGCTTTTGCGGTTTTAACTGTCTTAATTTCTACCGAAAATTTAATTCTGGTAATCAATAAAACACTTCGGGACCTAGAAAATATTTTGGAATTATTAGAAACCAACTAGCTACTTGTTATAATGAAACTACGGTGTTTTTTTTTTGCAGTGGCTGGTAATTTGCCTGACTTGCCGGAAAATATGGTCGGTGATAATAGATATTTAAAGCTGTACAATCTGGTATTTGTAGTCGTTAGCTGGTAAACCATAAACCTGAAAAAATTGCGCACTCGAGATTGCTTACCTCCGTTAATCGTCTACTCGGAGTTTACGTTAGTACCCTTAATCCATCAGAAATGTTTGAACTGTTTGTCAATTACGTTGTTAAAGTATTCGCCCTCGACTTGGTTCTTAGTCAAACAATAAACGTCTTTAAAGAAGGACAAACGTATTTGTCATCTGATTATGTGATCTCGTTTTTTACCTGAATATATGAGGTCAGTTGTGGATTCTGTTATCGAAAGAAATGCTTTTTTCGCTCACCCGGAAATTTACTTGTGAGTATGCTACTTGATGATAGAGACCACATTCGGGAGCTGTCATTGCAAAGTATTATCAAAGCTGGAGAAACTGAAAGTAGCACTAAACACAGAATACTTAAACCACCAAAAATTAACTTCTCTGATTGAGATAACATCGAAACTACTACACAAGTGTAGAGTTAGAGCACCGCCGGTTCGTCGGCATATTTGTAATGAGGACCTTCAATTCATGAAAAAAGATAACATCTTGGAAATTGACGACTTTCCTTGCCAAACAAAAGTTGTGGAAAGTTATGTTAAACTGATAACAGAGGCCTCTTAAAGTGTTACTAACGCTGCTTTTAGAGATAGCCTTATTAAAACCAGGTTGTAATCACGAGCAGAAATGCAAAATTTTGGTCAAAAAATTGGTTTAAATTTATTTATTTTCTTGTACATTGATTGCAAATATAGAATATACATAAATAAAATAAATTTGTATCTCGTTTTTTTTATTATTTTAAGCATATGGTATAAGTATGTAAAAACGTTTTTAAGAGTAGAGCCCTCAAGATGGCATGTAATTTGACTTTTATTTATTTAACCGTAATCTGTGTAAAATTACGCAAATTTTGATACCTCTTGCGAAAGTGTAGCTCAAAAACACATTTTTCTCATTCAAGAACGGGACAACCTAGTATACATATTTAGCTTTGTCATTCCGTTTGTAATTTTTGACAATTTAATACAACAATAAACAATTAAAATGATAATAATTTCAATAGCAATTATTCATACTCAGCAACAGCCGGATATAAACTAATATGTATTCCGTTTGTCTTGTTTGCACATTTAAAGTTAAATATTTACACAAACAAAATAAATAATTATGCTTTTAAATACTGACACGCAAGATTTAATGAGAATTAAATGACATCCCAGTAATTTGTGATGCTCAAATACAAAACGACGAAATGAAATTATAATTTGTTTAGATGAAGAAAAAAATTCTGCTTGCAAAATCCATGCTTACAGCAATCAGAACAGCAACATGTTTTTTTTTTGCCAGCAACTTGTAAAATTTTCAAGACAAACAGACAGACGGAAATACACACAGGATGAGCGTAATACTTCCTATTCTAAATGTAAGAATGCAAATAAATTCTGCATAAATCCTGCAACATATCCGTTGTAGTCTTGTTCTACTTTTTTCCGTCTCTTCATTGTTTGCTGTGGGTTTTCCATGTGCTTGTTTGATGTCTATTTGTAACCAGGAAAATCTTTTGTAAAATAAACATGTCTTTTCTAAATTTGTAAGCAGACATTTAAAACTGTAGCATTTTCGATTTATTCTTCCTTTTTGCTGAATTTACCAAAGCATTATGAAAAAAAAAAAAACAAAAACGCAAATGTACGAGTTTTGCACACAATTTAATTTAATAAAAATGAAAATTTATTTATGACAATTGCTGGCTTCTATTTGTGTGCTTTCTTATTACTAAGAGTTTGGTTTGCGTACGAGCCATTTTTGAAAGAACAAAAATACAAAGTGTATTCCCAACAGTTATAAAAAACAAGAATAAAATTGCTTAAGGTTGCACAGTACAACTGCTATCTAGGCGGTATTGCAACAAATGGAAGCACAAAAACAGACACAAGCAACAGGCTCAACATAACGAGAGCAACATTCGCACGACTGCTCGCAAATATTCAGACAACCAAGCTGAGAATATTCAATGCATGTGAAAATGCCTGTTGTGCAGGAGTGAAACCTGGTTAAGTCAAGTATAAACATGCAAAAACTACATGCACTCATCAATAAAAACCTCAGCATTATATGCAGGATATTCTGGCCCAACAGCATCAGAAATACGGATATTTGGAACTCAACTAATGAGAAATCCATACTGAAACAATAAAACGCACAAAATGGTGGTGGATCGGCCATGCTTTTAGAAAGATGCCCGACAAAACGCCGTGGTCGACACAAAACACCTGGAGCAGACGCACTATATTCTAAGAACTAAGAAAACTAGTCAAACGTGGAAAGGCGCAAAAACAATAGCAGCTAAACGAGTAAGATGAAGATGCTTTGTGGAACTCGTTTGCTCCCAAAAGGGGAAGTAAGAATAATAATTTAATTCTGAACTTTATTAATATACTTACAATGTTTTATTGGGGTAACTGACAAAAAAATCTTTTAAGATTTTATAAATAAACACAGGTTAGCTAAGATTGAAAAGCGAAACATTAAAAGCCCACACCCATGGCAGGTATACACGTATGCACAATTGCCGTGTTGTGCGCTCTAAATGAACGAAATTCTTCGTATAAACCATAATCCAAAATCCATTATTTGTCTCAGAAAAAGAAAATAAAATAGAGAAGATCTAATTTCAGATTTAATAATGAAATTTACAGAACTAAGCAAAATAGTATTTGAACTAGGACATGTCACTAAAATTATAAACAAAAAACTGTGATAAAAAATCAGTTTTTTTCAAATATACACACACATATTATAAAAGCAAAAAATAATATTTATAAAAAAATTTTCTGTGTTATGGCCTGGTATCTATTCTATCTCGCTCACGATTCGCATGCTAGTTTATCTCACTCTTGCATTGCAGGACATTTCGACTTTTTTTGTTCATCAGAGTCTTCATAATTTTTTGGCTATCTTCTTCATATTTTTAATACCTTTCATGATTATTATAATCACAGCCCTAAAAAACAGTATTGTGATCTGGTAGATGGAAGTATTTATCTCTGTTTCGGCTTATGTCATATCAACCCATTCCAGTTGAGTCGTCAATCTTTGGTCCATTCGTTTAAAGATTGATGCCTTGAGTTTTTCTTAATCAAAATACTTGATCCCATTTTCGCCCCTCTGGTATTTTTTTGATGCATTCACATTTATCACATATCACGGTAAGATATCGATTATTCTTTGGTATCTAGTTTTATTATCTCTCACCGGCCATTCACCCATTGCCAAGGCCGTTTCATATTTCACCTGGCTGAACTGATAGTATATTCTCAATGCAGGAAGCATTGAAGCGACCTTTTACTTACTTTCTTCTCTGAAAATATTCACCACACCATCGAGGCTCAAATTATGATTGGTCGTAATATGCTAGTGTGTAGCCAGTGTGTCATATTTGGGCTTATGCCCCATTTTGAGCCTTTCACTCTTTTACAAAATTCTTTGTGCTTTCTCTAACAAACTACTAATCCTGGGTATTTGACTTTTTTATTAATCGGAATTGTCTTATCTAGAAAGACGGGATAATTCGCTTTCTCGAAAACAAACAGATTTTTGCCTTGTCCAGGTTACCGTTGATGCATCGCTGCTTTGCCCGGTTGTAAGATATATTTAAAGCTTCTGTTACTTTCCTGCATAAAAGATCAGAATTTTTCCCCTGATCAGTATTGATACATCATCTGCATAATAGATGGGTATAAAAACCTCGATCGACAGTATTTTCAGTAGACTATGTATGGTGGTTACGCATAGCAACGGAGATAAAATACCTACCTGTAGCATTCCTCGATATACTTCGACTCTTATTCTCACTTCCTTAATCCAACAACTTATTCACTTAGTCCTTAACATAAATTTAATCTACGCTGTGCTTTAATCGGAAAAATTAACATAACGTGACTGATTTTGTATATGTATTTTTACATTTAGCGCTTGCATTTATTTCAAGCCAGAAAAATGCCAAAAGTATGTAGCACGTATCTAGTTCATTATTCTGTTTTTTAACACGTCAGTAATAAAAAATAAAAAATCTTGTGAAATGTTGGAAATAAAATAAAATTAT